>JAREIS010000271.1:600000-829931 GCA_030060385.1 Muscicapa striata striata | reverse complement strand
TGACTTCATTCTTACAAAAGACAAAAGTTAAAATATGTCTCAGCAATGAAAGGGAGGGGAGAGATGGGGAGAAAATTGCCTTCTTGGTATTTTTTTTCTTTTTCTGTTTCATTTTAAGCCTTCGAACTGTGCTAAAATTTTAGAGCCAAATGTGGAGCTTCTAATTGGCCAGCACCATGCTAACTGCCTTTGTATAATGGAATTTTTGATAGAAGATAGAATCAAGCAACTGAAAACTCACTGGGACTAAGAAGACCATGTATTTTAGGCTGAGCATTCTGGGCATTAAATAAGACATTGTTAACCACTGGATAGCATAACAGAATTAGTCCAGATTATGGAACTTCTGTTTCTCTACTCATTCTTCAAATTCAATAGTGGCTAACTCAGTCTACTTAATAAAAGCTTATTTCTAAACCCAGTGTTGGAATTATTTAGCATTAAGAGTGACTGTGATTACTGTGTCTTGTTTTCCTCTAGTGATGTTACAGTGTGCATGTGACAGAGTGTTCTGCAGAGTCTACAGCAAATGATGTGGGATTTGCTGCAAAAGGCAGAGCTAAGCACTGGGGTGAGAAGCAGCATGCATTTGCTGCAACTGGGCTGAGAGAGGGGCCAGAACTTGTCAAGTTCCTGAGGCTGTTCTAGGACTACAGTGGATTTTAGCATCCACTCAACCTTGAAGCCAAATGTAGAGCAGAGACTTTGGTGTCCAGGGGTCCCCAGGTTCACTGGGGTGGTCCATGTTCTGCCTTATTTCTCACTGGTCTCTTTGGTAGACCTCTTGTAAAGATCATGGCACAAACTCCTCTAGTCACTTGCTCTCGTAGTGTCCTCCAAGGATTCAGTAGGACAATTGTCCCATTTCCTCAACTTACTGGCAAATGAAGCAAACTTTGCAGTCAACACTGCAGAAACAAACAGCCTGAGATTGCTACCTCTAGTCAGAAACCCGATCATGCCACTGAAGCAGGAAATGCTACTATTAGAGCAAGTGCTCTGGAGGGCTGCAGGGGAACAGGTCTAAGACTTGCAGCTTCTTCCCAGCCTCAGGAACTGATGACCCAGCCACTACTTTTGTCGTGCAAAGCTTTTGATTGAATGGAGTATGTTTGAAATAGGATTTTTTAAAAGTTGTTCAGCAAACAAAGGGACTCAAAACCAGGAGCTTCTACCCCATTTTTGGTGATCAAGGTGCTGTATTGAACTGCACCATCCTGACAATGGTAAGAACAAAATGGTGGACAAAAGCTTTCCACCAAATCACTGTGCATGAAATGTGCATGTACTCTGCTGGCTGTCATGTAAAACATGCAGGCTGGCCACTCTCCTCCTCCTGTCACTCTTATTCAACACCATCTACCAAACTGTCTTTCCTTAAATATTCAAGTCAAGTTGCAGAAACTGCATAAAGAATTTCCACACTGACTTACACAACAGCAAAGGGAAAATACATTAAGAGATTGATTTGGAACTAATTGCAGGATTGTGTTTTTGGTAAAAGTGTATACAATTACTAAAAATGTTATTAAAAAGTAGATTTAAGTTGGGATCTTTTATTTAAGTGGATAGCAACTTAGGTAAAAATAAAAAAGTTAATTTCTACAATCCAGTCAAGTACATCATGTTCAAGCAAAGACACAGCTAGATAGGTGAAAAAATAGCTTTTATCAATATTTTTTATTTAATAAGTTTTGTTCTCAAGGCTTATGTGCCTTCTCATGTTAAAACATCTGGTGTAGATGCTAACTAGGCTTTCCACTCATTTGGAAATACTGCAGTAGTATGAACTCACTATAAGCAGTTATGCTGTGATTTCAATTTATTGGTAGAAATGCACAGCATCATAGATTACCCGCATTAAAAATGTACTAAATTTGGTTGTATCAGTGCAACAACAAAGAGGTATCCAAGTGGCACATGTGTGGGTTTAAGGGTGAGTTCTAACTGGGTGCATGCATCTACCAGTGGGGCTTGTACTACTGCAAGAAAACCTGGATGTAATTGAAAATTCTACGTCTGGGTTTGGACTACAAGACCAAAAAGAAAAAATTATTTCTGTTAAAAGCAGCTGCAACTTTTATTTTATAGACCAAAAATGAAGCCCCCCACCTCATACACACACACATAGAAAAGGCAAGACCATTGTAACCATCCAAGTGAAGGATATGGTGGGCAAACCTCCAGGACAGGCATCTCCTCAGCTCATTCAGCACAGGTAATCCCACTCAAGTACTACAGTCTGTTCTGCTAAAAATCTCTACACACACACGCATACGCACGCACACGCGCTCTCTGTGCATCGTTTCAGGTCACTTTACTGCATAATTAAAACAAGAATAAAGGTAATGAAAACATCGCAGTGATGTTACAGCAACAGAGGTCTGAGGCACTCAGGGCAGAGAAGACATTTTCTGGCAAATTTGGGAGTAGACAAGTCCAGTTCTGTGAAGCACTAACCCCTTTCCCCAGCTAAATCTGCAGTGCCAAGGGGAACCAAGGGTATGCAGCACTTCCTGTTCTTGGATCTGTGGCAACAAATTCACCAGACGTTTTGTAAGAGGTGTATTCTATGCCCATGATTGTATGATTTAATGTCTGTGTTGGTTGAAGTATTTCTTGCATTACAGTGGTGTAAGACAAAGTCTACAATGGGGTCTGAAAAATTTTTCATTACAATTGAGAAGAAAAAAAATAAATTCCCTCAGCAGAGACACCAAAGAGGATGGAAGGGAAACGGGCATGGAAAAAGACAGGGTAGAGAGAAGAGAGGCTTAATCAATCCACACTCCTTAACGTAACTGTTTCTAGCTCACCATGACCCATTAACAAAATACAAAGGGGAATATATACCAACGTTGCCCACTCTATACCCTGTCTGAGGAAAAAAAAACCCAGTTTTCATAGCTGCCCCCTAAGACTTTCCAAAAGCCTGAAACTCACTCAACCAAGGGGGAAGAAAATGACCCGTTTAAAATTACCAAAAGAAAATGAATACAGTGTTGAACATGTTTCATTTTCACACACTCAGACTTGTTTTGAGATACTTCACTGTAAGTCTTGCAAATCCAATCCCCCACAGCTACTGTGGATGTATTTCTAAAAAATGCCCCACAGTTAACACACGTAGGGATCCCATGAACCATGGGATCTTTTTGGTTCTTGTTTCATTCCTTTATCTGGGCAAGTCTGATACATCAGCTTCACCAAGCTTTTGGTGCAGGAGGCTGCCTGCAAGTACTGCTTAACCAAAAAGCAGCTTACTCCAGGGAGCTGCATATAAAACAGACTTTGTTAACTTCCCATCCTATCAAATCTCCAGCAAGAGAAACAAGTCCTGCCATTAACACAGTGTGCCACCCACAGTGGCAATCACCAAAGAAGCCACCAGCAGAGAGATGGAGGCAGAATTAAAGGTAGCCCGATCTTGGACGTGCATGTCTTTCTCTCTTCTGCCCCCTTCTCAACTGACAAACAAACAAGGCCCAGAATAGTATCTGCAGAAGCAAGAGCAAGTCTTTGGAATAAGAAATGCCTAAAATCTCGGGTGCCACTCCCAAACCAAGAGAGACGGCACACTGAAATGGTGAAAAAACCCCTGGATCCCAAAATATCAAGTCCCAGTGGGAAAGCTTACCCACGCTTTTCTAGCTAATACAACAGAAGCAATTGTGGGTCTAATTGGAAGAAAGGTGCTAAAGACATAATGGAAGAGAAAAGGAAAGTGAGTGTTGTAGGTAGGAGGAAAGCAGGAAATTCTTTAAATTCTTCTCTGCTTTAGCAGACATTGGGTCAGGTTCTTCAAGATATTCCTCTTATCTACAATCACTGAGAACAAAAGAAAATGGTGAAATCTTTCTATTCTGTACTCTTAAAAAAATGCATAGTGCAGGGGCAAAAAGTGTATATATTTGTCATTCTGATGCACCTGCTGAGTGTGGACTACCACTGGGTCATGAAGTGGGGGCGAATGCTGTCCAGGCGCCGGGTCAGGATCTCGCAGCCCGTGTCCGTGACCAGCAGTGTGTGCTCAAACTGTGCCGAGCGCTTCCCGTCCCTCGTCACCGCAGTCCAACCGTCGGGCCAGGTCTCGTCCTGCCAGCCTCCTGAAAACAGAAAGCATCCCTTCTTGCCAGTCTTTAAATAACAGCTATCAGTCCCCCAAAGGGAAATGAAAATCTATCAGCTCTACACGACAGAACCAGCATTGTGCTCTATCACTACTTAAGAGCAAATGAGTAACCATTTTACTCCACTGCTCAATTGCTCACCTTCACAGATCATTGGTTCAATTGTAAATACATGACCTGGCTTCATGACTCCAACTGCCTTGTTTTCTGCAATAAAATAAACACTCAAGTTAGAAAAAAGAATACCATCTTAGTAAACTAACAAATCCTTGTCCTAACAGAATACAACAGAAACACAGTAAAGCCAGAAAAGCCCCTCTGAGATGATCTCTTCACTTCTCCATTTTGACGTATACATAAGGATTTCCCTTGGTTCTTTCCCCTCTCCCCATCCACCAACTCTACAATACTTACTCAAGCAGCTTAAAATTAATTGCTGTCTTTCCAACAACTGGAATTTAAACTCTAGCTCTATAAAAACACTGAACAAATATAATACAGGAATTTCTGCACACTTCTATAATGGAAAATCATAATTTAAAAATCAACAGAAGTAAGAAGCGCTTAAGATATTCAGAGAAGGCTTGGAATTTCCTTCTTTGTTTGCACTGAGCCTTTAGCTCCAATAAATTGTTAAAATGAGACAGTGGTTAAGTAATCCCATGATCCCATTTATCAAGGACACACTGCCCCCTCATTACCCTGGATAATGGGCTCATAGTAGTGTCAGAGTGATAATGCTGTGTTCATTAGCTAACATAAAACAGCAAAGCATTTCAAGGCATCCAGGACAAAAACACAAGAACTTTTTGATGTTAAATGCACCAAAAATGCTTATGTGGAAGCACATGAACTGAGGAACAGCATGACTCCAGGAGTGCAGTTTGACTGGAGAAAAGCTTCAGCCCATTTCCTCTGCCTTGTTTCACCTGGAAGGACAGCACAGCTCAGATGTAACTGAGCTGGAACAAACTCCAGAACTGCACAGGAACCATTAGCTCCCAGCTACTTTGTTGCTGTAGACAAATTTGCATTTATTTTCCATGCCCCATCTAACCTTAATTGTATGAATTTATTACACTACATAAATCACCTAGAGGCTTCAAAATTCTCAGACATCAAGCTGCCACAAGTAGCAACAGAACCCTTTTCTTAGAAAATGAGCTTTTTGTTTTTCAAACTCCTTTCATAGTAGGCTAGAAATAAGCACCAGCATTCTTCTTTCTCCAAGAGGCTTTAAGCCCCTCAGATCTTTCCACTTTGCTTTTGCTGCGACTCCGTATTTAAAAACACCCAGCATCTTTCTTTCTGGGGACAAACATATTTGCTCAATGAAAAAAAAATTAAATTCAAAGTTCCAAATAGCCAGGAAAAATAGAAATTTCCTTTGTCTTGGATTGGATTTTAATTGGGATAAAAAGCTCTCCACCTCCAAAGAATCCATATTTTCTTCATTTTACACAACAAAAAGTACATCCCAGGAATTGATACCCTTTTACCCTGCAATTAACAGATTTTCTCTGTTGTCAGAAAAAGTAACCTAGGGAAATGACGGCATGGAAAGTCAGGAATTGCTAGACTATATTCTAGAAGTGTAACTGTATTAAAGCTCATTAGGAGATGGGAAGATGGAGGCACCTGTCAGGTCTGAGGAAATAAGTGTCCTATTACCTGGGCAGCTCTACAGCTGAAGTGAGTGTGAACTGTTCATCACTGCTTCGTGATGTTTACTCTGCCCTTAGTTGTTCACTGGCACTTCCATCCTTTGCCTCTGTGGATGTTGTTTCTTAATCTTGCTGGAAAAATTGCTATGGGGCCATGGACATTTCCAAAAATTACCACTACTGGGGAAATGTTCATTCCTCCTCTGCCACACCCTAGGATGAAGTTTCCAGAAATACCAAATCACAACACTCACCATTAGTGCTGGCAGATAATGCAAGCACAGATTCATAAATTATGCTACAGTCCAGAGTTGAAAAACCAAACTTATTTCTCAAGTGCCAAAATGCTAACTTGATGGCTCAAGTAAATTGGGTGCATTCACTGCAAATCACTTCTTGTTTACAGGACAGCACAAAGGGAACGAATACTCACTGGCATAATGGGGCACGTTAGGAGCCGTATGGAAAAGTTTATGGATCCCATGCCCACAGTAGCTCCGAACCACTGAAAATCCATTTGCTTGAGCATGTTTCTGAATTATGTTCCCCAGTTCTCTGTACCGAACACCAGGTTTTACTGCAAAATTAGAGATACAGAAGGAAATTTAGACAGCTTTCTTTCAACACAACTAACCATCAAACACCATCTCTGTAGTACTCATGGCTTGTGTGTCCATCTGTTCCAGTACGAAACTTCCTATGATCACTTAATCCACTGAGTATGCATGTGAGTGCAGTAACTTGAGAGAGGGAGGAAACTCTCTCATATTAAAAAAAAACAGAGAGACAGAAGAAAATGCCCTTTTCACAAGAACACTTCTTTCTTCGTTTCATGGATACAAGTGCTCACATTAAAATGATGTTGAAGTTTGAAATTAAAAATAAAGGACTTTCAAAGTACTTGGTGAGCTTTCACACCCTGAGCTGTAGTGCTTCTTGCAATGAATGTATGAACAATAATTTAACATACACTTATCCCTCTACTATGTGAAAAATGCAAACAGAGGGCCAATATTTAGAAAAACAAGTGAAGGGAAAATGGATATCTCTATTCTTAGACAAGATTCTCAGTGACAATGCTGCAGCAAATAAGAATGTTCATATTCAGGTGTAACTTTTTTGACAATCCCTTTAGGAAGCCTTACAAGTTAAAGAGTTTGAAACACATGAAAACGGTGTGAAAAATTGACTTTGAGCACTTGGACATGGGAATAATAATACCATAAAAGCAACAATGTTTCATCATTCAGCTAATGAAGATTCATACCAAAATCAACCTAGAGCCACTTAAAACAAAGTATCAAGCTTTTCCAAGACTATTCCCAACTCCCTGAATATGAGGTGTTCCCTCAGGAGCCAGATGTGTGGTTGTGTGGAGCCATCTTAAGCAGAACTCACGTAAAGCTAAAACTTTATGTGGAGCAACCATTTAGTTCAGTTCTCTGCTAATGTAAGCATCTACCACTGAAACCCCTAAGGTGAATTCACAGAAAATAACAAGAAACTTAAATTACTAGAATATACATGCTTCTCCAAAAATGAAAAAAGAACATGGTAGGAAAGAGATTAATCTGTTGGGTTTGTGCTAAATAGCTGTGAAGTATGGGCCTGACAGCACATGCAACTCATTTCAATGGAGCAAGGAGCCCTCTGCTCCTCTCTCATACAAGTCTCCCAGCTGGAGCTCTGCTGGTCCAACACCAAGACTTTAAGATGACTAAAAGAGGGGAAAGGTGACCCCCTTTTAACAGCTGAGACACTTGCTGCCAGAATTCGTACTCACTTGCAATGTCTAAAACCCTTTAAAACACATTGCAGCATCTAAAAAGTTGGTAAAAAAGACAGTGAGAATTTTAATCTCATTGTAACAAACACAGGGAAATTTCTGTCACAGGACCAAAGATACACACTGTTCTGTTTAGCTCTGAAAAACAAAGTGGTCATTTCAGAACAGAAATCCCACATAAACAGGTAATCTCTATTCTTCACAGCTCAACCTGGCAGTATTTTCTTGATCACACAACATATACACAAGACATCAATCCTATGGATTTTTTGTCTTTTCAGCTGGACTAGCTATCTCCAAATTATTAACCCAAATTATGTTCATTTTAATTTATTTTATTTACATTTACTTTTGATTAAATGCAAGTTTAAAGTCTTACTATATAGCACCTTGAACTTGAATCTTTAGAGGCCATGAAGTGATTAAATTATAATGAGGACTTTAAGAAGCTGCAGGGTATAAAAGATACAGATGGTACAAGTATTTCCAGGGACTTGAGAAATTCTTCTTTTATTTCCTAAAGTTGAACATAACGTTCTGCAGCTACCTACCTCATTGTGTGTCTCGATGCAGCTGCCCTGACTGTTAACTAGGCAAGATAATTAAAGTTCTGTAGGTACTGGAGGATATGGATCTGTCTTCTCTGGCACACTCCCACAGAAAATCAAGAACTCATAACTAGCTTTATGAAATGACCATCAGGTTGGGCAGGGCTAAAGAGATATGTTTAGGTGTTCACACAGTGTTTTACCTTACCAGTTCACTGTGCAACACCATACAAATTATAAAAGTAGGGTTTTCCAATACATACTTTCCTTGTTACATTCTCTAAGTTACTCGGATCACGGATGTGTTACTCATCAATGGTCAAAAAAAGGCTGTTTCCATGCCAATATCATCTGTGGAGCCGCTCAGCATCAAATACATTTTCCTCAGCAGCCCACATTTAAAAAGAAGTTGCAGCCACCACTCACAGAGATTACTGCATTACACAATACCCACCATCAGCTGGTGACAACACACCAGTGCTTCTGTGTGCTGCACCAGAGGTCACTGAGCAGTGGCAGTATGAGCAAGCATGTTTGAGAACCAAAACTTTCCTGCTTCAGGCATGCTCTACCTGCATCGATGGCTTGCATTAGGCATTCATAAGTTGTTTGGACAAGCCTCCTGGCACCCTCGTCCACCTCTCCGACATAAAACGTCTCGTTCAGATCTCCATGGTAGCCATTGCGATAGACGGTGATATCCACTGCAAACAACAGCAGACAGGGGAAATCAGCACTCTGCTCCTCACAGCCTGCCTCTTGCTTTGTGAAACAACAAACATGTAAAAATGGGGGATTCTAATCGTGAAGTGATTATTTCACAAGAATTTCATATGAAAACTCTTCCAGGAGAATCAATTCTTTCACGCTTATCCTGTAGATTCTATATAATAATTTGTAAGTTAGTGCTTCACTGGTGAACAGTTTGATTTAATGAAATAAAAGGGGGAATGAGACGGGAGGAAAAAAAATCCCCCAACAATGCAACACAGACACAGCAAGCTAGCATTGGTTTTTTAGGTAAATGCAAAAATGGGGAAGAGAAGCTCTTTGGTCCATGGTGATTTACCTGGTTAAAGTACTTTCTTAGAAATAATTCCAGCACTAATAGGGGGAAATCAAATTTTAAAAGGTATGTAAAATCATGGTCTTGCTGTGGCAGAATGGGAACTTTTGTTTCTAAGTCTTTATCAGTCAGCTGGTAGGTCTGATAGCTACTAGATCACCAAACCCTCTAGAAGAGTTATTGCTCTGCTATTCATGAAGAAATCCACACTCAAACCCCTCTCACAGGTAGAGAGTCATGAAGGAAACTGTAGTAAACAATAATACTTCAGGAATATCGTACATGAGCTGCTGAGAGAGACCAGTACAATCTTGACAGGAATGTGTGGGAAAACACACTTTGGGGTCAACAACTAGACATCACTTGCTAGTACCTTCTGGATGACATGTTCCTGTGATTCAAAAAACCTGTTTTGGACTTTGGCATGGCTTCCAGGCTAAAAAGTTTTAAATAAAGAAAAAGACACTTCCTTTTAATTGTTCATTGGGTACACTCTCTCCAAGGTACCTTTTCTATCCCTCCTTGTAAACTGGTAAACCAATGCCATCAACAAAGGTGCAAATGTTTGTACAAAAAAAAGCAACGTTTAATTTTTACTGCCAAACCAAGAAGAAATGAAAGTTAAAACAAGATATGGTCAAATAATTTATAAAAGTATCTCTCACCACCCAAGAAAGTCTAAGTACCTTGAGTACTGAGAAGAAAAAGCAGCTGATATTGTTAGTCTGTGAGATGCTCAAAAAAAGATAGCATGCACCTATACAATGCCTCCACATTTGGACCCTTTACAGTCATCATAATCATCATGAGCATAGCAAAATTGTAAGAATCTAGAGCTATCTAATCAAGAATTCATATGGAACTAATCCAGTTGAATAATTCAATACACATTTTATTCACTATATATACATAGCCTGGAACAACTGGAATCTAGCCCACTCAGGCATTATACTAATGCACAGATCAGGGCAGACGAATTATAAAGCTCTTAAAGTGGACTGAACTTTTGAAATTATTTTATTAATTAAATTCATTAAATTAAGTATGTAAAGAGCAAAGGTAAATGAGAACAACCTAACTGGTAAAGGAGAACAAAAGTTCCTCTTAAGAAGCAATTCCAGTCATGTTGCTTGCTTCTGAAACCTTACTGCATGCTTTAAGTGGTAAAAATGCTGAAGGTTAATTTTCACTTACCATTAACAATATCTCCCTCCTGCAATGGCCTCCTGTCAGGAATTCCATGACAGATCACTTCATTCACTGACGTACAACAAGACTTGGGGAAATTATAATAATTCAAAGGGGAAGGATAACAATTCCTTGCAATACAAGCCTAAAGAGAGAAGATACAATTTACACCAATAAGTTTTGTACAAAGAAAAAACACAGAACAAACGTAGGTGCAACAGCTTTACAGTAAGAATGACAGGCTGAAAAGCAGTGACTCTTGAAAATAAGATTCTTCAAGCATTTCTTGGCAGTGTTTTCATTATGCCTTGCATTTTTTACCAGGAATAAATTAAAGCTGCTTTAATTTTGCTTCTATTCATTTTCATGTTTGACTGCAAATGCTGAGATATTCAGGTTTGAAACAATGCATGGCAATATTTATTCAGTTTTTAAAAGTAATTTTCAATTACCACTTTTAAGTGCCCAGTCTAAGATTTTTGCAAGACACAGAAGCTAAACAAGATAATATTTAGCACTACTCTTCCCTTCAGTTTTAAAATCTTAAGCTGCTTCCCTTGCACTGTAATAACCTTTTTGTACTTTTTCAAAACAGACACATTTCATATATACTTACATGCAGACACCTACTTTGCGACATACTGAGCAAAGTACTGAAAAAAATATTTTGTCAACTTTAAAAAAAAAAAATTAAAAATACTGTTTAAAACTGCAAAATACCAATAAGGGCTATCAGTCAGTATCAACAATCTGCCAAAGTTTTCATAAATTGCTGAGGAATGGTAACTTCATGTTAACTACTAGTTGTTCATATTATACATTATGCCTAAGCAAGCAGTTTGATGTTTAATGCAGTTCAACAGAAGTCTCCAGTCTAATGAAAGTAGACAATCTTGGCTCAACAGCTACAGATCCAGATAAAAAGAAAGCTCTCTAACAAAGTTAACTATACCAAAATTGTTTCCTTTCCTACAATGCACTGAAGTAGCCTCAAGTACCAAATTACATGATTCATACAAAAGACAGCAAAGAAAAAATTACACAATTCAAATATCTATGGAAAGTGAAGGCAGGAAGATTCTTGAGCATGTTTTTTAAACACTTCACTGGACTGTAGCTTTATTTTGTCAGACTGCATCAAACATCTTGTTTCAGTTCTCTCAGAGGCACCTCAGTTCTGATTTCCAATCATAAATAATTTAACTTTCTCCTCTATATGTCTTAACCAACAACAAGGAGTACAAGAAGTCCATGGTCTACATACGGTGTTCTCCGTGGAGCAAAAACGGTTTAGAAGAAACAAAATAACATGATGTTAACTGAGAAAGCAAGTGAAGAAACTTAGAAGAAATCTGAAGCCAGAAATATGGAAGCAGCTGAAACAGAGAGAGGCCCAGGAGTTCCTTAATCACTTTGAACCTACCATTGCACTGTAGCACATTTCTGCCATCTGCACTACCCACCAGCTTCAAACTGGGAAACAGTTTGAAATAAAGAAATGGAATTCATGCAACAAAGAAAACCACACAACAATAATTTTAAAATAAAGAGGTAGAAGAAAACATTTATAAACACCAGAAAAATAATAAAATACTCTTACTAAGTGGACAGCATGATCAATTTCTTCAGTAGTTACTCCTGGTTTCACCATCATGGCAGCAACATCCAATACTTCTCTAGCAAGCTGCAAGTGAAACAATTTAAAATTGAAAACAGATTTAAAATTGACCTATTAGCTTAATTTAAGTTGATTTAAAATAGGTCAGAACTACTCTCTACAAGATTTGTAGCTTTTTTTGACAGCTACACTGAGATCACCAGGAAAGCTGTGTGGAGTTGGGCTCTAGAAAGACTTTGAGATGTCTCCAGGTTATGTATTCAGCCACCTCTATGAGAGTTGAAAACACCCCAATTAAGGTTTGGACCACAATTTCCTTGAATGCCATTATCTTAAATCAGATTACCTAAATACATTTCAAAGTTTGACTTTATGCACAAGGAATTGTTAGGGATGGGGCTTTGTTTTGCTTTTTAGTTTTTACTTAGTACCAACTCCAGGAGAGGAAAAAGTTCTCATTCATGCACTATAAAACATATTCTTAACAGTAACAACGTGTCAGTCATAAATTGTCTTACTACTAATAACAAATGCAGGAAACAGATAAAAGTCATCCTTCTGCTTGCAAAATACTTTACTGGGAATTGGGGTCTCAAGAAGAGAACAAGCCAGAAAATACCAAGCTTCCCAAACTATTTTTCAGTGCTCTAAAGTGGTTTGGAAGTTTGTACTCTCAAATGTGTTGTGACAAAATGGTAAAACCATTATAGATTTTTAAAGAATATAAAGGCACCTTGGAAGTAAAATCAAAACTCCCTTACCCTACACACTACTCGCATCCCTTCTATATCCTCAGATGACAGTATTTTTATCTGAGAGGTTCCTTTTAAAGCTTGTTCTGATTCAGACATTCCTGAAAAGAAAAAAGGGAGAAGATTAATAATGCCTCCTATGCTCAGGAAGCCTACTCACTTACTGCATAAAATCAGCATGTCCAGTTGATCAAAACACAACTTTAAATTTCAGGTTTACAACAAAGTTATTTTATTCATAGAAAAGCGTTTTTCAGCTTCTGTTAGAAAATAATTAGTGAAAATTACATTCTAAAACAGTCATAAAGGGTTACACATGCCTGGGAATATATCTGGTTATACTACTGCGATAATCAGCTGACAAAACCATGTAAATTCTTCCTACCAAACTCTGCGCAATCTCAGCTTCATATATGAGTGACCCCCTAAAATCCAGTATTTTGTGTTGTTTTAATACTTATGCTCTTTAAAAAATAACTATGGAACATCTCAAGATTAAAAAATAATGCTAACAGACTTCATAGCAGCCTTTTGGGGAAATGCAAAGCCCCAATACTAGTACAAAATGGGGAAAATACCAAAACAATCCAATAAACAAGTAATTTTGAATGTATTCCCTCTCTGTCCAAAACCAGCTGGAACTCATACACCAGTTTTCTTTTGGGGGATGCATACTGCAAGGTTTTCATGGTTTTGTTATAAAATAATACATTTTCAACAGATAAGCTGATGCCACAGAGAATGGTTTAGCATAATTCATCTGTGACAGTCAACTGATTGCTGTTTGTTATCAAATTAACAACAGAACTAGGACTTGTATGCTTGAGATAAAAAAATCCCTCAAATTAACTAACTTAATTTCTTGTACACCTTTGAAAGATAACCCATTACAAATTTTGGACTTCCAAAAAATACTTGCAACCATTTTTAAAAATCAGTTAGTAACTGTGGGGAAGAAGTAAAGTGAGAACAGATAGAAGAGGTTCCCTTCTCCAGTATCTTCTTAAAGCTTTAAAGGTTTTTTCAATGCAAAGGAAAATAGAGAGCAAACATAACTCCCATACTTGTGATTTGTTTCATGTTACCTAGCGGGTGATCAGCATAATCCGGTCTCTGAATATAACTTGGCACAGGTCTTGTTGGAGTCTAAATAAATCACAGGCAAAGCTGGTTAGGTTGCAAGAACACAAAAACAAGAATCACACAGCAAAATTAAATACTATATGAAATATTAAATATTTCATGTGAAATATGGCTAAGTCCATTTGGAAGAAGACAGAAGTGTGTAAACACTCCAAAAGTTCCACTTTTCATTGCCAAACATTCTGCTGTCACTCTATATTGCTATCATGTTATACAACTTTTAATAGCCAACTGCACAGCTTTGTAAAAATCAAATTTTTACTGTCAAGTGAACCAAACTGGTTTTATAATGTGTTATACCTTATTGTAGTGTTTTTTCCTGCTGCCTTCCAGACTGCAAGTGCTCCAAATACATCCCTCTCCTCTTTAGCAAGATTGCCAGTTCTGATCACCACCTTAGTCAAAATCTCTAATTTCATCTGCATCAGTCTCACAGCAGTCACAAGACAAAACCACCAATATTCAGAGATAACACAACTAAATTACTTAGCCAGTGAAATATGCCAAACACCTTTTTCTCCAACAACACTAACAAACACACATGGGCTCACGCTCTCCTAATCTGTTTTCTAATGAGCCTGTAACAGATGGAGAAGACTAGAGAGGATGCCACTGGGGCAGCTTTGCTAGCACAGGCCAATTAGAAAAGACAAATGTAAAGAAAATGCCATTACTGCTGTAAAAAGAAGCTTCAGCTTATTCCATGTATAAACTTGTACCAATTTAAAACTACAGTTATATGTGTGTATAAGTGTGTGTGTATATTTTTATATATATATATATATGTATATATACACACAGCTATATGTCATCATCTTCCAAACCCACCTTTCACAACCAAAGACCTTACTGGCCCCTGTTGTTCTTCACCATTCCAGCACTGGAGGTAACTGCAACCTCTGTTCTTTCAGCTATTCACCAGTTCATTCACCAGGCTATTTTAAACCACTTACATAATATAATACAAAACCATTTATTTAAATTCTAAATTAATTCACCTAAGCTTTTCAGAAACAGACTGCTCCATAACTGGCGAGGACAACAAACAGCTAGGAGACATAATCTGAACTAGTAGTAGCATTTTTGCAGAATAAATGTCACAGTATACATCCAAAGAGTATGAACTAAAACCTGTTACTGATGCCCACAGACACTCCCTTGATTATAAATATAACAGGAGATAGAACAAGTTAAACTAAAATGAATCACAATAAGGACAGCCATGCACATCCTTGCCATCGGGTTCAGATCAAGAAGCCCTCCTCTCCCAGCTAAAATATGGCAGGTCGTCAGGTCAGGAGCAGTCCATTACTTGCTACAGAATGTAGCAGTGCTGGAGTAGAGTGGCACCTCTTGCTTACCAGTGGATAGTGTGGCCTGAGTTTCCCAGTGTATCGATAACCAGACCAGGGATTTGTGTTAACATCACCTTCCAGGCTCCAGGAGGAAACTTCACGCTTAGCTTTTTCATCTTCTGAAAAGACAAGAAAAAGGGGGGAAAAAAGTTGCAGCAGCAAAATCTGTCTTACTAAGAATGAGAATGGTGGAGTACAGAAAGTGACTTAGAAGTACGTAAGTCTAGACCTGACTCTGTCTGGCATTTTATATACTGATATATGAAGGTTTAAGAAACAGTTATCATTTTGCATTGTCCATTCCAAATTCCCATTCTTCCTACCCTATTCAATAGCAAACTGGGGAATGTCAGGACTGAATGCACAAAGGAAGTGTAGTAATTAAGTTGTTCTTCACTTTAGTTTTGTAACGCAGTGCTTGTTTTCATTCCCGGGAAAAAAGCCTGTTTCTCCAGAGGCACTAAGTATCCCTTCAATTAACACCCTTGCACTGCAGAACGTTCCTTTCTTGTAATCTCCCTTAGCACCCAGTGACCGAAACGACCTGAGGTGGGAAGGAGGCCATCCAAAGGTGGAAGGAGGCCATCCAACTGTCAGGCTCAACACATGGAGGCTGCTACCCCTCCAGAGCTGACGAAGAGAGTGCAGGTCCTGCCACTTCTGCAGTTTAGGACAAGCAGTGCTCACATCTCAGAAGATGGTCCCAAACTGCTGGAGCTTCCCAGCTCTCTGAACCTTGTGAAATTCATGTCTGACTTCATTCACAAATAACACATTCCTATGAGGGCAAATTGAAGGTGTTCATGTAAAGGATTGAACCAAGCAGATCCTGAGCAACATCAAAAGCAGAAGTATTTACTCAGAAAGAGAAGGCAAGGGTTAAGAAAGAGCACAGTAACATTAATCTTTAACTCCCAACTGGATAACTTGTTTGTTTTCTCTTTTTATATATCAGAAGGATGAAGAGGTAGCAAAAGGTCTGCCACTGCAAGCTCTAACGTCAATTCCTCAGAGCCTCTGTGGCTGACATCTGAGCCATCTGCTCAAATGACATTCAGATTGGATGAAAATGAGAAGTAACAATTTAAAAGTCCAAAGCTTTTCATATTCACACAAATTAATAGGATACAGAATGCAAGAGTGAACTATTAAATCCCTACACTGGGAAGGGAGAAAGAAGGAAAATTATTTTAAACTGTCTGTACTACTCCAACCTATTTACCATTCAACATTTATCATGGAAAAAGAAGCTTTATTGGGTTTTAGGAAAGGAGGCAAATCCTTTGAAGATGTGAGTTTCTGCCATATTACTTTTTAATCCTACCTCAGTTTCAGCAGGACTTAATGAAGACAGGCAGGGTGGTGGCAGGGAGGAGGCAGAACTGTCTGCCCTCTCTTTGGTTTTACACTCATGGGTTATTTTCGCTACTCAGGTAAGGCAGAATCTACCAGTCTCCTAGTATTTCTATACCAGAGCTACCAGCTATCATTAAGGCACACAGATACTACCCTAAACTGAACTCAGCAAAATCCTAGCTATGATACATCCTCTATCAGTGGCTGTACCATGCACACAAGCCTTGTCCCTTTTTTTCCAAAAATGTACAGAGCAGCTGCACTCTGACTCACTTGTGTTTCAGCAAGGGTCTAATCACAAAGACTTTGCAAGAACCTTTCCCACTGTACTGCCTTTGACTGCATTAGACATCAAAATGCTATGAAGGAACACTGCCCTACAACAGTGATTTATTTTTCTCCTTGCTCTTTATTTCAGCACCCCTCTTTCTGTGTTCATATACCTGGCAATGTAGCTCAAGCAATAATTCAGGCAAATAGAAAAATAAACAGAAACAAACACTTTTGTGAACCTCTGCCTCTGAAATTTCACACAGCACCTTAGATTGTCAAGAACTGGACAAAATTTCAGATATGCATCATTCAGTGCCAGGTTTCTTGGAAAAAAACGCAATACTGTTCCTAGGCAGAGAAGCACAGAGCAGTTGAGATTGGAAGAGACATCTGGAGGTCATCTGGTCCAATCCTCAGCTCAAGCAAGGCCACCTAGAGCTCACTGCACAGGATAAAACCACAGCAATATGAAAATGCATTTTTAAAAGTAATGTAAAGACTTACTTGCTTTCTTGTGTAATAACTTGTGAGTGGCCCAGCTTCCCTTAAAGCATTCCTAGAATTGCAAACAAAATGTATAAATACATATCTTATATATATATAAAAAATGGACAGATATGCCAATCTAACAAAATAGAGATGCAAATGTACTTTAAAGAAAGAAAGAAAGACTGTTTTTATTAACCCTTGTAGCAATATGCAGTAAATGCTACTGTAACTGCTAGTCTTAGCAATAGAAAATATTACATTCAAAAGTTTATGAACCAGAATAGGCAGAAAAAGCACAGCCAAACAGACGACACCCATGGCAGTGAAATACACTGATATAATCCTATATATTATTGACCCCTTATCATTTTAATGAGTAACTAAACACCATGGTGGCTGCAGATTGGCTGAAACAGAGTCTATTTCTGTACCTGATCTTACAGCGCTGCAGTGAGCAACAAGGTCCTCCCTTGACTCCGACAAGAAGCCATCTCCTCCTGCTAATTGCATCCCTTCTGCCTCCTGCTCCAGCACAGGAAAGCAACAGAGGGCAATTAGCACAACCACAGGGGAACTAATGAAGTAGAGTAAAGGGCCGGAAATGAGGGCTACTGAATGAAAATAGGAAATTGAAAAAAAGAAAAAAATCGAGAAAGTTGAAATGGAAATCAAGAAAAAGAGTGACTGTGGAGGAGATTGGTCTTTTCTCTTCTTCCCAAGCACAAATAAAGCAATTCATGCAAGAAACAAAGAATCAGCAAAAGGGGCAAATGGAAATGCCTAGCAGCTGGAGAATAAGGAAGGAGTAAGATGAAGAAAAAACATTAAATAAAAGAGATCTAAGTAGAAAAGTCGCAGAAGGCAGCATTAAAGGTGATCCTTCAAGGGGCTAATGAGCAAATTACTTGGGTTTGTAGCAGAAATTCTAAATCAATGGCTATGTGCACTCAAAACACCCATTAAGAAACTGCTAATTCCAATCATTGACAATTACAGCTGAATTTCTGAAGAAAGAGGCAGGAAGCAAACTGTTTTTCTTTTAAGGAGAAACAATACCAATGCTGAATCATCACTGTAAAACTACCATCCAGAGCCAACAACTGATTCAACCTGAAGTATACAACTCTCAACCAGTCCAACACAACGTATCTACAAACTAAGCCCAGCTTGTAACATTCTACCCTTGCTTCAGGGTTGCTCTTGAGTGCTCTGAGCTGTCTGCTGCTGTTGAGCCACCTCCTCCCTCTTCCCTTACTAGGATTGCAACCAGTGGTTACCAAGGTGCGCCCACAAACATGGAGTACCGTGGTGCACAAGTACACCTACATTCAGAGACCCTGCTGTGTGTGTGCTGTTCCCCTGATGACCAGGACCAGCTGCTCGTTGTGTTCTGCTACCCCACACAGCAGGAGCAACTGCACTGCCAGGAGCTCTGAAACGGACACTTCCCATGACCAGAGAGAGCATCTCTTCCAACAGCAGCCCAAGGTTTCACTGTCACACTTCTATCGCTCACTGCACACACAGACCTTTGCACTGCACTGTTCTCTGCTGGGGAGCTGGGAGAAAAGGAACAGGTTTTAACTGAGACCTGCTTTAGGGAAAATTAAAAAAAAAAAAAAATCTAAAAATGCTATTTCAAGGACACTGGAAGCACCGGTATGGTTTTAATCCCCTTTCAAACACAAGTTCTTTGTTCTGAAGCATAAAAGAAGGATTACACAACTAAGGACTTAGAGCAGCTACCAGGTCTGCAAACTTAGAACCCACTTTTTTGAATATAAAGGAGTATTTGGGGAATGGAGATGCATATCAGCTGTGTTAATTACTGATTGTAGTTCATTCTCTGTTTTCCCATGAAATTTTGGGGGATGTTCTCCAACGCCCTTGCTTTGTCTTACACCAACAACCTTTCCTCTTTGCTGGCCCATAAGCAGAAAACACCAGGAAAACACAGGACCTGGGACAGTACCATAAACTGAGAGGCTCCATTTTGGCTTTTAATTTCCTGCAGCTGTGGACAACCTAAGATGATTCTGCATAAGGCTGCCATATCCCTAAGTTTTCCCAAACATGTTTCCCAGATTTTACTTGCTCTCTGTCTCCAGAGAAGCAGTAGCTCTGTCAGAACTCCCGGAGCACAGCTCCAAAGCTGCTGTACCCCGAGAAAACCCAGACACATGCACCATGTGCACATCCATCAGCTGCAACAGGCACACACAGTAAGTCCAGAGCATTTTTGTGATCAGGGGCTGTTAAAAGTGCAATGTACAACCAATGAATCTCTCTGCCTTGGTCTGACACTTTTGGAAGGCACTCAAAGGATATGCTGCACATCCACCTCCAGCCCATCTATTTTGTGTAAGATCAGCCATGCGCCTCCTGTAAGCACTGGACTTACAGGGTATGTATAAATTATTTATATGCAACAGCCTACTGCACAAGCACCACATTGCACATGATTGTAGAGCTCTGCCTTGGCAATTCCACACAAAAATATGGCAGCTGTCATCTCAGAGGTTGGAGAATCATAGCTCTGGCAACAAAGCACTACCGAAGTACCACTGCACATTGCAAACACCCTCACCCTCTATACAGCACACTTCCTGACAAGCTATGGAAGAAACCTCCTCTTCCTCTGCATATGGGCCACTTTCTGGAGTATTTTCTGAAGAAAATTATGCATTTCACTGAGTCTTCTCCTGAGACATCTACTTCAATTTCACTGTTACCATTCCTGTCTCCTAACAATTATCCTGTGTTCCTATGCCCTACCCAGGTCAGGATAGAAAATTTTCAATGACTAAATAAACAAAATCCAGGGAAAAAACATCCAGGACAATTTTTAATATTAAAATTAAGAAAATAATTTTTTTTCCAAGTACAGTGAAAAAAGGAACATTACACTGCATGGCTATATTTTAAAACATTAAATAGCTTCAGGGGGAAAGTACACAGGAACAATATGAATTTGCCTTCAAGTTCTTGAAGACTTCCTGGGTTTCATTTCAAGCACTACATTACCCATTAGCATGCCTGATGTTAAAATCCCCACCCTTCTCACCTAAAGCATTTTTCTTTTTATTGCATGTGACTTTTACACCTCAATCAAGACAGAGGTGGAAACACTGAAGAGGACTGTACAAGAAGAGAGGTCAAATGTATGACAAAAAGCAAGTAGAGGGATAATCCTTGACTTGTTTAGAGCAATCTTGGGTACAACTATTCTTCAGTAAGAAAAATATAAATGTCTTCTAGTCAGAGGCTGTCCACATACTGAAACCTTTAACATTTCTGGCTTCAAGACACTCTTGAGCCAATCCCACTGGTTTTGTGTTTGGAGACAAGTTCAACCCAGTATTCACCAGAATATACCAAAAGGTAACCAAATCACCAACCAGCATCACCATTTGGAAAGATTCCTGTTGGATCCCCCTGTGGAAGCTGTGTTATTTCTGAAAATTATTTTTATCTTAAGGATTTGCCCAATATCAACAGAATTATGTGGCATAGCAGTATTTGTTTTATAGTATGGTGCATTTTTTACTATGAACACACTGATTACTACCAAATACCTTGAGAGTTTTTTTTAAATCAACCATTAAAAGAAAAAACCCTCTAAAACAGTTATTAAAGTCATGAGAGAAAAAAAAATAGTTATGTTTATTTTCATCTTTACAACAATAACAGAACGCTTCTTATTAATTTAGTTCATGACTGCATACAGTCTGATTAAGAGGTGGGAAAGCACAGCCAACTGCAAATTCCAGAGGAGAAAAACATGCTCAATCAAGATTAGGATATTACTACACTACTATTACTACATTATACACTATTTTACTATATTACTATTACTACTACTATACTCTGCATAGCAAGGATATAACAAACTAGATTTAAATAAGCTGCCCAGAGACAAGGATGCCCTGTCCTTGGATGTGTTCACAGCCAGGATGGACGGGGCTCTGAACAACCTGGTCTAGTGGAAGGTGCCCCTGCCCATGGCAGGAGGTTGGAACTAGATGGTCTTTTTAAGGTCCTTTCTAAGCCAGACCACTATACAATATCTAAGCCCAGGAAGTTATGCAGGCACCACAGCACAGAATTCAAGGCCTGCTGATAGACTGTGTTTCTGAACTGCCTTTGCATGGGAGCAGCTCATTTTAAGTTAGCTCTGACAACCCCTCTATTAGCACTCCAACTTGTGTCCAGCTTCCACAGAATTACCCCCTCCATCCTCTGTGGTCATCACTTAGAGCCACTGTGATGAATTTCAAAAAATGCCTACTTCACAGGGGAAAAAAAAAAAAAGGAAGCTGGAATCAAGACTGAGAGGACAGTCTGTCTGTCTCTTTGCATGTCATTAGACTCTGAATTGCAAGGGACAAACATCAAGGAAACACTGCCAAGCAGCACTGTATTTAAAAATATTCTAAGCAATCTTTTTAACAGAATTTACAAATGTCCTTTAGAATGTAAAACTGTCTGGGGCTTAACCTTAGACCATGTCATTTTGCATAATGAGAAGTCATTTTTAACCAAATACCTTCAAGGTATGCAAAACAGAAGACAAAAAAAAAAAAACCAACAAAACCCTGAAGTACAGCATTTAGCTTAATACCAGGGCTATCAGTTCTATATATATATATATATGTTAAATACAGTACAGATTAACTCAATTTTATTTGTTAGTACAAGTATATTGATATTAAATAAAACAGTTGATTCTTTTCAGCATGCTGAAATCCTTCTAGGGCAGTACAAACCCACAGAGACAGTCTCCGGGCTGAAAAACTCCATACAAAATTCCCAAACTAGCCTAAGCAGCATACATGAAGAGTCAGTTTTTCAGAAGAGTCACATCTGTGTTTCCAGATTCTACTCCGAGACAAGTACCTACATGCAGAACCTTGGTATCAGCAGGGCTGATCGACTTTCTCCATCTAAGACCTGATCTTACCCTGAGACTCCGGGGTCCCTCATGACTGAGCCCTTCATTTTGCAGCTCTTCAGATTTACAGAAATACACAACTGATTTTTGAGAGCAGTGAAGGAACAATGGACCAGAGGATTTCCAACTGGACTATCCTGTCAGTACATGGAACAGTACATGTACATAAATCAGCAAGTCTGCCTACAGGAATCTGAAGTTTTACACTCAGAAAGTCATGAGGGCTCAGCTTTTATACCTCACCAATACTCAAGTGCTTACCTCACCTAAGACACAAGTATTCATGGTGATTTATAGGCAATTGAGAATGTCAGCTTCCTGATGAAGGAAATCTGATTTTCTAGAAGATGGTGTCAGTTGAGTGCCATTTATGCCTGAGGAAACTCCTGTGTGCTGCAGTTGAATCCAAGCAACTGGCTTCAGCCTATTTCAGGCACAAAGAACAGTGAACCAAGGACGAAACATTGCACTGATGTCCTATGGTCTGACGTGAGAGAGGACAAAAAACTGTTTCATCCAGGTCCATTGCTCCCTGCTCCCCACTCCCAACACATTGACAGTGAAAGGAAACAGCAAAGCAGGCAATAGAACAACAATCTCCTCAGGTCCAGAATTTTTCACACATTACTGTGACCTTGACCATCCAAAGATGCCAAGGGCCCAGGGCCCAGTGTCAGTGAAAATGTGCCTTCTAGAAAGCAGTAAATTGTACATGAGCTCACTGAGAGAACAAAACAGCATTTCTTTCCTGTCACCAGAATTGAACAAGTTATATCCCACCTCAGATATCAAGAGGTATCAAGAGACATTGGGAAGCACCCACCAGTGCAAGAGACGCTGCTCCTGACTGTACAGCTCAGAGCCACTGCTACCCCCTCAAACACCTAAAACACACATGGCAGTCACCACATAACCCCAGGCCTCACTTCTGACTCCATAACCAGATCACTTCATACACCTGGAGTGACAACACAAGGGCACACAAACAGGAAGGGGCAACACTTCTCCTTGAGTAGGTTATGACTACTGTTATGATACAGCCCATGGCCACCAGCTCTCAAAGAAACAAAAATGGCAAAGGCCACTGACTTCAGAGTAAGAGAATATTTCCAGTAAGTGTCTACAAGTAGGTATTTCTGAATTTGGCTGGAGAAATGGCCCTGCACCAGCATGTAGCCCACACAAGACTACACACAAACCTACTCTGTTTTGTCCAAGACACTTATATAAGCAGTATTAAAAAGGAAGTTTTTCACGAAAGCAACACAAAATCACCAATAAATTATCCATTCACAATTAGAATGCTCATATAAAAACAGCAACTGGAGATCCCAAGAACAGTCACTACTCTCCCCTTCTTTATCCTTCAGCCACTTGTAAAAGACATAAAAGAAATTCAAATTGTCTACTTAAACTCTTTATGTATACCACACACAATGTACATGCTAGTGACTGTGTCTGTAAGGCAGATTTCACAACAGCAAATTCATCTTAGCAAAAAAAACACTATGCTTGAGATGTGATGCTGGACATCTGTGTGATTTCCACATTCAGATGATAGACTGAATTACTGTGTCTCACCACAAGATGATAAACACACACAACACTCCAGTAAGTCTCTAAAAAAAAAAGAAAATAAGACAGTGAAAAAGGTAGTTGGTAGTGATAGTACTTGATTTACTAGCCTAAAATATTACTAAGGGTTAACAGCAGACAGAATCCCTCACCAGAACAGTTCTTCTTGTTACACCTTGAAAGGAAAAGGAAAAAAAAAACAAAGCCAGGGTTCAACACATCACCTCAGGAGCTCCTCTGATGGCAAAAAGCCATTTTTACCTTGTCTCCATGACCAGTTCAGAACCTCCATGCTAGGCCAGAACCTGGCCACATGGCCCTCTTTTCATCCGTGACCACAAGCACAACTATCATTTAGCAGCTGTACCCAGTTTCCAAGGTGCCCAACAGCCAGAGAGGAAACAGTGTTGGCTGAAAGAAACCTCAGAGAATGTCAAATTACTCCAGCATAAGCATTTTCAGGGCATGTTGTTGAGGCATATACTTTGATGCAGAGAGGGAGAAAAAAAATAAGTGACCAGAATAATACCCCTTCTCCAGGAAAGGAGAAACACAAATGATAAATCCACCAGGTAAATCATTGTCTTGATGCAACCTACTTGGAAAGTTCACTTCAATTCTCTATATGCAGTCATGAAAAATAATTTTTAATCAATCTCCACACTACAGTGAGATTCTCAGTCCTATACTTCCTATACCTTTCAGTCCTATACCACTTTTCTCTTAGCAAATTATATGTTAGTAACTTATCATCCAAACCCATGGCTTCACATGGTTACCTTCCTACAGCAGTTCACAATTTTCTGTTGTTTATTCTTAGTATTAGAGAAAATAAATTCCTACAAATTTGGTTTTAGCTCTGATTGGAGTATGAAAAAGTCATTGTAGGCTTCCAAGCAGATTAATTACCAGGTGTCCATGCTCACACAGATGCTTTTACCTGCCAAGGAGATGCCAGATAGCTTGTGGCTCCCAATCCACCCGCAGCCCAAAGCAAGTGCCCACACACCTGGCTAACACCAGTGCATTCCATAAGGACAGACTGGCTTTATTGCTGGGCCAAACTGGGCCACAGTGGGCAAGCTTGCTTTTCAGCAGCACACTCCTGAAGTGTTTCATGACCCTGCAGTGCTAAACCAGCAAAAAAAAACCCAAAAACAATTTATGCAACTGCTTTTCCTCCATTTAAAAGAAAATTATGAAGACCTCAGAAGTGTCTCAAGGAATCAGGGACAGCCTAAGGGAAAAGCATAGAAGTGTGCATCCTTAGAGGGCACCAAGCCAGCTACAACACAGGCTGTGCTGTGAGGTGGAATAACATCCTAGGTCCACTTACTAGCTGATCTAGGAGTCATTTATGCATGTAAGACCAGAATGGAAAGAAAACCACCAAAGAGAGAATTCCAGAAAAGTTTCAGCAGTTAACTGCTGTCAGCTGAAACCTGCGGGAAGCTCAGAGAAAATAACAGTCCTTCACCTGCCATTTAAAGAGGCAGCCAGGTTGTCAGCAGCACCTCACCTGCCCTCCTGACTGTGCTTGCCAGACCCCGGGGCAGGACTGCAGCGAGTCTCCTCCAGGGCACACAGCAGGTGATGAGGAGAGCTGGAGCCTCAGGACAGTTCCATGCTGGACCCCACACACAGTACTAAGGGGGGCTAAGGGTCCTTGCTACAGGATGAACATGGGGACTCTTCTCTCAGTGCATGACATTTCTTGCATGTCTATAAAACAGGCTGTCACTAATGTCCTTCTCTATAAGACCTTGCTTCAAACTTCCAAAGCACCTTCAGTGTGCTTACCCACATTCCTGACTGGGACAGCGAGGCACAACACAGCCCCAAGTTACTCAGAAATTAGATGACTGGGATTCCCAGTTCAGTATTTCATTTTCTAGGCAGGACAGCTTTGCAAGCATGTAGTCAGTTATCCAGCAGCCACTATTTTAACAAGCCAGGAAATATTCCCAGTAATTCCCCTTTTACCTAACAACAGCAGCAGATATTTCAAAATAATTAAACTCTGTATATAGCAAACAAGAATCTCTACATCCTATATGGAATTAGCTGAGTTAGAGACGGGAAGGAGGGGAGTGAAAATGTAACTGGAACTCTTCACATTGGCCTGTTTGTTCCCTTAACAAATGGTTTTGTCATCACCAACTAATATTTATATATACCAATGATGCGTTTGGGATGAGTTTTATATCAGACATGTCAAAACACACAATAAAACACAGATCAAATCCTAGAAGTTAACCACAAGAACCACACAGGAACTAGAGATACAGAATTGTCAGAACTATTCTGAGTTGCAGTTGCTCTAATTTGGCATCGACTACCAGCTTAGGGCACAGAGGCATCAGGGGAAAGTACCAGAAACAGTGCAGTGGGTGTGTCACAAGCACTTGGGAAATTTTCCCCTAGCCCTATGCAAACTATAACTATCAGCTTACATCCTGACTCAGAAAAAATTTCTTCCCAATTAATAAGTTAATCTATCTGATGTGGATTAATTATTTTCTTACATTTATTTTCAAAAGTTCAATCATTTTACTCCAAATTATAATTGTGACATGGAAAGCCAGTGTTAATCTCTGAGCTAAACACTTATGTCCTCGCTGATTTTGACAGAATTACACATACAAAAAGTTCAAAGGATTAGGATATGTATTTCAGTGCACATTTTAAAGTTAATTAAAAACTCCAAACAAAACCAAAATAAACCCCACAAACAAAAAATGCACTAAACAGTCATTAGACAACTCTTTCTATTGAAGGAGCACTCTCTGCTACCACTGTGGCCTACAGACCACGTTCAATTCTCACATTTCTGTGTGGGAGCTGATTGCTCCATGACATGTGGCCTAACCTGAACCTTCCGGTTTGACACCCTCAGAGTAGAACACCAAAGGACATAGTAGGGGAAAAAAAAAGTTAGGAATTAAAAGGGAATCATTAAAAAAAAAAAAAAAAAGAAGAAGAAGAAGAAGAATCAAACAGTTTTCGCAGAAACTCGTAACTTCAAGAAAATCTGTTTTCAGAGCAACAAGTCTCCCGGTGTCTATCAAAGCCGAGCAACTCCAGAGCTGACGCCGGCAGAGAAACGCACCCGCTGGAATTTGATGAGCACGTCCTCACTTTGTCCCACAAAGCCTTTATTTTTAAGGGGAGCACTCGGAGCACCCACCCCTTCGGGCAGAGGAACATCCGTGCACCTCTCACGAACGCCCCGGCTGCGCTGTAGTGCCGCTGAGGTCCCGCATCGCCCGCGGCCACGGGAGAAACGAGGCTCCCGCCCCGCCCGGGGCCGCCAGCCCAGCTCCCCCGGCTCCAACCACCGAGGAGCCGAGGGGGAACTTCGTGCGGGGTCCCTGGCCGGGCGCTGCCGCCCCAGGCCGGCCGAAGCGGGCGGGCAGAGAGGCAGAGCCGGGCACGCCGGGCCGGGCCCGGGCGGCCGGGAGCCGGCGCGGGGGAGCCGGAGCCTGCGCCCGCCGGAGCGCCCGGAGCGCCGGGCGAGGGGCTGGGCCGCGGGGAACCTCACCTGGGAGCAGAAGTAGGAGCCCTGGATGCCCAGCTTGAGGCAGGTGGGGCACTGCAGCTTGGCCTCGCTGCTGCAGCCGGCGGTCTCGCAGACTCTGCGGGTCTCCACCGCCGCCGCCATGCTGCCGGGCGGCCACGGGGGAGGAGCCGCCGCCCGGAGCTGCCGCCGGCTGGGGCGGGCGGGGAGAGCGGGACGGAGGGAGGGACGGAGGGACGGAGGGAGGGGGAGAGGGAGGGGGCTCCGGGGCCTCAAAGCCACATCCCAGCCGGCCTTGACCGCTCCCTGCGACGGCCCGTCCGCGGCTTCACTGGGCGGCGTGTGCCGGCGTCTCGCCATCCTCCCAGTAAAGAGATGTTTAGCCTGTTCAGC
This sequence comes from Muscicapa striata striata, assembly GCA_030060385.1. Classification (NCBI taxonomy): domain Eukaryota; kingdom Metazoa; phylum Chordata; class Aves; order Passeriformes; family Muscicapidae; genus Muscicapa; species Muscicapa striata. Next base: position 802,127 of record JAREIS010000271.1, on the reverse strand, counting down.
CCAGAGAAGAGAGGACTGTGAGGGGATCTCATATATGTCTCAAAGGTGGGTGTCAAGAGGATGGTGCCCGACTCTTTCCAGTGGTGCCCAGCGGCGGGGTGAGGAGTTAACGGCCATAAGCTAAAGCATAAAAAGTTTCACCTCCACATGAGGAAAAACTTCTTGCACTCAGCCCAGGGAGGTCATGGAGTCTCCCTTTCTGGAGACATTCCAGACCCACCTGGACACACTCCTGTGTCACCTGCTCTGGGTGACCCTGCCTTGGCAAAGGGTTGGCCTGGATGATCTCCACTGGCCCCTCCAACCCTAATTGAGCCCGTGAAGAACTTCCCGTAGTTTTCATCTGTCAGGCTGAACAAGAAAATTTTCAAGTATATCTTCTTTATTATGGAGTGTGGGCTGTGGTATGTAGGTCTGTCTGTGTGGTTTATAACAATTATTTCGCTCTATTTTTAGCCCAGGTAAAACCATCACAAATTCAATATTCAGTAAGGCAGTAACTAAGATTAGAAAAATAGGCTGCAGAGTCAAGGTGGCATTGCGACATGAAGGATGCTGATTGTCTCCTGGGAAAGAGAAAGATTAGAAACCAATGACCTGTCATAAAAATAAATGTGATTAATACACATGTTGTATTTCTCCTATTTGCGTGGGTTAGAGGGTGAAAAAAGATACTTCCTGAGCCTGTAAAGATGGCTGTGCTTGTGTTCTCTGGGTATTGTCAAACCTAGTGTCGGTGTAGAATAATAGAGTTGTTAAGGTTGGAAAAGACCTTTAAAATCATCAAGTCCAACTGTCAACATTGCATCATCACCTTGTTAAGCGCCAAACCATGTCCTCAAATGCCATATCCACATTTTTTGAACACTTGCACCTAGGAAGTGACCACCACCTAGGTGGTGACTCTACCACCTCCCTGGGCAACCTGCTTTGATGCTTTACAACCCTTTCCATGAAGAAAGTTTTCCTAATATCCAGTCTAAACCTCCCTTGGCACAACCTGAGGCCATTTCCTCTTGTTCTGTCAGTTGTTGCCTGGGAGAAGAGACCAACTCCCACATGGCTTACAACCTCTTTTTAGGCAGTTGTAGAGAAAAATAAGATCTTCCCTGAGCCTCCTCTTCACCGGGCTAAACGCCTCCATCTCCCTTGCTGCCTCTCACCAGAACTATGCTCCAGACCCTTCCCCAGCTCCGTTGCCCTTCTCTGGGTACACACCATCACCTCAATGTCCTTGTAGTGAGGGGCTCAGAGCTGAACACAGGATTTGAGCTGCAGCCTCCACACTATCTCAGAGGAATGATCACTACCCTACGCACTAAAACATCTCTTAATATCAGTGCAAGATGCTTTTTTATGGGTTAATGTCAAGAAGCAGTTGCTTTCAAAAAGAATATGGAGAGAGGCCTGTTGAGTGGGAGAATAGCTGCAAAACACTTCAGAGTATGTATCTGCAAGATCCAGCCACTAGTATTGAGATCCCACTCCTTGTTTAAATTTCAGCTGTCTTCCCACTGCTGGCGAGTACAGACTATGATTTCAGTTAAAACTTTGCAGGATGAGAGTCTGTCTTGCTACTTCTTGCTACTTCTGTCTTGCTACTTAATTTAACTTCATTAAACTACACCAATCCTTGTTCTGATCTTAGTACACAAACTATTCTCCTGATTTCCCAGCATCCACATGATTCCACAGAAAGTGTGAGTCAAAATCCAAACTATAATCTCAGTATTTTCTGCAACTGTCTTATTCCCTGTGGTCTTCTGTCCTCATCTTTAATAAAGAATAGCAATAATTTTTAAAAGTCTTTATATCCTAGGCTTAGAGGTTAGGTGTAAATTTCTGCTTTCAGAAAATTCAGAAAACAGAAAAAATTCAGAACAGAAAAGCATACATCCTATTTTTTTCAGAATAAGTGTATTCATATAAATCTACTTGATGCATTATGGTAGTGTTAATTGGCAAAAAATGGCTAAGCAGCCCAGCTGACTACAGGACAAGGGCAATAGATGAAGTGTATGATCCAGGTTTGCTGTGTGATAAGCAGTTCCACTTAGCATGGCAAATTAAGGAATTTGATGCCATGCTATTACTGAAGTGTAGTTGCAGGTGGACACCTGTGTTTCTCAGTTCTCATCTTCATTTCTCCAGTACTGAGAATACTTGTATCAGCCTACCATTTGTAGAAAGCATGAATTCACTGTCAGAGCAAATGGAATGTTTCTAGGATGCTTGCAAAACACAAAGATTACAATAATTATTTTCTCAAACAAGTGAAAATAGCTGTATTCTGATTCAAGCAACTCACGCTGTGACAGTGTTTACATCCAAATTCTGAAGACAGGAAACCAACTGCCAACCAACATCATGAAATATCTTTCACACATGATTAAGTGCTTATTTTAACCTTCTTAAAGCAAAATGTTAATGAACAGGCAGGTACTGTGAAAAATCAGTGCTTCTTTTCCAAGTAACCAACAAGCCAAGCTATCAAGCAAAGCAGGACAGGTACCTTCATACACTTCAGTTTCCTCTTTATTCCATTTAAAGAACCCTAAGGAGTTGCAGACATCATTTACCTGGTTAAGCAGGGTTTGCAAGTACCTGTTGTCACTGACATGGTATAAAAAACCTGAAATATACTGACTGATCTAGTTTCAGTGTCTCCTGCTCAAATGTCATCATCTGCTTCTTGATGAGCCTTCAGTACAATAATTATTAATAATTTAGGATACTTCACCAAGTTTTATGAGCATCTAATTCACATTGAAATTAATATCTGAGTATAAATTCACAATTTATTCCTATTTTTATCGTTCCTTACTGGGACAATGTCAGTATACGCTTGTGCCCATTTTGTAGTGGTCAACAAGGAGGCATGTACAGAAAAAAGAGGACTCCTGCTCTAACTAGCAGACAGGGCTCCTTCTGTTACTCAGTTTCATTTATTTGCTATATTTCTGAAATGCAAGGTAAAGGCATGCTGTTTCCCTGCTTCCTTAGAGAAGCCAAGGATGCATGTATTAATTAAACAATTTAAATTTATGTGTAATTTAACGAACAGCAAGCCCCCTAACTGAGGAATTTGTTAACTTGCATACTTGTCCTCCACAGTCTTTGGAAAGAACACAGACTGCAACAGCAGATCAGCCTACAATATCAAACCTCAATGATTTGGCCTAGGATTTCCTGTTGAAATTATTTTCAAACAGTCCTACATCATCCTCCCCATAGTAAAAATTATGTGGTTTCTGTGGTATTTGAATGCTTTTGTTTTCCAATTTGGCCTCAATGTTCTGATTTACAAAGTGAACTGACTCCTGCCTCCTGGAGGTCCATCCACTGCCACTTCCCATTATCTGGTGGCACACTCATTCTCACTGGGGAAGTTCACTGACCTTTGCTATGCCCTTACCTGAGCAGAGGTCTTTTTTTCTCTGTCAGGCTTTCCATATCCCTGTCTGGCTGCCTGTTCCCCTGTGTTCCAGACCAACACACACAGAGGTGTGTGTGTCACGAATTTTATAGCCCATTCATGATGCTTGATTTATGTCCCAGCTTCTCCAAAGTGATGCAAGGCTGGGAGTATGTGAGGGCAGCAAAGAGAGCAAAAGGGGAGGTCAGCAATGTCTCATGGGTCAGAGAGCAGCCGCAGAAAAGCAAGAGCAGCTGGCAGCGGAGGCAGCTGCTGCTTAGGGAGAAAATGGCCACTGAATTTGACATTACTTAATTAAGAGAGCACCTTAGCTTAGGTCCCCCCTCCTGGCTTTGCTTCTCTACATTGCAGGAGTGGGGGCTGGGCAGTCCCCCTTTCCCAGTGAAGCTCTTGGTAGCTGTCTCCTGTTCAGGCTCATTGAAGACACAATTAAATGCCTCTTTGTCTAGCAATGGCTGAAACAATGCAGAAATGCCACCCAGGAGCCAGACCACATGCAAATGTGCACTGTGGCTTGGCCAGATGGTACAGGCACTTACTGAGCTTCTCATGCCAAATGCAACAGTTATGTAGGTTGTGGGTGTCTGTATGTGCATGCAAAAAAGAGAAATCACAAATACCTCAAAGATGGCCACAAAAGCATCTTAAAAAGTGAATGGAAAACAACCCTATAGGAAACATTACCCAGAGGAAAAGACAAACCTGTGCTCAAAGCAAAATAGTCTTACTAGGAGCATAGGGGGAAAAATAATTGTAAACATCCTTTGTAAATGAACAGAGTTGTATTAAAGAAATACCTGTCTCCAGTTTTTGTCTTTAAGGAAATATTATGTGGAATTTCAAGTTCTGTCCAATTCTCTAAGTCAAAAGAGGTTGCAATATATTTTAAGCCTCTGCATCACTCTTTTCCCCTCCATTAGTGCAGATGCAAACTAAATTACTGAAAGGCCCACTCCAGTCAGAATCCAGGCTGGAGCAACCTTACTCAAAGCTAATTCCAAACAAGCTTTAGCTGTGGTGAAAAGGAAGATCCTTCACATTGTTTTGGTTTGGTTTTGATTTGATTTGATTGTTCAAGCTGTACTGCCTCTTGCAGAATCTGTATTAATATAGGGCATCAAATTTGCACTATGATATAAAAATGGTTCTCTTCGCCTTCAAGAACACTTCTGGTATCCAAGAATTTTAGCGTTTTCCAATGTATGCATATGAAACTGGTTGTTTTATCATGGGACAAGATCAAAGGGAAACAAGCTGCATCTTTGTAAAAAAAAAAAAAAGGTGTTTTTATAAAAAGTATTCCTATTTAACCAGTAAGTTGCAAGCTTTAAAGAGCAACTCCACTGCTGGAAATATTTGAAAGAATCCATGAATATGGGAAAAATTTTATTCTTTGCTATGGAAACACAGTAGAAGTCATGGAGTGAAGTTCTGGCCCAGTGAATTCAACAGGAATGTTACTTATATCCAAAGAGATTTCACTTAGTTTGTGTCATCAGAGGGCCATAAAAACAGACTTAGTAGTAAAATACAATCAGTGTTTTATTTCTACTTTAGATGGACAATACTGTGTCACATTTAAAATTCTTTTTATTTTCAGGTTTCAAAATCAAACCAAGATGATCAGATTTTTAATCACATACAACACGGTGTATCTAAAAGCGTTATTTCACTCAAATCAGTGAGATACAGGCATGCAGATCAATTAGAGCTCATACCTACACACCTCTGACTTGGATGCCACACTTTGCAGAATGAAAATGTTCCCAGCAACTACCTAAATTCACACCGGAAATGGATAAATCCCTGAAGACAACATACTCAGCCTTTCTTTACTTCAGCCCCTTCATTTCTCCACTCTAACTTCAAAAGGTGGGATTTTCTGGCTGTATCTATGATACCTCTTTGCCTTCTATCTTAAATTTCTTTTTAGTTTGAAGATGATATCACTTGCAAGGCAGCCACATCACTTCTGAGCACCTTGTCTATTATATGTGTTAGCAACTTGAAAAGATTACCGTAGCTCATAATCCTGTCTTGCTACTGTAAGTTGTTGGGTAACTTCTGATGTCATCTTTAGAGGCTTTTTGCCTCCAAAACTCAACAAACCAAAGACAGAATATCCCAAACCACAACACATGCTTGCTTCCCATTCATGTGGCAGTGAGGCAGGCCATGTTCTGAACTCAGCTGTGCTATATTCATCTAGCTAATTAAACACTGTTAATAAGCATAGCTGTCTTATAGATGGCTTCATGCTGTTCTCCCTGCCTTGCATAAGAGAAATGAAATAGCCAAATGCTGGATGACATTCAATACAGTTTGGTGGGTAACAGTCACTTATAGTTTTTGTCAATAAAGTGACGTTCAAGGCTGTAAAATGTAGGTTTGTACACTTGGCTCACTGAGAATAAAAATACAAAGTTAAACACAGAAGATGAAGAAAAAATTATCAGGGAGGAAAACTATTTTGGATGGATTCTTTTATTTATGTTAAAAGACTTAAAGGCAGGATTAAAACAGGCAGTCAGAGAATGGGCATGGCTGCCAAATAAGTAAAGTGATTAGAAATAAGATCCATATGGCAGCATATTAGGCAAATAAACAGGAAGATTTATTAATTACTGTATTTGCATCAAACCATCTATAAAGAATTACCAGAAAATCAATTTTACAAAATAGGTAAAATAAACAGTATGTCACTGGACGGGGGAAAAAAAAAAAAAAAAAAAAAAGCAAAAAAAGCAGCTTCTTCATGTGTGGATGTACTTTCTGAATTTACAAATTTCAGAGATAACATTCTTGTTTTGCTGTCATAATATGCTTTAAAATTATACAGTTTAGGAAGAAATATTTTGTTTTCCAATTTCCGTTTTGTCACTGGGAGAAAGATATACCCCAGTTTTTTTACTTTGAAAACTGTTACGGGATTTTTTTCATCAAGCAGTATTAAAAAAAGTTAAGAACTTTTTGTTGTGTTTTTCTATATTGAACCCTTTGTTAAGTACTAATCAGATCATGACACTAAAATGGCTGGGTTTGCCTGGTTTAACAGGCTGCTCAGGAGAGTGGTGGAACCACCATTCCTGACAGCGTTCAGAAAAATGTGTGGATGTGCACATGGACGTGGTTTAGAGCTGGGCTTGGAAGTGCTGGGTTAACAGTTGGACTCGATGTTCTTAAAGGTCTTTTCCAGCCTAAATGATTCTCTGATTCTTTTCTGGGAACAGAGGGCTGTGTTCTGGGAACGGGGGCCACAGAGTCCTGTGTTCGGGGGACAAGGGAGTACACACCGCTGTGTTCGGGCACAAGTGGCTCTGGAGCTCCTGGAATCTCTGCGCGCTCAGCGCGGGAGGGCGCGTGGTGCCGCTCCCGCAGCGGCCGCCAGAGGGCGCTCCCGCACCCGCCCGCCTCTTCCTGCGCGGCCGACAGTAGGAGGGGTTCCCGGCGGCCCCCGCGCTTGAGGACTACATCTCCCGGCTGGCATCGCGCCACAAACGGCCGCCAAGCGCACGTGGCCACCCGGCGGCCAATCGCGTGCGGCCCGGGGCCTTTACCCGCCCCCGCCCCGCCCCGCGGTGCGTCCGCGATCCGAGCGCTCTAAGATGGCGGCGGTGGAGCCGGTGAGTGCCGCGTTCCCTTCTCCCGTCCGCCTTTCCCTTGCCTTCCTCCCACCGCATCCTTATCCTCTTCCTCCTCGTCGAGGCGCTGCTCCGACGGCCGCGACGGGCGAGGGCGTCAGCGGGCGCCCGGGCGGGCGGGCAGGCAGGCAGGAGGCGGCTGGCCGGGGAGGCCGGCGAGGAGCGCACGCTCGCTCGCAGGGGCCGGGGCGGGGAGGGGGCGGCGGGCGCTGTGGCTGTGCCGGCACCGCCGCCCGGGCACGACGGCCGTGGCTCCGGTAGGGCCCGGCGGGAGCGGGGCCCGCGGTCTGGCGGCGCCCATTGTGCGGCGCCCCGCCCGCGGCCCCGGCGGCCGCCCGGCCCGCCCGGCGCATGTGGCGCGGTGGGGGTGGCCATGTTGGTTCCCGCCGCCGCGGCGAGCCGGGCGACGAGGGGCGGCTCCTCCGGCGGCGGGGAAGGGCTGCGTTCCCGGCACGCTGGGCCCCGGGGAGAGGCACCGCGGTGAAGGAACGCGGGGTCCGTAAGTCATAGATGCGCTGCTGCGGCAGCCGCGACCACAGCGCGGCTGGAGAGGCTCGGCAGACGAAATCGCCTTTTCCAGGTTGTGTCATCTTTTATTCGAGGGTTTGGGGTTTCTTTCAGACCTTTCATGATAATTCAGTGCTTCTTTTTTTCTTTTTTTTTTCCAGGTGATAAGTTTTGTTCATGGTATTATGCTTGGTTTTACAAACGTAGCCCTAGCCTGCAGTTCCATAATGAGCTGGAGCAGCTGGAAGTGATCCAAGTACAGTTGTTATTCTAATCCCACATGATTGTGTATCATGAGGAGAGGACAGCAGAAGACTGTGTTAGGGTTTCAAGAAAACACAGTTGAGGAGGGCTGGTCTCTTGCTGCTGTGCTTACCAGCTGTGAATAAATAGCTAGTGTGTTGTTTGGAGAGGCTTTGTAGCGTTTAGACAAAGTGAAAAAAGTTTGAAAATCAGTGTTTTTAAATAAAGATTAATTTCCCCCTTTTGTGTAAGGGACGCTGATTTTTCCCTCAGTGGTTTTTTTCCTTGAACCAAACTCCATATTTTTGCCTATGAGGCAGAGATTGAAATGGGTCAGCATTTATAAATTGTGTGACGGCAGTTCTGTACAGGGAGAGTGTCAGTTATTAAGAGTTCAAGGCAGACTACCAGCAGCACCCTTCCTGTGTTCTTCAGTCAGTGTTCAGCTCTTTGTTTTCACATCCAAAAGCCAGTCTTTGAGCTGTGTCCACATACCTGAAGATGAGGGCTGCCTCTCAGTGCACTGCTTCATGGTGATTTTGGAGCTTAGCAGGAATGGTGATAAATAATTTGTAATTCAGCCATAAGTAATTGAAGTTACTCTAAAGGCCTGGGCCTTGTGGCTTTCTTCACTGTGCTGCCAGCACAAAAATTGGTTTTGCACCATTTTCTCCGTTAACACTGAACATTAAGGTAGATCCAGGCCTAATGCAGCAGAAAGTAAATAATTGGTTTTGCTGTGCTGTGTCCCCGCAAGATTGATTTCCCAGATCCAGTTCACCATGAGCAGTTGTGCTGAGCCCCTAGAAGCAGAAGATGGGGCAACACTCACAACAATTTAATTAATGCAGTTATTGAGTGTTCTGTTGTAGCTGCAGTATGTTTGCATTCAGGAGTCAGCTACCACCCATGCTTGCTTATTTTAAAATTGAAGTAAATGACAAAGTCTTTGTTTACTGTCCTTGTAGGTGGCTCACTTCTCCTACCTAAGCCCAAAGTTAGACTTGTGCAGTGACTGAGGTCAGAGTTGCACAGTGTTGCGTGCTTTGCAGCTGAGCAATTTAATTGCATGTGTGGTTAGGGATTACCTCTTGATCATAGGGAGGCCTTTCTGTTGCTCACCTGCAGTCTGGTCCTAGGTTTGCAGAGATGTCATCTGTAGTGCTTTCCTAGTGGGAGAATGTGTCTTGGGAAGTGAAAATGACTGAGTATGGGTTGGTTTGGGTTTTTTTTAATACAGGCTTCTGCTAAGATCAGTGATGTTTCTAGTACTGTCATGGTTTCAAAAGTAACATACGTTGAAAGTCTTAAGAGACTTGAAAAATGTTTCAGACTGTTAACAAATATGGAAACTTGAGTTTAGTGTTCTGTAGAGAATCCTGTATTAGTTGTCAAAAAAGCAAGATTATTCTAAATAAATACAGACCAATTGCACTCTGGTTTACTTCACTGTAGGGAAGACTTAAACCTTTGCAACACTGATAAATTAAAACTCACAGTTTTTCTTGTGATGTGTAGGTTTTTCTTTTTAAAATACTCTAGTTTAATTTTTGAGAATATGCAGAAGTGTCACCTGTTAGGGTGCTCATACAGCCTTTGAGGATTAAACATGATCAGATAATACCGTGCAAAAGTTCACGAAGTCAACAACAAAGCCAGTAGTAACTCTTTAGTAGAGTAGTTTGCTAAAGATGACTTTAAAATGTAGCTGCACAAAGCCTGTAACTTCTAGGTGTCTATAAATCTAAGCCCTCATTGTGCAAATTGGAAATTGCATCATGGTTCTTTTATATTTTTGCTTAATGGCAGTTATTGTTATAAATGTAATTCTTGTAAATTTAACACTTTTTTTAGCATACAGCAATGACATTTCAGTTACATTATTTGAAAAGTGCTTGTTTGAGAAGGTAATCATACATAGGTGGGATTGAAAACTCTATTTAAATGAAACTTATTATCTCAAGGGGTTATAAACATAGTGGTGTAGGACCTTAAAATTCTGGAAAGTTCATAATAGCTCCTGAAATTCAGTGTAGGCTGAAAGGTATTTATTTTTTATTATTCACAGACAGTTAGCATGTCAGTTTAATTCAACTTTAGACTTGTTCTTGTTGATGGGTATTTCTGCTGTAAAACTCGGTGACCTGTTCAGTTTAAAGTCAGTATAGCATTGAACTGCAGTATTGTGAACACAGTTGCTTGCTCATTGCATTTTTCTGAAATTATACAGGACAAATGTATCTTTCATGCTGTTTAATAATTGAGAATATCTATCATAAGCTTTTGAATTGTAAATAACACTTCTGAGTATGTTGCACGTCTTGTAATTTTTTTGAGATAAACATTTTACTGAAAGGAATTTTGAATAATTGCATTTCACACAGCATATAAAATACTAAACATATTTCAAAGAAATGCATAAAAATAGCATATGAAATCAAGCTGTGTTTCATTTACTGGTACTACCTGCAGGTGTGGAGGTACATAAGAAACTTTTTGATGAGAAAATGTGTCCCTTTTGGCAGCTCTGTAAAGATTGGTTTGAATTTAGAGGAGATGGAGGGGAGAATTAAGTAAGGGATATAGAGTGCCTGCATCGTGAAAGAGAAATGAAGACTTTAAACATGAATTAATGTGACTTTTTCCTCAGATAAATTCTTTCACTTTTGAAATATTGTATAGTTGAGGTTAAACTTGAGTTTAGAAGCTGTTTATTAACTCACAGTTGTCCTCATTTCTTGAAGTTTAGAACCTGTTCCTCTATAGGACATTGAGGTTTGGAAGGTATAAGTGTGTGATGTACAGATGTAGGTGTGCTGTAACACGAGTGTTGTTAGCAGCCTTAAAGTGCCAGTTGTCCTTCGTTCTGTATAGCTGATGTAAGGTAGAAAAGTTTTAACTATTTATAAGTTTTTTTGCGTGTTTTTTTTTTTTTAAGTGGATGTCTGTTTCTCTTGTGCTGTGTGCTGCTCATCAGATAACCTGTATGTATGACATCCTTTGCAATCACTGGACATACCAGTAGTACACCCAGTACTTTTTCTTTGAAGACCTCTCTCTTGACCATTCATTCATTCTACATTAAATTCTTTTTTGAAGATTGGATGTGTCTTAAATTTTCAGCAGGTATAAAATTCTATGCTTTGTTGAACCAGGGGCTCAAGTATACTTGCTAAACATGGAGGCCTTTTGTAGGAGTGTTTGGGGAGACTAGAGGCTTTTTGTTCTTTGAGTCATCCCATCAGTTTTTGGGAAGATTTGGGTGCTTTAGAGCTGACAGAATGTTAGATGTGGAAACTCATTCCGTGGGTATATTCTATGCTCCAGTAGCAAAGGCAGCAGCAGAGTGCAGATTGGGGTAAGAGATGTTAGCACGAGGTCAACTTGTCTAGGCAGCTACAAAAACCATGAAGATACTGAGGTAGTTTGATATTCCTAAGCTAGTTGATAATGCTAGTTAGAAATTTGTAAGTTAAATGGTGAAAATCTAATGGGTATTTTCAAGTGCATATAACCCATTCAGCAGAAGTCGAGGGGACTATAAATAGTCTTTGTAGCTTTTAAATCTGAGATATTTCCTAGAAAACCTTTGACCATGGAGGAAGTGTGTGACTTTTTTACTTAGTCTTTTATTACTGTTCTCCTGTATGTATGTTGCACTTCTGTTGTAATTTGAGGGGATGTCACCCAGTTAAAATCAGGTTTCATGTTTTTCAGTTATTGCCTTTCTAAAAATCTGTGGTGTTCTAAGTAATGATGAATGCAATTAGGATACTTGCTCTCTGTTAGGCCTTGCTGTTTCAAAAGTAGAAATATTTTCTTTGTCCTGGTCTGAAAATCTACTTCTAGCTTTTAAATTGGTAACAGATGTCTGTTAGTACCTCTCTTCTAGTTGCTGTTACATTTTACCACTGTGCATTCATTCCTCAGAGTTGTGTCAAATCACTTGGTTTGTTTTTTTGCAGGATATAATCCTTGCTTGTGGGTGTGCTTTAGTTTTTTTTTGTTTGTTTGTTTTGGGTTTTTTTTGTTGCTTTTTTTTTTTTTTTTTTTTTTTGGTCCAGAATGTTTTGAAATAAATAGCTCTTGAATTTTGTGCCTTAGAAATTATCCTAGCTGTAGTGTCGTAGCAGTTACCTGCAAGATGCTTAAGGACCAGCAGATAGTAGAAATTGTTTTTCCCAAGACATCAGGTAACTGGGGCATGCAGTTTTATTCTTTTGGAAACCTGAAACAAGAAAGGTAAAAACTCTGGAATGTAACTTTAATGGAAGAAGACGTGGAAAGCCTCTTGCACTAATTAGTTCTCTTAGCCCTCACCAAGAGAGCATAATTAGTGCTAGGTTATGTCCTTTTGGGCAATAATTGTTGCACTCCAACTGGACTTGCTAAACAACTTCTGTAGACATCCAATGACATGAATGTGGTCTGGGCAGCATCTGAAAACCCTTGGTAAAACCTAGTCAAGCTTCTTGTTCTCTTTAAAACTGCTTCATCAGGTTTGTCTGTTTACTGTAAATGCTCTTTGTTTCCTGTCCCAGTGACATGCACACCTTTCTTTGATATGTTGGTCATTATGTGCTGTGGAGAAAGAATAAATAACACCAATTAAATCTGCAATCTAAGTCAGAATCCAAGTAATTGCAGATACATAGAGTCATTAAATGCTGAGTAGGCAAATGTTTCATGGACTTCTGCAAGCTGATTCCTACATCAAAAACTATGTGGGTAGTGAATAAATGTCACTTAATTATGTGCTGTCTTTATATATAGGAAGTGGGATTGGCCATGTAAAGCTTTCCAGTTTATCTGGTAATACTACCCTATTTTATTACGTTTTAAAAGCATTATATTAAACTTATAGTTTAAAAGCAGCAAAATCAGTGGTTACTTAGTGTAAAGTCAATTTTAGGTTAAAGAATACATTAGTTATGAGCAATGGTGAAGTATTATCAGGGTTTTAAATATAGTTGTCCAGAAACTACTGGTGGAGTCAGTCTGACTTAGTTAATAGTGTTGCAATTCCAGGGTTTCAAGCTGTGAATTGCTAAAATGTAGACAGTAACATTAATTAATGTGGTATTTATAGAATGGGGTTCTATGAAATTTCCTGTAGAATTTCTTGGATACCAGGACTTCAAATGGACTTTAAATAACAATTAATGAACTTAGTTTCTATTTGACTAGTAATGAAGAATGCTTTGGTATACAAACATTTCATTTTGGTACTCAGAATAGTGAGATAAAGGTAAGATGAAAGGAAATAGGAGCTGATAATGGTTAACGAGCCAACAAATAAAATGGTTCTTTCTCTGTTTTCCTTGATGGCTGTGGGAAATTGAAGAAAGTGAAAATAAGCTGCTTTAGGCTTTTTTCTGAGACTAGCCGGAAAGAATGTTTTTTTAATAATAATTTCTGCTTCCAACTTTACACTTGGGTAGCTATCCTTGATGAGGCAGCCTGGTGCTGAACAAAAAGTCTATTCTGGTGTCACAGTTTTTGAGGGGAGTGACAATTCTGTGTCAAGGTCGTAGTTAGCTGGGTCTTGGAACTGAGCTGTTGTTCTCTACTTTGGGCAGGAGCTTGAATAATGGTTAGTCCGAGTTTCATTAATGCCCTATAGCTCTTAGAATATCTAAAGGGGTTTCATATTGGTGGCTTAAGTAAAATGCTTGTGCTGAGTCAGATGTCTTCTGTTTGTCCTAAAATAGTATTTCATGTAGTTGTGTGAAGAATGATCATCAATGTACCAGGCAGGTGTTGAGGCTCATTGCATTTTTCTTTTTGTCTGGATGTGCTACCTTAATCCTTTCTAATGTTGTCCTTCGTTAGAAGTTATGAAACAGTTTAGCCCTGCATGTGCTCAGTGGCTTTGTATTGATTCTTCCATTTTATGTAGTTGTGATAATTTTGGGAGAGTGACCAGGGAGCCTTTGGGATTAGGTCTTTGTATGTTGAAAGCTAGTCACTGAGTAAACATGAGATTCTCAGCTGAAATTGTTTTTGGAAGATACTCAGCATCTGCATTCAAAGAGAGTGAGTCTGTTTGATGTTAAAATTCCTAGCATAATAGCATTTGTAAATCGGTTGTGAATATTAGATGTCACAACTGCAGAGTATTGTGGCTGAAAGCAAGCTTTAGCACAAAACCCAGTGCTATTCCAAAATATCAGCAGAATTTTTCTTGTAGAGTTACCATATTTGCACGTGTAACTTTTCTGAATTTTCTGGTTAGAAGCCCCTGGAGGAGCCACACTTAAAATTTAGTTGTCTATTCTTGTTTCTTTGTAATATAATACAGGTAATATGAAGGAGGAAGTATTAAAGTGCTTCCTTGGTGAATTCTACAGCTTTTGTGCACTGTCAGTCTTGAATTGTTCAGTGGGATGATTTTGTGTGATTAAAGTTGAAGGATACCAAAAATAAGTGGGGGCGACACTAGAAATTCTATTCTAGATAGAATTTGAAGAACTTACTGAGTTTTTTTGAAGGTCTTCTTAGCTTTTTATGGTATTACACTTGAGGAGATGTGGCAGATTGTTCAACACTGTGTTTCTGTGGGTTTGTTAGTGATCCCTTTGGGGAATCCTCAGAAAGCATTTAGTTTTATTAAGAGGAAGGGAATTGTGCTATTTTACTGTGTAAACCTAAGCACTGGCCAAGTGCTCTTGTTAGACCTTGGCATTTCAGTCCCTTTGCTGTGAATGCAGGTGCATGTGAGTGTTCTGGAATGTCATGAGCTGTTTTTCTAGGTGGGCTGTTAAACTGAAGCATACTTGATTATTTTCAATCATAAAGGAGTAATTTCTCCACTGTAAAACATATCATGCTTAATAATGCTAAATATATTGATAATGAAAAGAAAGTCCTTGTTAAGATGGATCTTTAGGTGTTACCCAGAAAGGTTTGCCAGCTTGGTTGTGAAGATTAAACAGTGTTATCACTTCAAATCCATTCCATTTTTCAACAGCTTTGTTGTGATAAACGTATGTGGAAGCCTGGAGTAAACTGTTGCATTATTTCCATCATTTAACATTACTTAATTCAGTCCTATGTTAATTTGTTCTGTTAAAACCACACAATTTAATTTTTAAATACTTTATGTTGCCACATTTGGCAATGTCTAGACTCTTTAGGTCTGCTGTAGTTAGCTTTTATTTATAGTCTTAAAGTGCTTTTTCTTTCATGGGGTTAACTGTATAGGCATTTTTGTGTTAGCTCTTGGGAAGGAGCTAGTCCTCATTCTGTGTTTCAGTAATATTCTAGCATGGATTGCAGATCAGGGAGGGATGGTGGTAACTGGCAGGGATGCTTGGCCTCACAATAAAGCTTTGTATTCCCTGGTTTGAAGGAAAGGCATTAGAATTTCAAACCTGACGCAGTGACTTCTCGAACTGAATGACAAGCCCAAGGGAGTTTGCATGCAAAGAGAACATAATTTACTACTTTATGTTAAAGTATATTTAACATTCCTAGAGCTGTCTCTATAAAGTTGAAAAAAGAACTCTTGAAATCAATCTAGTACATACTAAACCAGTAAGTACGTTTATTTCAGTTGGCAATTTGAGAGCTGATACATGTTTAAATTCTGCTATTTTGTTCATGAGGATGTTGCAAATACAAAGATAACTACACACTGGCTTGGCTTCTAGCTGCTTGCAGTACCTGATTTTAGATCTAAGAACTTTAGTTTTATCTTCTACTTGTATTAATAGTTTTTTTTCCTAAATAACAGAGCCTGTACACCTGTTTCAAATGATGCTCTGTCAGAAGCTGATACAAATAATTTTCATTCTGAAATTGCTACTCTGAATTTATTGTAGATGTGCACATAGGTTGTTTATTTCTGAAATAGCACTCAAAAGTATTTCAGAATTAGACAAGTATGTATAGTAAACCATTTTGGAAACAATTGCATAGGAAGCAAATCACTGAACAGCAGAATGTGAATTCCTGCAGTTAGTGTTTATTGTAGGGCCTGTTGAAGAATAAAGGGGTACAAATTGTGCCTCCATTATGTGATTTGAGCCTCTAACCGAGATAAATTATAGGGACTCTTAGCTTTACCCTTTCTAAAGTAACTTCAGAGACTTAAATTACTTCAATAAAAATTGAGAAGGAATGTATTAATAACTTCTTTCTTCAAACAGGAAACCACTCCCAACCCCCAACCTGCAGAAGAGGAGAAAACCGAGCCAGCACCTAGTCAGGAGGTTGCCAGCCCTGAACAGTATATTAAACATCCACTACAAAACAGGTAAAATGCTACAGAAGTGTGATTGTAGTTTTGCCAGGGATAGAAAAATGCCTGTGGCTTTACAGCTCTTACTGACCTTACATTCTCTAGCAGTCTTTTGGGAGTTCTGAAGTTACTTCTTTGTAAGAGTTTTGCAGTGAGGTTGCAGAATAAGGAGACTCTGATCCAGATGTTAATATTCAAAGTCTTTTTCAGATAGTGTGTTTACAGAAACTGAAAATCTTCTCAAGTTTTCAAGATGTAGCCAGGTACTTTGAAAGAACATGGCTTTGCATTTAGTTGGAGGCAGGCGGAGCTTTTGTTGCTTGTGTCTGGTGTATTTTAAGAGGCTGACACTGAGGTGAAGCTGCTGCCCATTAGAACTGGAAAACTTTGCATTCTGCCTTTTACTTAGGTAAATTAAGGTGCCAGTAAAATTACATTTCAAAGTTAGTGAAAAATTCAAGCCCTCTTACAGCTTCAGAAAGACCAGTTTATAAGTAATTTTCTCTAAGTGGGCTGATGAGTTACTGTGAAATGCTCAGTACTTATTGTTGGGAGGTACCTTTTACCAAATGATACCTTACTCCTTTTCTAAGTTTTGAGCAAGTGTGGAAAACAATGCTTCCCTATAGTGCTGTGCTGCATGTATTCCATTTTCTTTGTTGTCTTTCAGCTTTCATCCTCCTTTCTTTTAAACCCCTTGATTAAATTGATGCTGACACTTCTTTACAAGTGTAGTAAGGCTGTTACTGGAAAGGAGTAAACTTTTAAAACTAGATTTGCAATGTCAGGAAGGGTCTCAAAACAATAGATTGACACATAGTGACTTAAAGTTTTCTGCTGAGAGAAGATAAATCTAGTCTAGTGCTAACCTGAGTTATTTCAACACTGCTGAAATGATCAGAGTGGAAAAAAACCCCAACTGTTTGATTAAATGCTTCATTAGGTATCCTCTTCCAGCATTTTAAATTGCTGCAATGATGTTTTTTAGGTTCAGAAAGAGCTTCTTTATGTGAAAGGTTCAATTTTGTCTTGCTGCTTGTACTCGGCAGAGATGACTTTTTTCATTTAGTCTTGTCTTAATATAGGCTAATTTTAAAACTTGAAACAATACATTTGTGGGGGATTTGAGGTGGTTGCCAATAGTAAGCTTAATGCAGCTTCCATTTTAAAATTTATGCTTTCCTAGTATGTGAGTGCTTGGGAATCTTTCATGTCATACATAGCTTTGGAGTGATACAATTTGCTTATGTAACCTTTACAAGGAAATTACTGGCCAGGGAGCCCAGTTTGAATAGTTGGTGTTGTTTTGGACCAAAATCAGTTGTTTGTGGTAGGGGATTGCAGTTCAGCAGTGACAGCAAGGAGAAACATCTGAGGTTTAGAGTCTTAAAAGAATTCCAAAGCTATTTAAAATATTTACCTAAATGGTTTGATTAAAATCTCCCTGATTCTTGTAATGGAAGCACAAACATTGTTGATTTTTAAAGAATTGATTGTGTAGCTTATTGATGAAAACTGACTTACATACTTACAATATATTAATGCTTGCAGTTAGTTTGAATATAACAGTAGAAATAATTGCGTTTTTAATATACTTTAATTTCTAGATGTTTTTATTTTTTTCCCCCTTTAGATGGGCACTCTGGTTTTTTAAAAATGACAAGAGCAAAACTTGGCAAGCAAATCTTCGTCTTATCTCAAAGTTCGATACTGTTGAAGATTTTTGGGCGTAAGTAAAGATTTTTCAATCCGCACAATAATTCTGGGATTTGTTGGCTTATGTCCAAGTCCAAAAACCCATTAAGTATTCTGTTAACTGCAAATTCTTGTGTGTAATCTGAAATATTTGCAAAATTGAAGGTGAAGCCTTTTGAAGGAAATGTAAATGGAGAAGTTTTTCATCCTTTAAATGCATGTTGTCTTGATGAAACACTGCAACACTGCTTATATTCATGTGTACATGACACGTGTAGAACATTTAACTTGTGCAATAGCTGTCTCATAGTAACACGAACCTGTAAATTCTGGTGGCCAACTGATTGCCACTTCCATGGCCCCACATCTTCCTCTTTGATTAAACTGACCACTGGCTCATGTCACATGTTCAAGTGAGCCTGATTCTGGAGCGTAGTACTTGAGATTCATGCAGATCAATGGCATCCTTGAAAAAAATTCATTAGAGGTTACAGAAGAAATGAGCTTCATTCTAAGTTGAAGGTCTGTGAGAGTGGTTTGGTTCCAACAGCAATGAAAAGCCTTTGAAGGTGGGCCTGTGCTTTCCAAGCACTTGCTTCAGTCAAGATTTTGCCTGCCATAATGCTGAAACATGGAAGCAATGCAAGTGCTGTAAAATTGAAAATGGAAAAAAATGCTTTATGTATTTGATCTTGGTGTTTCATGCTACATTGAATTGGTAGGGTTATTTTTGTTGCATACTTTTTTTGGATGTGATCCCCATGGAGGGAGATGGGGTCTGAGTGTAGTAATAGGACCCATCAGTGACCCATTGGCACTGGGAGGAAAAAATGCTTCAGCCTTTTCATGAACTTTATTGGTGCAGTTCTGGCAGGGGAATGGGATTCTGGGCTTGTAACCAGCTTTCCCATTCCTACTCTGGGCATCACTGCAAACTTTGGTTCACTCAGCTGATAGTGGTGTGGGGTATTTGGTAGGCAGCTGAATTGTTTGAAGCTCACTACTAAAGTTAAGGGTGAGTTTTTGAGCTTTTGTGACCGAGAGAATCTTGGTAATTAAAAAGTGCTTAATCTAGATGTCTGCAGTGAAGGTATAAAATCAGCCACTAGCAGTTAAGTTACACCTCCTTTGTGGCTGGAGTGGGAAATAGGTGTGTTGTTCTGGGGAGAAAATTTCAGTGTCAAGGTAAACTTCAAAGAGGCAAACTGTTAAATTTGTAACTGGTGTTATAAATTCCTGTGTGTGACTTCTCATTGTTAGAACATCACAGTAATCAGTTTTCTTTTTGATGCTGAACTGTGCCTCAATATTAGTTGGTCTTGGGCTACAGGTTGCTATTATAAATGCATTTGTGAAGTCTGACCCTAACATTGCAGGGGTGAAAAAAGGCATTTATCTCCTTGTTTGAGGAGGAGACATTATGTATGCCTTTGATTATTTTTCTGAATTGCACATTTGTAAATTTAATTCTGAATATGTTTTTTCTATCATCTGTTGAGTCCTTAATTTGAATTATCAGGCCTACAGCACTCATACCAAGAGTACTGTATCAAATAGCAAGGTTGAGCATTTCTCCTAAAAAATTAAATTCTCAGCAGTGAGAGTAGCCCTAGAAATAGAAACAGTTATCCTTATTTCATGAATGTTTGGAATACATATGGACACAGAACCTGTTGCCATGAAAGCCCAGTGAGTTATGTTCCTAATAACTTTGAACTTCAGTTCTAAACCTTAGAACTAGGTTTAAAAGAAGCATAGGAAATGAATTAAAAAGCAATTGTGAGGTTCTTATTCCATTCTGCTGCTTTAAGCCTAGAAGATCTTAATACCGATACCTTTATATGGTTAAAAATACTTAAGAAATAGGATTGCTTCTGAAAAAACTTTTATTGCTCCTTAATTTTTGGGCTTTATTTGGTCATATGTCTTAAATTCTTTAAGAATTTTGTACCTTAAAACAATGCTTAGTTTCTAATCCTGCTTTTTTCCTTCCAACAGTTTATACAACCATATCCAGCTCTCTAGTAATTTAATGCCTGGTTGTGACTACTCGCTCTTTAAGGTAGGCTTGCTAACATTTTTTCTTTAGTTAAGGATGTTGATGTATGGTTTCCTAAGCAAGATGCTGTCCAAATATTTCACTTAAGATGTTTAGGAACATGGTTGGGAATGTCATAAAGGTGTTAATTTTTTTGAGGAAGTCCCAAACAGGTGCTGTCTGAAAATCAGGTTGTCGCTGCTTCTGAAATTGCAAGCACTTAAGCTTTAACATGTAGTACAGATAGTAGATCTTAATTTGTGACTGTATTAGTCTTCATTCTGTTTGAGATGTTTGTGCAAACAATTAAGTGTAAATTTTTCTAATGTGAAACATTTCATTTGATGTGAAATGAGTTAAAATGTCTGTGGGAGGCAGCAATGTTGCCAAGTATTCCTTATGGGTACTATTAGCCAGACGCACAGTACTCCTGCTAATTTTTGTACTACCAGTTAAATGCTGTATTACTTAAGCATGAAATAGAAAAGTGCACACAACATAGACAGTTCGAACATGCTGAGGAGGTGTTCAGGCTAGCAAATAGGAAATGCTGATAGGAAAGTGTACATGAAAATGTGCCTCAGCTGGGGTGGAGATATGAATTGGGGTTCTAAGCTAAATCCTGACCTCTTAGTAGTGCTTCTATCATGCAGCTTCCTTTCTAGCACCTAAACAGTCCCTGGAGTGCTGGTGCCTGGTTCCTCCTCTGCTCATAAAATGTAGCTGCAGGCTGGGGCTCCTCAGCAGACTGCTGTTAGTAGACCCAGCAGCTTTATGTGGTGAAGAGGTGACACTGCTTGGGTTTGGGAAGGTAATGGTATTCTAGGTGACTGAGAAACGTTACTAGAATTTTAAGAGTGTGTAGGCCCTTCAGAGATTAGGATATCTATGGATAATGCTTGTATTTTTTGCATGAATCCTTAATTTGGTAGTAATTATGTAACTTCATGGAAGAGGTATAGAATTGGCAACGGTTTCCGGCTTCTAGACCATCTCTTACTTCTGTCCTTCAGTTGTGACCTCTTAAGAGGTTCTCTTAAAGGTGATGAAGTAGTTGAGCTCTGCAGCTGCCAGTGAGGGTGTTATATTTAAAGTGAGATGACACCACTCCATCCTGCATGTTGATCACTTGGTTTTCTGTAGTGCAATTCTTAGTGGATAGTTCTTAACAGAATTCCTCCATTTCATTTTTTTAATGACTTTATGAAGTGCAGCATAGCTGATTGATATGGGAGTAGTAGCTGACTGCTTTGCTGTATCAGCACATGCAGAATCATTTATTTCAGTGCAGGTTCACTAGCAAAATGTGAGTAAGATCTTGTTTGGAAAGCGTGTATGGATTTTTTTTTTCTCCCCAACAATGAAAACCCTCTTATTTTCACCTTGTATGCGAAGGAAGTTGTTGAGAGACTGCCAAAGGTGTCTGTTTCAGTGAAAAAAAATCATATGCACAAATGAAGCACTTGGCTGATCTTGCACAGAGTGCAAGACATAGTATAAGGACTCCAGATAAAATTAGCAGCTACATTCTGGTTTCATGCAGGGCAAGCAAGTGGTTGTCTTTGCCTGTTGCCTCAGGATTTTTTTTAATGCAATATGTAGCTAAGACTTTTGTTTTGCCTGGACTGTGATGCTTCTGTAGAACTGAAAATTCATTTGTGTGCACTTGCTGTTTCAGAAGTTTGATTTTTGGTGTGAGACAGTATTTCTGGACATTCTTGTATGTATCTTCAACTGTATGCTAGTTTTTTAATGTACTGTTCCAGTTATCACTGGCCTTTTGGTGGCTCTTTAGGAAAAATAGAGATGGAGTCTGATTCAACTTGTGACCTTTCTTTGCAGGATGGAATTGAGCCCATGTGGGAAGATGAAAAAAATAAGCGAGGAGGCCGATGGCTAATTACACTAAACAAGCAGCAGAGACGAAGTGACCTTGATCGCTTCTGGCTAGAGACAGTAAGCACCGGTGGCAGCTGAGAAGTCTTATGTTTGTGTGAAAATATATTTAACTGATTTGGTATTTGTGTGCTACACTGTTCTAACTTCTTGGCAGCAGTGTCCTGTAGGGTTTTATTGACAGGCTGTATTTGAAACATGTTTTTTCAACAGTGATCCTTCATGTGGGTGTATGCTGTCTAATACTTCCTTGTAACAGGCAGCAGCAGGGAGAGTTCTGCAGGACAGATTAAGCTTTTCTTGTGTAATGTACAGAACATTACTGTTGAACTACTGTGAAAATAATATATTGTCCTGAGTGCAGATTGCTGATTCAATTGATAAAACAGTTTGTTTTACAAACACTTTTTTTAAAAAAGGGAGTAGTTTTCAAGTCTTGCCTTTGAACAAGACACATTCAGATTTATTTTTTCTGTATTTATCTTAATGCTGGGATAGGCAGTAATAGCATATTCATCCTGTATGTACACACCATAAAAATACTTTTTTTCCATTGCTGTTATCTCTCTGGAATAGAATTGAATGGTAAATATATTTCTAGTGTGGATGGCAGTAAATATATTAGAGAAAAATGTGTTGTCTAGGAACTGAGACAGAATAGCCTAAGACAGTCTATTGCAATTTAGGATTTTAGGGACATGGATTGCAGACAGGACAATACACCTTTGCAAATCTCTCATCTTTTGTCCTTGTTCTTGTGAGAGGCAAGGGGTATTGCACCCCTTTGAAAGGGAGAAATGGCCTTCAGAATCAAAGCAGAGGTGTCTAAAATGTCAGAATTTTCTGGATCTTCGTAGTCATTGTAGTTGTGATTTGAAAAGAGTGTTACAGTACTGGGCAGTATGACTGCATGTGAGCAAATTAATATCATGCTGCATGTACTTGGCCTAATGCATGTGTAAGTCCATGACATATGGCTTGGAAACTTGTAGATAGACTCTGTAAACTGAAGGCTGGAGGGCTCTGCTTTTTGCTTAGCAGTGAGCAATGGCACAGAGCCTAAATACCCAGGTGACTGTGATATGTGCCCTAAAACAACCCTGTCACCTCTAATCCCAGTAATTCTTTGCAACCAATTTTCTGCAATAGAAATCAAAGCCTTTATAACTCCCCTTTGGAACACCCTTTGGAACAAATTTTTATTGCAATATAATGATCTTAACAATAAACCAGACTTCATTTGAGAAGACTTTTTTCCTTGTTGTATAACATTCACGAGAAATGTACCTGAGTAGTGTTTATTAAGCATGGTAGTTATCTTTGCTTGTATGTGAGCTAAGACAGTTGATATTTTGCATATGTGTGTGGTTTGATCTTAACTGTTTATGGCTTGAATTACTCAGTGATTGTGTGCAGCCTGCAGTTGGGTGTAATGTTTAAAGCATGTCTAATTATACCTGATTTATTCATTAGCACACTTTGTCCTTTTTGTATTTCCTCAAATAAGCCAGCCCTTGTGGGTCTGATGGGTACTGGAAGACCTGCTTTGTTTGAAAAGTTACAAACATGTTGAATTTCCAAATGTTATAAGTGATACCAGAAAACTGATATAACCGCAGTGTATTTAATATACTGTGGAAGTGAAGGAACTGAGTGTTCATTTGCAGATTCATTGTGCAGAAAGAATTTTTTTAATTCAATGTAGTCTTGGTGAATCTGTCTCAAGCATAAGAAACCACTATTTTTGAATATCAGGATTGCTTGTTTTTGAGTTGCAAGCTGAAGATCTTAAATGCTACTTCCACAGCTAGCATGTTGTGCAGGGCTGTGACCCTGCTCAGTCTGATGTTCCTGGGCAATTCCAAGCTTCACTGCTAGAAACCTGGGAGGAGGAATCTTGTGTTATTTGAGCACTTGCATTGGTGCATTGTATTAAACCCTCTGCTGAGGATTTAATGGACGTCAGTGATACCCACTTTAGAGTTTATGGAAATGCTGTGTCATTAGGAAGTGACACTTCATTGAATAGCACCATCTGGCTGTGGTCAGATTTACCTCTATATTGATAAACTTCAGCATTGAAGTTAAACCTTATGTACCTGATGTGCAAATAGTCTTTAACAGGTTCTTCCCAGATAATGGATGGAAGCACCTAAAATTTCAGTTTGGTCCATCTGTGTTAAGGTCTCTAGAAAGAACAACACGGTGCTTTAATTCTTCTCTTGTTTCGGATTGGGAAGATGGGGTGGAAGGCAGCAGTGTGGAAATGATCGGCTGTGTCAAAGCTTGCAGCAGGTGGCAGAGGAGGAGGAATGGAAAACTCAGAATAGAAGGAAGATGCCCTACTAGAGTATGTTCACTTGTAGTATTTGGAACTTCAAGGAGATGCTGCAATAAATAGAAAATGATTGTTGTATGGCAAGTGGCTGTAGGCAGTAAAGTGTGTTCCTCAGTCCTTGTGCATGCTGAGTGTTTGCCTACAGAACAGGATTCTGACTCTGAACTGCTTTCTCTTCCACAGCTGCTGTGCCTTATTGGGGAGTCATTCGATGACTACAGTGATGATGTGTGTGGTGCTGTTGTTAATGTTAGAACTAAGGGTGATAAAATAGCAATATGGACAACTGAATGTGAAAACAGGGATGCTGTTACGCATATAGGGTAAGTAACGTGATCGGTGTCTCTGCTGTGCGAGGTGTAACCATGCATGTAAAGCCAATTGGCTAGATACAGGAGGCATTTCAGGCAACTGGAGCCTATGCAGAGCTGTATGCCCGGCTTAAATAACTGCCAAATTGTGTTCAAGTCTTCATTTCTAAACTACAGTGAAGGTAGTGTAGCAGTGCAGAGTAGTTACTAACACATGCCCATAGACAAATCTTTGCAAAAATTCTCATTTCACAATGAGGCATTGTAATTAACAACTGTGGATAATGTGCAATCTGTTCCAGCCTGCCAGTTTGTAAAGGTGGGTAGTCAGAGTAGAACATTGATAAAATTTTTTTCCAGGAAAGTGATGCTTACAAATAAGATAGGAACGGAAAGGTGCTGCAAGTCTTAAGCTCAGAAGGATGTACTTAAATTTGGAAAAAGAAAGCTGTACAGTGATGCGCTGTGAAAATCTACAGGTGTTTTCCTACATTTTGCCTCTGTTTAGGTACAGATAAAGCAATGCTGAGATTCATGGGCTATTTGACCTGTGTACTAGCATGCTGTAGACTTTAAGTAAGCAACAGTAGTTCTCAGATTATGAATCTATGCTTTGGAAAATGCATGTTCTGCTCTAGTGTGTAGCAAGTATTACTGATTACACAGTTACTATTTGCACCAATATGTGATTACAATTACTAATTACACAAGTATTTATTGGATTCTGTAGTGCTGATGCTTTGGAATAACTTGCTGTTAAATTTGTCATTGTAGGCCATTTACTTACGCAAACCAATGAATATATTTATCTTCCTGGCTTAGTGCATCTGTCTTAAGTCAGACTTGAACTGTCAGGCATAGCAGCTTATATTTTTCACTTCCTGATGACTCTTTTGACACATGCCTTTTTTGGGCCTTTAAGAATTTGTGTCTGCCTTCTACTAACATTTTTATTATACAGTCATGTTTTCAGGCTTCAATGGTAAGTGTTTAATAATAAACAAGCAAAACTATGATATTCATCTTCTACTACCAGAATGTTGCAATAAACCTAGTAGGCATCAGACAGCATTTTAGAATGGTATTAACCATTAACTAAAGAGTTAACTCCTTTAGAGAACTGTAAAAAGTTTAGATTTTTGCAAACTGATACAAGGACCAAGATAAGTTATGTTGCCTGCTGGCTCCCATATTCACCCTAACTACAGACAGGAGTGGCCATTAGTGACTTGCATCTCATTCTGTGCTAAGTAACACGGTGTGTGTGTGTCCAAGGCAAGTACTGCCTTGGATCCAAGCTGGTTTTTCTTAAAGCTTCTGTAGGGTAAGGTGCCTGTGACCAGGTCTGTGGGGCTGTGCTTTCTATCAGTAGTTAAAGAAAAGACAGCAACTCTCTGCAGCCACAATGTGTGGGGTGAATAAAATTGATTGTTCCGGGGAATTGGTGTTTTCTTTGGTTCAGGTGACTTTATCATTTCAGTAGTTCTGGAATTGTGAACTTTGAGTTCTTCATAGCTGTTTTGTTTCTGTATGTAGAAATGAAACTTTCTGGTATTGATACTCACATAAATGCAGTGTAAAATCCCTGCATTTTGCATTTATTTAGGCCTGATAATTATTTTTTGCAAGAGCTTGTCCTGTTATATGTGCTAAGTCATTTTACAAAACCTGCAGTGGTTTTTAGATGAAATAAACTAGAAAAATCGTATTTCAAGTCCTTTATTCATATGAGAATTTTTTCTAAATAGGTAACTTTTTTTTCATGGTGTCCACAGATCTTAAAAGCAGGTGTACTGATACTATTTCCTTCCTAAGGGCTTTGCTTAAACTGTTGTTTTATTTCTTTTCCTCTCCAGGAGAGTATACAAGGAAAGATTAGGACTTCCTCCAAAGATAGTCATTGGTTATCAGTCCCATGCAGACACAGCTACTAAGAGCGGCTCCACCACTAAAAATAGGTTTGTTGTTTAAGACGACACCTTCTGAGTATTCTTTCATAGGAGACTGCGTCAAGCAATCGAGATTGGGAGCTGAACCAAAGCCTCTTCAAAAGCAGAGTGGACTACATTTAAATTTGTTTTCCATCTAAATGTTGCTAAGATTTGTGAGAAGTCTCATTCGCCTTTGTCTTGTACTTCTATGTTCAGTTTTTCTATTTTGGCTGAAGTAACCGTTACCAATTGGAATTTTAGTACACTTCACCCCCAAATCCATAAGTGTGTTTCTGGCCCACTCTGTAATAGCTTGGTAGAAACATTACTATTGCAAAAAATAATTTGTTTATCCACAGTATTCAGAAAAGAAGTTGCATTTCTGTACCTGCAGGAAATTACTCTGTTTTACATTTGCATTGTATGCAGTAAGATTTTGCTGGTTTGGAAAAAGAGTATGGTGCATACAGTTTTCTAGCAATTTTTTAATACAGCATCATCTTTGCTGTAACCTCTGCTGATGGCTGCTAGATTAATTTATTTGTTTTCCCTATTTGATAACATTAGTGATATTTTGATTTCAGTTGTTTTTGCTCATGTAACATTTGGTGAAGAATCTGGGAATATGACAAAGGTGGAATAAACGTTAATTTTGTGCATTCTTTGGTAATTTTTTGGTTTTTTTGTAACATCAAAGCTTTGCTACAGATTTATGCATTTCAGTCAAATCAGTGATCTTTTTGTGTGATTTCCTGAACATAAATGTGGAATTTTTTTTAATGTAACACCATAATTTACATTCCTTACTAGAAATAGTATGTCTGTTTTTGTATCTTATGCTGTATTTTAACACTTTGTATTACTTAGGTTATTTTGCTTTGGTTAAAATGGCTCAAGTAGAAAAGCGGTCCCATTCATACTAAGACAGTGTACAAAACTGTAAATAAAATGTGTACAGTGAATTGTCTTTTAGACAACTAGATTTGTCCTTTTATTTCTCCATCTATACAGAAAGTGTTTGTACCTCTTGTGACAAGGCAGTCTCTACTGTGGCTTCTATTGTAGTGTCTTCCAAGAAAGATAAAGTCTGGAGCTATAGTCTGTTGAAACTGTTAATAAACCTATTAGATAGCATCCTAAATCAAAGTGGAATTCTATCAATGTGGCTACTGTTCTTTCTTAGTGGTTGGTCTAATTGATCATGGTTTGTGTTGTTTATCTTTTGACTTCTGTTTTATGCCCAAGTAAGAATTTCAAGGGTACAAAAAAGCTGTTAAGTTTCAGGTAGGAGCTACAGTAAAAGTGCTTTAGTGAGTGATTCTACTCTAAGGATATAATACATAAAGTACAAGTAGAGCATACCAGAGACATGGCTACAAATAAAAGTATGAGTATCTAGATAGCTTGCTATTACATGTCTGACTAATTGAAGCTTTGTTTCATTGTTTGAAAGTTACTCCAGGAAAGCTGTAAGTCCACTTGGAAGTTCACAGAATGGAGGAGACTTTGAGGATTGAGTTCACTTATTTTGGGCAAAAGATGAGAGGCTTTTTCTTTCCACCTCTTAAAGCAGAGCATGCAGCAACATCAGTGCTTTATTACTGATTTCTTGTTTTTAAAGTGTGTGATGTACTTAAAGATCTTGCCAGGGCTATGGAGCCTTTCTTCAGCTAAGTGTCAAGGCAGGTGCTTACTGTGGTTTTCATCTTTGTGATAACTTATTAAAGCAAGTTTAGTCACTGGCAGTGAAGCTTCAGTTGAATCTGCCTGATGAAGGCACTGAAGTGTCTGTGTGCTGAAATAGACTTGAACACTTTTCTTGCACATTTGATCAAAAATGTGTCATAATGAGCATATCAGACTATGCCAAAAATGTCTGTATCATTATTTGGGCTCTTAACAGAAATGCCTAGAGATGACGTCTCTATCTAAAGATACTATGCCTTCAGTATTGGTCATTAACCAGGATAGCTGGTCAATGTGGAGAGCACTGTCAAGGCTGTTTGTGTACTGGTTTCTGTGGATTCTTGTGCAACTAGTTGCCTGTCCTGATTCAGCAGGTGTGCAGAGCAAGTCAGGTTTAATAGGTCTATTGATAGTAGAATATAGCAGTCCATGCCTGTTTTCCAGGTTCAGCTAATCATCAGTAATGCTTGCATGCATGAGAATGTGAAGATGAATCAGCCTTCTGAGTGGTGACTGCATGAGTGTAATTTGGGAGCACAGTGGCCAGGCTCCCTCAAAGGAGTGTTGCTGGAAACAGTGGGAGTGCTGTCCTTTTGTAAAGAGCATTGACTGAGCGCTGTTGCAAGAACTACATAGTATTGGGTTTGCTCATTTCACTACAAGACTGACCAGAGTATTATTTAGGGTAGCAGCATTTTATTCATCTAAAAAAGTTTGATAGGTTTTTTTGGTATGGCTTCAGATTTTTGAGCCTGAACCTACTGAAGCAGCCAGCAAATGTGCACTGTAGTATGAAAACTGCAGGCAGGTTGATTTGATGCTCTTTGCTGATAATATAACAGTTGCAGTGTTTCTAGAAGACTTGAGAGGAAATTAGCTGACATGGTTGCTTTATCAAACATACAGCCTATGCCTTTAATTCATTTTTAGAGGAAAATGACCACGAACCTTGTTTTCTCCAGCTTGCAAATAACTTTGTGCTGCAAACTAATGTTCTTCTGATTATAATGGTGTAGTTTTTATTTGTGTGCTAAGGGAGAAAGCTGAGAGCTCTCCATTCTGCGTATTAATATAACAGCCACAGGCTCAGGAGCGGCTAAAGCAGTAAATGTTGAAGTATTGTATTGATGCAGAATATTCAGTGTCATTAAACTCCCAGCTAAAGGGGTGGCTGTTGTCAATGTGTGGTTTTAGTAAGCCTGAGAGGACTACAGACTGAATGTCTAAAGCAACTTTTAGAAGTGGGGTTATGTGGTACAAAACCAGCAGAGCAAGGAAAGCAAAAATTGCTGTGCTAGAAGAGGTCTAAGAACGTGCCAAAATTCAGCCTGTGAAGATGGGGCAACAGATGAGGAACATGTGTGAATTGTCAGTTGCTGGGTATAATGTTAAGTCTTGGGCTGTGCAATGCTTTTCATTGTCACTTCTGTTTGTCCTGCTGCTATGTCACTGTCTTATGTATCAAGTTGTCTCTAGCTCAGGAAACTTAACTTTAATGTTACCCAAATTCTGGAAACTTGGAGTAGTGGCTTTTAGTCAAGCTTGGAGTGAGGATTCCTAATGGAATCCTTTCTTAATAAACTGCTTGGGAAAAGTACTCTGGACTCCATTCTGGAGCTCTTACTAAATGCAAAAAAAAAAACCCCTAAAACATTGCATTTTAGTCTCTTGAAAGTGACGTGGATTTTCCCTCTGATATCTGACCTCCCACGTTTCCAAGAAGCTTTATTTTTGATTCTTGGCCTGATGGTTTTAAAATTAGTTTTTAAGCATATCCTGCACTCAAGTAACTGTCTACCATACAGTTAAGCTTGATAGTTAAAACCATAAAGTTTTCAGGCTGTCTGGCACTTAACTTTTAGAAGACCTTGCCCTCTTAAAAAGTCAGTGGTTTCTGCAAAATTTTGTTGTGAATAGGTTTTCCTTAGGTCTTAAAATATTTTTTTTTAGTGCAGAATTTGTGCCTTTTCCCATTGGGCAAGAAACAGGCAAATGGAAATGACATGACCAAGAAGGAAATAGGTATAACTATTTCATTTTGAGACATTTCATACCTGTCCATCTAAATTCTTTGGAGGGCAGAAGTGCAGAGTGCATTAGCAAGCAGTGTGGAACCAGTCCTAAGGAAGGCACTTGCTGCACCTCTCTGTCGTTGCTTCAGAGCTCCAGGAGCTGGTCAATCCCAAAGCTTGCCGCTTTTGATCTCTTTGTGGGACACCCATTCACTGCAGTTGCTTGAATAGATTTTCTGCCTTTTAGCTCTTAGAAGTTCTGTATTCTGCCAGAATTTGTTTTCAGGTGTCTGGCTCTGGCACTGCAGCAAAGCCTTTAATAAGCTCTTAAATTCCTTCCCCTGCAATAAAAACCATGGTCACTTTTCCTCTTGCCTGGTGACTGCCTGGTACTTTCCCAGAAGACTGTGGGATTCCCTCCTAGCCCTTCTATTTTGAAATAAAGCAGGTTCTGATGTCCAGAGCTAAATGTGAATTATGGCTGTGCACATGATGGTTGTTATGCTTCCCAGCATTAACTTGTCATTTTGTGTGATGCCTTAAATGTAAAAAGATCCTAACTGAAGTCTGTCTGTTGGTATCACTTTGCCTGCTAACCAAACATAACTCAGATTTTTTTTTTTTTTTAATTCCCTGCTAGTACTGAGCATGTGACAAGCTTAGCTGTGAATTTGTGGGGTTTATGACTGCGTGGGGTTTATGACTGCCTATGCTTTTCTTGTCTCCGATTTTCTAAATCCTGATGCTTTTCAAGCCTTACTAAAACATGTTTAATAAAGGGAAAAATTACACTGAGTCTAGTCACTGCTTTTTTAGTCACTGTGATACCATGGAGAATTCCAGGTGTTGCTAAACCCAGATAAAGACCGTGTGTGACTTCTTTGGCATAATAATCTGCTTATGGGATTTAATTTTTTTATCTCTAGCCATGTAAGTATGATAATAGTGAAAATGATACTTGAAAGTGTGTGTGAATATACCGTATATAAAGCAAAAATGACTCATCTATTTTTTCAAAGTAGAAAATTGTTTTGTTATTTCTAAAAGGTTTCTTTGACTTTCTGTAATGAATATTGGATTTTGCTTACAATAGCTAGTTTAGATCAATCTTTTTTCCTATGTTGTGCCTATTATTGTTATCAAAGAGTTGGAACCAAGCTCATAGGTAAGGTTTGGCATTTTTTGAAGTAAAGCTAGTTTTTGAGCCTTATCTTCCTCCGTATGTACAGGGTAGTTTATCCTAGTGCATCTTGCCCTGAGCCGTACAAATACGCAGAAAATATAATGGGAAATTGGAAGGTACTATTTTATTTCTGTAGTTTGAATGAAAATAAAGTTTCTGAGGAACTTATGTCTCAGCTTCTTGACTCTGTATGGGATGTAGAGAAACACAGATCAAACATAAATGAGTATGGAACTACTTTGAAACCTGTGTTTGCTCTTCAGTTGGGAGCTTGAGTGTTGCTGGGGCTCCTGCAGCTCACCCACACATCAGCCTTGTTCTAAACAGAACTGGTGTAACATGATTGCAACATCACTGCTCTTCCCTTGTTTACCAGTTTCTTCAGTAGGAAGGAGTAGCCTAAATATGGTGTAGTGGATCAACCGGCAGGAAAGTGCAGCTGAACCCTTAATGGGAGCTCTGGTAGTGCCCCTGCATAACATCAAACAGCTGGAGACAGCACTGGGAAGTTGCAGGAGAGATTTGGTCTATCTGTGCTGTCCACTGGGGGCTTCAGGGCCAGAAAGAAACTGTGTGTAGGTGTTATCACTGCAAGCTGTGCACTTCAGTGCCAGAGAGGTTACAAGAGTAACTAGTACAAGAGTAGATGTTTGACGTGGCTGTAAATGGACCTCACTACACAGCATCAGTTCATATTGTGTGTTTGAAGTGGGAGTGCTCCTGCACAGTGAGGAAATGGTGACTACCAAAGTCCAGAGGTGGAGATGCTTCCCTGGGCCTGGAAAATTCATCCTTCAGTACATTCCCTAAAAGTCAGGGAGAAATTTGCAGGCTGATATGTGGGGACAGATGCATCCCAGATTGTTTGGGTAAAAAAGAAAGCTTAGAAAAGTCCCTTAAATGTTCATTGCTTCATCAGTAGAGGTGTCTTCCTGTACCCACCAGCTGGAGGGGGGGCAGGGGGAGGTGGGCATCAAGGGCAGAACTGAGGTTTGAATATTTTGGTTTTTTTCTGCCTCAGGCCATGAGGGTTTTTAAAAGGTTGTTTGGGGAGAAATAAAAATAGGCAACTCATTTCAAGCACTGACTTTTTAATGGAATTTTAAGGTAAAATCCCCCTTCATGGTTCCTGTATTCCTTTAATTATGGCTAAAGTAGCCCCAAATCCTCAGTGTTAAAGTTGGTGAGTGTGACAAGGCCATGTGAATGTCTCTTTTTGTCTTCATTAAACTGGGGCTTTGCCAACGTTGTGTGGGGGTCATAACAGTGGTACAGAGTAGTCATAAGCTGTAACAGCAGTAACTGAGTAACATGCTGGAAAAAAACATTGTTTGGATGTGTGTGACTTCTTAAGCAATAGATTATTCTTTCACATCTGTGTGAAATGTGAAAATGATACTAAGTGAAGAATTCGATTTTGTAATGGATTCTATGCTTTTCCTTGGCCATTGTTTCTCAGTAGAGGCAGTGCTCTCCAGCTGTCCCTGCACAGCTGTGCACAGCTGTCTCATGCCAGCAGGGGCGATGGCACTGCTGAGGGGACACCTGCACTGAGGCAGTTCTCAGCAGCTGGGAGCTGCTTCTCTTTATGAGCTTGTGCTGGGGCTGCTCTCAGTTGTCTCCAGCAAGCTCCAGGACTGAGAGATGAGGTTTTCACTTCTACCTTCTGACATGATCTCCTCAAACTGCACTTCTGCAGTGTACAAACATGGTCCTGCTTCTGTGCACTTGATGTTCTTGGACTGGCCCTACCCCTTGTATGACTTTCAAGATGGGTATTCATGTGAAATGCTAGATGTTCTGCCAGAATGGGATTCATTCATTCCTCTTCTTTCTATGCTCATGGGGCTACAACTTAATTGCACTGGAAGTAGCTTGGTTTGGGGTCACTGCTAGTTAAATTACCTTGAGGCAACTCAGTCCTAATCATTGCCATTAATTTTAGAGGTTTTTCTAGATTTGAACAACAGAGAACCAGCTTCTTGGAAATGCTGGAATGTAGCATGCCTTTGTTTTAATGCAGATAAGCTTGAACTATGGCTTAGGTCTGCCTTCCTGTCCCCTAAATGAGTTTGCAGCAGAATTGGCATGTGTCAGCAAGGGAATAAAATACCTTGGCAGTATGAGGTGTTTGCAGTGGGATCATTTGCAGGGTGTCCTGTTGCCAAGTCTGTGCCTTGCAGTGCTGGGTCCAGACTTTATAAGGAGGTTTGTACAGGTCTTAACTACGTTAGAGAATACTTCTGTCTTAAATATCCTGGTTTCTTCCCCGTGTTGTGTCTGTTTTGAGAAACTTTATTTTTGCCACTTTATAACAGTTTCTGAGGATCTCCCCAGCATTGCTGAGCTGTGCTCAGTGGTAACTATTACTGACACTATTAACCATTTCATATATATGTAGCTGTTATTGGAGTGCTAATATTTCCCAGCAGTTCTGGAGCACCATGCTGGTTAATGTTCCTGCATGCTGGCTGCAGCTGGTTGGTTTGCTTGGAGTAGAAGACAGAAGAAATTCCTAGCTGCCTTAGTGCATTTATTTAGGGTTGGTTTGAGGGGGCTTTTCCCAAAGCTGAGCCATAACCTTAAAATGGAGACTGCAGATAGTAAAGGCAGTCTTTCAGTTTGCCTATCAGTGGAGAGGGGGTGGCCAGCAGCAGATAGAGGAGCATCCTCACAGGAGTGTGCCAGAGGACAGTGAAACAATTACTCAAAAGAACTGAACTACTGGGACACTGAAACAGCTTCTCCTGGATCTAAAGTGGTCAACTCAAAATGCTCTTCATATCTGTAGGTTTTGTCCTAAACATTGTAATTCCTCCTTTGCAGCTGCTCTGTGAGGTTACTGCTGTGCATGTATCAGTTCTATTGGTTACTTATCTTAATGCAGCAGTTTTGGTCTTTCCAGTTCACCCTGTGCTGCTCCCTTACTAGTAGGCAGAACGCGGAGCTTCTGAAAATGTTTTGTTGGACAGGGCAGTGCATACTTTTCAGTTTGTAATCTGAGGTCTCCATTGGGACAATTGACTGTACAGGCCTTTTAACTGCAGAAGACCAAGTGAGGAAGAAAATGAACTTGCAGTTCTGTGCAGCAAATTCCCTGTGTAAACATCAACCAGGCAAGAAAAGAAAGACTTCTGCTCTCTGGATGGAGTTTGGCATAGTGTTGGGCCAATGTTCAGCTCAGGTGTTAGCAGAAGGCTCTGGGGTGATGTGAAAGGAAGAAAGGCAGAGAAAAGTTTCTGTCACTTCCTGATAGTCTGTTCAAGTCCATCCTGGTCTTCATGTTTGTGTGGTGAGTGCTGGGGTATAAAACGTAGTCACAGAGCTTCCCTACCTGTCTTCTATCTCTGTGATATTTTACAGGAAAGTAATTCAATTGAGTTTGAGGCCTTGTAGAAAGGGAAACAAGACAGATTAGCTGCTACTTAAATCTTTTGTTTTGGTCATCTAGTGAGACCTAGTTGTTTGGGGTTTTTTACAAATTTCAGTGAACACTGAGGACTAGGTTCTTATTTTCCAGTAACTTCAGCCCTGGGGCATTTGTTGTGTTCTATTCTTGCTACACTGTTCCCATGGAGAAAGCAGCCATTGACAACTTGAAAAACTTAGTTTATTGGTTTGGGTTTTTTCCTTTCAACAACGTTTCTTTTTGCTTTATCTTTAAGCAACATGGGGACAATCTATCTAGATTTTGCTGCAGAGGCTCTAGAAAGAGTCAGGGAAAGGAGTGTGTGGTTTAGGAATTTTGCCCTGGGAAAAGGAACTCCTCAATGACACAGAACTGGCATATATTAGGAAGATCCAGCAGGATGATGTGCTTGCTTGGGCAGATGGTTTGCCAGAGGCACAT
This sequence comes from Muscicapa striata striata, assembly GCA_030060385.1. Taxonomy (NCBI): domain Eukaryota; kingdom Metazoa; phylum Chordata; class Aves; order Passeriformes; family Muscicapidae; genus Muscicapa; species Muscicapa striata. The sequence continues at coordinate 767,118 of JAREIS010000271.1, read as the reverse complement.
ATAAGAACAACTCCAGTCCACCCAGACTGCCAACTCCCTGACTCCAGTGCCATTCCTGGCTTTTATGCATCTTTTCTCTGTTTTGTGCAAGGCTGTTCTGCTGAAGGAATGTGGCTGCATTTCCCTGCAGCAGGTTGCAGATCACGCACACAGAAGTGTTTGGGAGTGTCACCAGCTGTGTTTTATTTACAAATAGGCTCTGGAAAGGTTTGACAGCTGGGCCTGTTCCCACCTCCTTCCTGGCTGAAATGATTGGATGCTGGCTCAAATACTTGCAAGTGCACATTTTCCAGGTGCTGGCCTCCAGCTGCTATCTGCCTTCAAGCAGCAATAAAGTGATTCTGTGAAAAACTTCAAGCGGTGACATACGAGGAAGGAGACATTTGGCATTACAGCAGTAGGCAGCATATCCCAAATGGAGCTCCAGTAAAAAAATACACACAAATCAGCAGTGCCTTGCCATTTCCCAACAGCTGGTATTGTGTTTGCTCTGGTTAGGATTACCTAAAAACACCTTCACTGTGTTTTCCTGTAAAGTTGCTCCTATCTGCCCCACCAAGTAGGAACTTAACACATTTGGAAAAATCAATAGGCTTCTGCTGCAGGGGGCTGTGGCATGGGCTGGCTTTTGCAGTGAGCCTTGAGAGAGCTTATTTTTTTTATCTAGTGGCAATGAGATGTTCAAGAGGAAAATAACTGTTGCAGAAATTGTTCTTGTGCCTTGCCACAGTCCAAAGCTGGAAATACTGTTATTAGAGCAGTTTTCTGTGGCTGCCTGGATTAAGGGTACCTCATAAACCATGGTGGATGTTTTTGAAAATTCTGATAGTTGTTTTCAGCATGCAGTTTGATGTGACTGTTGTTCTCCCTTCAGTGTAGGAGGATAAAAATGTAACATTCATTAATTCTAATCTATTACTATGAGTTGTGGTACAAGTAGGAAAAATGAATTATATGTAACTGTAACACTGAACTGGGCAGATAGGAGCTTGTGTTCTGTAGACTCAAATATCACTAGAAGGGGATATGCTTTACTTGTCTCCATGTGGTAAAATCCAGGACCTGTTTATTCTCTGGAGGCAGTTTAAAAACCCAAAATTTCCCCCAAATGCAGGAGTTTCATTGCTGCTACTAAAGCTTCAGAGATAGTTTATTAGTTGGAGCATTCCATACAGAAAATTACTTTTCTGGCTCACTTGGGAGCCAGGAGCTCTGCTGTTTGCCTTCCTTTGGCACATACTGTGTTCTCAACCATATTTATTTTAAACTTGAGGCTGACAGCAAAGGTGTCCTACTGACTTGGTTAAATTATTGACTGAACTTTGTGTCCTGTTTCCAACAGTGGCCAGTGACAGATGATTAGGAAACAGCTTGAGGAATGAAAATCCATAGTGTGATTTTTCCTTTGGGACACCTTGTCCACTTTTGGCAAAAAACTGTGCACCTAAGACTGCTGTATTTAATAGCTCCTGATTGATTTGTCTCCATTAAATTTGATGAGTCCCTTTCTGAATGAATTTATAATACAGTTTTTTGAAGGTGACACAGCAGTTGAATTTCCAGCACAGTAATGCATTGTGAGAAGGCATTTCCATTTGTGTCAATGTAGCTTCCCACAAAAAAAAAAAATCAGATTGAGCCTCCCCTTTCAATTCAGTCTGGTGGCAGACATGTCAGAACTAGCACTTAACAAAAGAAGATGGAGATACCTTTGGTTTAGTTTTGTTTGGTTTTTTTAAAATGTGTTCTCTGCTAGTCCTGTTTGCAGTTTAGCTTGCATATTTTTAGTGAGTTTCAGTTGTTGAGTACTGGAACCCTGGTTAACAACTTAATATCTTCCACCTAGGGCCATGGATACCATACTGTTACAGTATGTAAATAAAAGTCTTGTAATTTAGCCATAAATGCTATAAAAAGAATGGAATTACAGAAGAAGAAAATTTGATTGCAAATAAAAAAAAGAGCAACTCCTGATAATTAGCACTTTTCCAAAGTAGTACTATGTGCCCCTCTCCAAGTCTGCCTCACCTGATCAGGGTTGTTTCAAATGCAAGCACCCTGATAATAGTTAAATCACTGAGTCCAGATGTCACTTGGCAGAGCTGTCTGTAGGTACGGTGTGATTTTCACTTTGCTGATGCTGCAAATCCTTTCAGTTAAAAGTAACCAAACGCAAATGGTGCATATTTGCAAAGGAACCTTCTCTGCCCATGCTCTGGCCTCGCGTGTCTCTGTTTTCAAACAGCCCCATGATGACTCCAGGAACCTCGTGACCTAATAAATGAAACAGCCAGAAACAAAGGCAGCCTAATCTCCTCACTCAGGCATTTTGCCACGGAAAGTCAGTGTTTGCTGGCTCAACACTGTCAAATAGGAGAGGCGCTGGGAGAGAGGTGACTCATCATGGAAATTCATCTTTCTCTGTCACGGTGAGGGAGCATTCCCTGAGCAGCCTGAGCAGTGGGACCCCAGCTGTGGGGCATGAGCTCTATTCCCATGGGAGCATCTCCCTGGGTGAGTGAGCACACGCCTGTCTCGTCCTGCTGCCTTCTTCCAGAGTTCGGTCTCCCTCCTGCACTGAAAAAAGAAAAAAAAAAGCTTCACAGTCTTTTGAGGTAGCTACAGTAGCTCTTTCTTTCAAAGCTGACCCTCAAGGGAGTAAGTTCTGTCAGGCAGATCCTACTTTGTGCTGCTTGAAGAAAGGCTGAAGTGAGATGTTTTGAGAAGATCCCGATTATTTTTTTTCTTTATTTTCTATTCTGCTTGTTCTTTATGTCCCAATTAAGATCCTATCTATCCTGGATGGCAGAATGGCTGACCTGAAATGTAGAAGTATGAATTAACAGAAGAAAAACTTGGGTCTGCTTTAGAGGAAGGTTTTTGTGGGTTCTTTTTTTCATCCTTTGGTTATTCTAGAATAGTTAATTCCTGATGAAGCTTGCAAAAAGGAAGGAAATAATACTGATAAATACTAATATGTGTAAAATCCTCACTCTCATAGGTATTAAGTTTACTTTTTAAGGAATTTTACCTGTTACTGCAGCCTGAATTTCAGGTTTCTAAATTTCAGAGTTTCCATGTTGAGAGAGTCTGTGTCTGCAAAGAAGTAAAAGCCTGACCTTGATGATACTGCTACAACTGTTCTGTGTAGAACTGTGGATTTTTCTCTGCCAAAGAAATGTCTTATCAGATTTGATGCATTATGTTGCCTCCTGAAAAACAAAACTCCTTTCTATACAAATTTAGCTGAAGATAAAAATACTCTTAAAACTAGTAGTGCATTATTTCTACACAAGTTCTAGCAGTAAAGGAAGTTTGATGAACATCCCTCATCTTACCTCCATAAAATTAACTTCCACGCATCTCTACTGTAATTTATTAATAAAAAAATTCTCATCTATTAGGCTTACAACAATATCAGCCAGTCCACATAATAACTTCTTGAAGATACCTTTTCTACAGTCTGAGAGTAAGAGGATACAAATCTTTCAAGAACTGATTGAAGATAAGCTGAAATAATAGAGAATTCCAGCTATAACTTTCCTTTGAAAAAAATATGGAGGGGAGGAGATAGTAAGATTTACAGCTACATCAAGTTTGCATTTTGTTTCAGTCCTCAGATGTAATTGAGGTAACTGTATTTGTTATGAACCTTGATGTAATGCACAGGCTGTGTTTGGTGCCTTTATCTCACATAAAGTTTCTGAGGAGATCTGTATTGCAGCTGTAAACTCTGCACAGGAGTGAGCAGCTCGGTGTGATCACTGGGTGTCGGTGCTGCTGCTGAGTCACGCTGACAGCTCCGCCTGGGCAGCTTTAATCAAGGTTCAAAGTGGAACAGGGCGTCTCTGAGCACTGAGGTAAGACCACGGAAGTCCTGCAGGCACTGCTGGTGCTCAGTGTGCTTCTTGCTGAACCTGCTGTGCCAGCCTCTGGGCTGACAGTAAGGGAAAGAACGTGGCTGCTGATCCTCAGCTTTCTGGTACTGTAATTAGGGCTTTGACTTTTTGACTCAGTGCAGAACATCTTCTTAAAGCCATCGGAACAGTTCCTTTGCTGTCAGATATCACCAGGGGTGTAAAGAAATTTTCATTGACTTCAGGGATGGTGCTCAAAGTGTGACTTTTTAATTTACCTTAGATGTGATTAGGCACTCTTGCAGTGGAGGCTGCCACCGCTGCCAAGGGACTGTGGGAATGTTTATGAAATACTATTTACATGTGAGTTAACTGTGAATGGATGAATGAACTTTCCTCTCATGACCAGTTGGTTTCAAACTCAATCATACACATGGAAAGCCAATGAAAAAGGGAATCATATGACAAAAGTGCTTTCTCCCCTAATCAGTCATTTGTGGTATCTGCCACAGGATCTCCTTTTGCAAATGTCTATCTACCACAGAAAATGGCACCATGGAAAAGTTGCATAATGACAGATGTTCTTTGTCATCAGGTGGGTTTATGCCAGGGGCAAGGATGTATTTCCTGTTCTCTGTCTTTATGGACACACACTTGGTGGGGGGAAAATAAGATGTTATTTGTATGTGACAGTTCATATCCTGTCACGGACTATTTGTCCTTTCAGTATGAGTCACCCTGGTCTAAGCACTGTGTGATGCCAAGCAGTTGTTTCATTTTGTTAGTTGTTACAAATAAGGCTGGCTTGCTCCTTCGCCTACCTTGTACTAGTTATCTTGCCTTAGATGATATAAATGAAGAACACTCCTTTTCTCACAGCCAAAGACAAAGCCCAAAGTGCATGTGCCTCCTCCAGCTCTGGTTTGCAGCTGCTGTCAGTTATTATTTTGTCAAAGTTCAGGTTTCAAACTCACCTATCTGCCTGACACTGGGAGGCTTCCCTTTGGATATATATTAATTGGATCTGACTTTAGGTTTATTTACCACTAGGCTTGTTTTACTGTTCCAAGTAAGGGCCAGCCCCTTCCTAGAGCAGAACGTGTGCTATTTGTCAGAAAGAGGCAGCTTTAAGGCTGCCAGATAACCTGACCAGCCTGCTCCTCATAAACAATTTTGTGGGCTTTGCTGATAATGATAAAGCCAACTGCACTGGAGATGATTGGAAGATGCTGATATCTTTAGGGGAGCAGACCAGTTCTGCTCCAGCATACTCATGAAGAAAAGCACTTTCAAGATTATGAACATTTATAATCTTTTGTTACTGATGATGGCACCCATCTGCACTTTTTCTGCTGTCAGTGTGTGCCATCAAGCCCCAGATGCTCATTGTTTTGTTCTCATCAAACTCCCTGCTTTGGTTCATGGGCCCACAAGAAACTCTCTGTGGTTCTTTTCAAAGTGTTACTCATATAGACCTTGCTCCTATTAGACAAGGTGTCTGCCCCCAGGATAAGACAGCTGGATTCACAGAACTGCTGGTTAACTCCCTTCAGTCTGTACGTGAAATTGATTTTAAGCCTGCAGGATTAATAAAAGATTTTCTAGCTAGGGATTATAGACCTATGAGGACATGCAGGTGCCATTTTGCTAGCTATAAATTGTATTGTAGATTAAATTCTAAGGGATTCAGGTATTTTAAGAGTGTCATTCACCCCTGCACAGGTAGGCAAAATTTATCTGGTATGCATCTGTGATGAAAAAAAACCAATGAGAAAGAAGAGTGGGTTTGTTACAATGACAGCAATAGAGAAGGGATGGCTTTAGGTCAAACCTGTCAGGTTTCACCCCTGCAAGGAGGGTAAGGAGAGAAACATCTTAATCCTTCCTGCAAACCATACAAATAGAAAAGCAAAGACTACAAAGCAGAAGAGGGTGAAGGGAGAATCCAGGTTTAGGGAGGCGATGGCTCTCCTTCCTTAGAGAAGCACTGTGTCTGCTGCAAATATTTGCTGTGATGAAGTATGGGAAGGCATAAAAGCAGTCTGAAAATCTGAGTATTTGTATCTGCAGAAAGAGAGAAGGGGAATGAGAGTGCAGATCTTGCTCTTTTTTCTCTGACTGTGGCCAGAGGGCTGAGACAGGTAATAGTTGCAGGTGAATCTGCTACCTTCCCCTCTCCCCAGGCATGTGGGCAACTCAGAAGCCTTCCTGCATTGCTTTCATTTTGGTGCAGGTCTGCACCTTGCACAAAATTCTTCTGGAGATCCATGGACTGTTATTGCCTGCCATTGTCTTTCCACATGTAAATTTTGCAGCAGAAATGGATCAGTTTTGCTTGAAATGACTTTGCTGTCTGCTGTCTTTAAATCAGCTTCAACTGCAATGAGACTCAGGTGGTGGCAGCTGGGAGACTGCTTAGCTTCAAGCATGGCTGGAGTTACTCTGTGACCTGAAGAAAAAGGTGACTGCATTCTACACTCTGGGTGGCAGAATGCCATGCATTAAGGGCAATGAAAAACAGGTATGTGGGAGGAAGCCCTTACTCGATTAATACACCTAAATGTGAAGAAAGAGGATTTGATGTCAAAGTACATCTGTTGCCTGTGGTTTGATGCAGACAGCATGACATGTATTGCTAAACCTTTGTTCCAGCTGTCACAGGCATCTAAGTTTCCATGATTTTTCATAGGCTGCTACTTGTGAAATTTGCTGCTTTTGAAATTCACTGCTTCTGACATGGAGGAATATTTTTTTTCAAAGTGTGAGTGAGCCTGCAAGATGAGGATGTTGATAGCACAGAGCTGACCACGCTCTGCTGAAAGCTGTAGTCCAGCAGAATTTCAGCTCCTGGTTGCAATGGTAGTTAGAAAGAAAGAGGATCAAATTGGACAGCTCACCAAGTCCTCTGATTTATGGTTTCTGAAAAGATTCTTGTCTTAGTCTATTCTTCTTTGCTATATAAAGGAAAACATATATATTTTTCCCTTTGTGTTTAGAGAGCAGGCATGGATTAGGCTTACTAAGCAATAATCGTCTTTCACTAGTTTAAAATTAACTAAAACAAAACTAGTCTTTTTTTCTCTCAGCTGGTGACAGTAGGGACAGAAGGTGTGTGGAGGAGGTGGCTCAGGCTTTAGTGGCACTGTGAAGAGAGGTGTGACCTGCAGCAAGCTCTTTCTATTGCCAGAGGCATGGTGCCACATTCACCCTGGATGAGTCTTCCTGGCCTATCTTCCCACCTGCCAGGATGGCTGTATGAGAGAGGTGAAGTCTGCACTGTGTGGGGAGGTGTTATCCTGGTGGTGATGGGAATGCATGTCCTAGGGCTGGTGAAGAGCCAGAAACAGCAGGTGTCCTATCCTACTGTCCACCACACTCATCCTGTTCCCCTTAAAGAGAATGTCCTCTTCTCCTACTCTGTTCTGACAGTGAAATGTTGAATGTAGAGTTGTAACTGAAACAGGTATGTGGGGGATTTAAAACCTCTGCCCCTTGCAGTGGGTAAGGACACCAAGAGGCCTTTGCTGCCTTCTCTTTCTCTGCTCTCTCACCATCGTGCTGAGAGCCTCAGTGTTTGTGATGGAGGATGCTGTACTGCAGCAAGGCTGAGTGTTCCTTGGTCTGTGGGCAGGGATGTCACCCACCGCATCAGGGTGTTCCCATCCAGCCTGGCCTTGCATGAGACCTCCCAGGAACAGGGCATCCACAGCAGCTCTGGGCAGCCTGTTCCAGTGCCTCAGCATCCTCTCAGTAAAGAACTTTTTCTTACTATCTAATTTAAATCTCTCTTCCTTTAGTTTAAAACTGTGCCCCATTTCCTATCATTATGTGCCATTATGTTACTGGACCTGACCCTTTTGTCCTACCAGCTCTGTGTGGCCATGTTTGTATCCCTGCCAATGGGCTTCATGTGCCAGCATAAGGAGGCTGAAGCCTCCATGTTCCCCAGCATAGCTGCTTTGTGGGGCTGAGGATGTTTAGTTTTACTTTATCTTCTCTAATTAATTAATTTTGATTTTGTGTTTAGGTGTGGTTAACATGTCCACTCATCTGGAACTGCACAGCGTATGTAACTTCAGCATATATCTTCAGGCTCACATCAAGCTGGATTTTTTTTTGGCAGAACAGCAGCTAAAGTTTTCTCTTTCTCACCATTGAGCAGTTGGGCCAATGACCTCCTCCTGAAATCACAACTGTGATCCATATTTCTGTGCTAAAGTAGCGAAAGTGTAATAGTTCACAGCATAGTACAGAGCTGTGCCTAGCAGGCAACACTTCCATTTTCAGTTTCTTCCTGTTGGCCAAGTCATGCTGGGAGATGCAACTTAAGGCTGAAAAACCTCTACAGGGTGTGCAAGGCCTGTCTGTTTGTCAAGCATCTTTCCATCTCCTCTTAGACAGCTGAATTGAAGAAGGCTGTTTTCATTTTCTAGCATTAGGGGGAGCATGGCTGTTAAGAGAGGCTACATGATCAGAAGAAAAAGCAAAACTCACAAACTGAAAAAACATGTTCTGAACCTTATAAGTCCAGTTTAAACCCTGTCCCTACATAATGGCCTGTTTATAATCCTTGTGCCACCAGTAACAAAGCTTCTGCAGGCACTGAAGATTGAGGGACTTTACTGTCAGACATCAGGCAAAGAGGAGGAATAGAAATGGACAGCCTGATAATTTTGCAGTCCCCCAGGAAGAAGCAAATGAAACTGGGTGGGATTTGCAATTGTTGAAACCTTGTTTGGCATTCCAGAGGCCTTGTTAACAACAGTGTTACAATAACTATTCAGAAATGCTATTATACCACCAGGGCTGTCTCTGAGAAGTTGCATTTTCTAAACTATAATTTGGTTTAGCTTCCACAGGGGTCACTGTTGATTGTACATGGGACCTTGGATGCAGAGGAGAATATTCCTCTCTTGTTCTAAGCTCTTGGCTCTGCAAATTAGTTTAGTTTTGCACTTTGGTCAAAACATTGCCCAATAAGCTGTGTGGTAAAACCTCTCCACCCCCAGCCAAAATCCCCAAACTCTTACTGATTTTCTCAGTGCTGAGGTTTCACATGTGGGCTCAAAGTTCATAGACTTACGTAATTCCTCTGCTTCTACCTCTGCTGGCTTGTGCTTGCTTCCTCCACTCATGGAAAGTACCTTATTGATCAGTTCCCTTTAAACCCCTAAGGATACTTCCTGCCAACTCAGTGAGTAACGCTGCCACCATCAGTTCCTGTCTGCACAAAAGGTACCAGATAATGACATTTAGGCCAAATGTTCTATCAAGGGTATTTTACTTCATATGCTTTTCCACAATTTAGCACCTCCTTTAATCATCGCATCTCAAGCTACTCCATTCTGCACACATTCCATTTGCCTCTTTAGGAAAAATACCAATGTTAGTAATACTAAGAGAATCAAGAAAAAAGTATTTAAGGAGAGTGATTTCTTCCAAGGGAAAAGTTTGGGATGCCCAAAGCAGGTGTGCCTGGGTGCCAAACAATGATACTGGTAGCTGCAGAAAGACTATACAAGGAGGACAAAGTGTAACTGGTACATGTGGATCCTTCCTCAGTAGTATTACCCAAGAGGAACTTTTTATGAGACCTATAGTGTTTGCAGTGCATCCAGAAGTCAGAGAAGGAGAAGAGGGAGAGAGTTGGAAAGTGTCTAAAGAGGGGAGAATCCTTGGAAGGGCAAGGAAGAAGGCCAGAAAGAAAAAACCTTTGTAGGTTGCTCTACGAAAAACCTTTGTAGATTGCTCTATGAAGGGCACAAAAGCAACTCATGTGCCCCAGAGTGACAGTGCCAAGAAAGTTACAACAGAAATCACCAGTGGGAAAGGACATTCTTCTTTTCCCCATTTTGTCTCTTTTTAAAATTTAGTTCAAAAGGATGGCAGGAGCATGAGGCAAAGTGTTATTTGTGCAGCAGGGAAAAGACACATATGAGAACATCTGTTTTAAGGAGCTGCTTCAAAAAATAACCACAGGAGAGGAGTGTGTTTGCAGAGTGCAGCAGGTGACCTGCAGAGAAGTGGAAAGTGGGACAGCAGTGGTGCCCTGAGTGCAGACAGCCCCAAATGTCTCCAGGATTGTGTATATTTGTACTCATCACCAAACCACCCCAATCTGACCCCAGTAGGTGTTTTACAAAATTGAAGGAGGTGCTGTTTCCATGTTTTCTGCCCCAAAACATTGATCTTTTCTGTTGCTCTCCTTCTTGACCCCTGAAGTCAGCAGCTTTTAAATTTCATTTTCAAGTCTTTAAAAATAACCTTGTTTCAACGAATCTCTAAAACATATGGCAAAGGAATGCAGATTTGGGTACTACTTCATCCCAGAGATGAGGTCTTTTTCACCATTAGAAGAAAGGAAAAGCAGACTGTCAGATTTTGGAGCAGGATGCTCATATCCAGTGCTCTGCCCTAGCCTATTTGCTGCTGACTAGAGGAACAGGCAGCAAACTTGGCCACTGATTTACTGAGATGTTTAAGAAAGTCCATTACACCTTACCTATTGCTTCAGCTTTCCAGTGGATAAAACAGAGAAGTGAGAAGTACAACTTTTATCCTCATTTTCTTTCTAAAGTTTATGGTTTTAGACCACAGCTCTGAAAATGTTGTGGTGTAGGATTCAATGCAAATGTCAGGTGTGAATACATCAGTGAAATGAGAGTGGCAGAGCCAGATGGCATGAGGCATCCCACTGGGGAACACAATGTTTCAGGCACCAGGCAGTTAATTTCTCCTGTTAGCCAGGTAAGAGAGCATGTTTGGAAAGGCCAAATGAAAACTGAGCATTATTGCTCATTGGGAGAGTCACCCTTTCCATGGCCAAATACTTCTTAGAACAAAATTTGTCAAAACATGCATGATGAATTTGCATTTCTGTTTTCTAGCATTATGCTGGAAAATCAATGGCAAGTACCACTTCAAAGTAGCAACCAGATGTTTCCTCCCTGCTTTTTTTAGCTATCCACTGTGAGTAACAGAAACGTTTCACAAAGAGAAGTGAGGGTTTGAGATATAGTACCTGATACCACTCTTGGCAGGACACAGCTGTATTTCTTTTGTACACTAGTGGCTGTCAGCAAGTAACACTCAGCTGACTTTGGCTGTCCCCTACCTCAAGGGAAGCATTATCCTCTGTGCTCCCTCCAGTACTGTGTTTTCTGATAAAGAACAAATGTTTCTTCTAAAATCAGTTCATGCTGCAGCAACTACTTGGAACAAAGCTTTGGTTTCAGTTAGAAAAATTCTCACAGCAGAAAGTTAGCTGTTTGGAGTTTCACAGAATTATTCCAGATTCACCTGGCTATGCTGGTATAACCATGACTGCACTTTGACCAGTGTTTGGAAGCTGAGTACAATCTGCAACGCAGCTTCATACGTTTGTAAAACTAGCAAAGGGTAGTGCTTTGGATAAAATTTGGTATTTCAAAAGTGTTGAGTAGCAGTCAAATTAACTAGTCCAATGAGTTCACTGATGGTCATTTCATATCCAGACTGCTTACACCATCCCACTGGATACCTCTTTTCAGTGCCCAAGCAAGTTGCAAACTAGGCCCTGTAGTACTTGCATGTGATTGCTTTCAAGAGACTTGGTCTTCTAAGCATTGATATCACTTTTGCAAAGGGAGATTTGCCATATTAGGCTGAATTCTGAGAAGTATTCAGGCATACAGATTGTTTGATTTTTAAACTTTCCTTGAAGTATTTAATGTTTTGACATCTCTTCTGGCTTTGCCAAGGTTAAGTTTCTTCTACTACTTTGTAACCACATAGAAGATATAAAATGGTTCACTCTCAAAAAATTTATGGGTGTTTCATTCCAGTTTGGACTCAGCATATGGCTTTCTTTGTGTAGTTGTTTGATTGTATCATCCTTGTTTCAAATCTGACAATTTGGGTTAAACCTTTCTTTTCCATGTGTGAAGCGGGACACAAGTGCATTGCACCATTCAGTTGTGCACATCCACTGGGCATGCTGTTCTCTGCTATGGGATTATGGAAACTGCCCAAATTTTTCTATGACTGCTGCTGTCCAGATGCAGGCAGGGTAGCAAATATCAGCTTGTCAGGACAAAGATGTATTCTGAGAGAGAAGACAGGCATCTGTAAACAGATGTTCTTTATTGTGTAGAACTGACTGAGTGCAGGCTCTTCCGTGTCCACCCAACCAAAACTGCCCTTGTGTTTGATGTGGTCACTAATCCTACCACCCTTTCTCCTCTCAGTTTTGCCTCAGGGTCCTATGTACCTTGGCTTGCACCCTAAATGTCTCACTGCCAAGTCCTGAGCCAATCAAAATCTGCACAATGTCCCTTTGTCCAGAGCACACCAGGGCCCTGAGATGCAGCATCCCTCTGGAAGGCAGACACCAGCAGAGGCTGCACAGTGGGGTAATTTACCACTAGATGGCTGGACCTCCTTTTTGTCCAAAAAAGCTCTCACACTGGTTCCCAGCTCAGTGACTGTGCTTAGCCCAGAACAGTGATCACTCTAAGTTCTCTGCCTGCCCAATTTTAACATTTTTAAACAGCTGATGCTTTTAGCAGATTTACCTTCATGATGAATAGTTCAAACTTCTGAAAAGTGCTGAAATAGCTGTGGTGATATCTAAGAAAATCAGCTTTTTGCTTTTTTGCAAGACAGAAAGGAAAAGCTCCCTAGTCCTGTTCTTGGGGTTTTTTTCCATTCCATGTATAATACAATTTTCAATGAGTCTTATTTTGTAGGTGTATGAATAAGTGGGACACATTTAACAGTCCATCACTCAGACTGATCACTCCATCATAGCATCCTGAATAGTCACAGCCATGTGCTTTGATCTGGTGAATTTGGTGATATAAAATCTGTAAAACTTTTAGTCACTGACATCCATGTCACTGTGATTTGGGGCAGCAATGTCGTTCCTTTAAGAAAAGTTATTTTGCCCACATATCTTCAAAAAATTAATACCTCTGGATGAAAAATGTCAACTTTCCTGATGATTGCAGACTGATACATTATAAAAGAGCAAGAAGGTTCACTTCAAAAGGAAGAATTCTCCTGCCAGAAAGCAGACAGGAGGAAAAGAATCTGTTTCTTGAAGATACCACTTTTTTCCCCTTATCAGTCTCCTCACATTTTCAGCTCTGTTACTCGTATTTACTGGGTTCACATCATGTGTCTATAGATGTATTTGTATCCTCAGTTCAAAACAAGAGAGAGGTATGTTTTAAAATTAAAATTATTTTAGCTGTTTTGCTGTCACAGCACTGCTTGCCACTTGCAAGAACAAGGAGGAGTCCCTGCTTTCAAGATAATATGATCTAAAATATCATATGTAGAAATCTTAGGGCACTTGAACACCTTTGTGGGAGCCTGAAGATGTGTCTAAAGATGATGATACATGAAATAGTAAGATGGAGATGAATCTAGAAATAGTTCTGGGGTGGTTTTTCTTTTCTAAGTAGCAGTTCAATTTTCTTAAAGCACTACGACAGGAAAAAAAAAAGCTGATGGTTTAATTAGTGTGGTAGAAGAGCAGGAAATTAAAATGAACTCCACCCATCAAGACTCACAGAGAAACACAGGTAGTGAAGCATACACCAAATGATGAGCCCCTGAATAAATAGACTTCAAAAGTAATTGTTCAATGCAACAAAAATATTAGTGGCTATTCTATTCTCATCTGCAAGAAGGTTTCTGATTTTATTAATGCAACAGAAGAGAGAAATACTTGGAAATTTCCATTTAGCGGACTTGCAAACAAGTAAATTGTAAATTTTTAAAAGTGCTTCCTTTTTACAGGAGCCTGAAGGGTAACATGTGCAGATTATTTATGAAGAAAAACCTCACATTTGGAAGTAGTCCAGAAACAAAGTACTACTTGATCCTGTCACAAGCAGAATGTTGTTACTGAGCACAGAATGTCAGATGTAGCATAATCACAGGCATTGTGTATTCCTCCTATAACACTTTGGGAAGCAAAAAGCTATGGTTTGTAATCACTCTAGTAGTGCTATTTTTTGCCTTTTGGGAATGTTTAAATAAACTTATTTTATTTACCTTGTTCCTAAGCAGGTCCATTGGTATAAGCTATACAGAATACTACTGTAAAATACCTGTTCACTGGTGCTGTTACAAGTGCTATGTATGCTATGGCAGCTCTACATGACATCTGAGAAATCAGAAGTGTCAATACCAAAGGTAAAGGAAAACTGGTATCTTTGATCCAGGTATGTGGTAGCTGTCACTGGATGTGAAAAGAGAAGGTGAGTTTGAAGAACCAGACACAAAATTGTGAGGAAATCAGCTTAAACGTATCACCAACCTTCCTCTGGGATTATCAGCTCACTTGCACAGTCCTAATAAACTGCTAGAGGCCCTGGATGCACCCTGTCCTGTAGTCTGACAGACAGGAGACACCAATGTTGAGGCAGAGATGACAGCATTTTTGTCACTGCTTTTTCTATAGCTCAGATGAGCAAGCCTGTTCCCCACAGAGGGTAGGAGGTGGCTCCCTGCAGCCAGGCTGCACTGCATATCTGGGCCCTCCTTCAGCAGGTGCTGACCCCCTTGTGCAACTCATTGTGCTCTCCAGAGGGTTTTGGATCAGCTCTGCTGTGAAGGCAAAGACATAGAGTCCCTTCAGATCACAGGATCTCTATAACCACTTGAATCAAAAAGCAATGAAAAAAATGTTGCTTGGATTTGAAAACAGAGTTTTTGCACAGTCTGCTTTATCCAGTCTGCTCTCAGCAAGACAATTAAGTTCCTGCCTGCAGGAGGTCTGGGGGCTGAACTCCTGACCAAGCTGGCCAAAAAGGTATTCCAATGCCTTTTAGCTCAATTATTGGCTAGGCCATGGTGGAAAACTCCTCTAGAAGCTGGGCTCTGAGATTAATTGCTCTGCTGGCCTCCCTTCCTACCACTCTGGCAGCAACTTAAAGCCTACAACAGCCAGATTTGCAGTCATGCACTCTCTCATCCCAACACCTGCTTGCACTCCCTGACCTTCTGACAGGTTTACAGATGTTCCTGTAAAGTGGTTCCAGAATGATTCCTGAGGGATTGTTCTTGCACTAAACTCTGATCCAGGCTCCCAGGAGAAACAAAAATCTTCACGGGGAGGATGGGAGAAGCTCAAGTGGTTTAGGCCCAAGTAAAGGAAAACTTTGAATGGAAACATTCTCTAAGATTACTTAAAGTGGTGGATTTGCAGAAAATCTTATCACCATTGAAAACACACTCAGAGGAAATTGTCACTCTCCTGAGTGGTATTACAGAGCAAACACTTTAAATTAAACCTCTGAGCTGAGTGTGTCCTGTATTGTCTGATGAAGAATGACTGAAAGCAGCTCCCAGGCCCTTGAAAAACCTAATGGATCTTAAGAAGATCATATGGTGTTCTGTGATAGGATAAACCCCACTTGTCCTTTGGGACAGAGCATCGTCAAGAATTATGCCTGAACCTTCAGGTATATGCAAGTAATAGTCTATGTTTGAAAAGTGAGAAGTTTCCTGCTTTGCAAAGTTTGTCCAGTGCTTCTAGCAATACAAAGTGAAAAAGATAAATTTGGCACTTACTGGAGTTTATATCCATTTTAACGACCATGGTCCAGCAGCACCAGTAATGGAAAGGGAGGTGACTACCCACACTGATTGCCATTACTCCTCATTTAGGACTGCAAATCTGTGTCTCTTTTTGTAGAATAATGCATAAGTTCTATTTCATTAAGTCCTGTCACTGTTGTGCCTATAAAAATGGTTGTAAGAACTACTTCATAATTAATGCCCTTTGGAGCCAGTTTGGTTGTATGGGTGCTTGGAACCACACCTGTGTGACAGTGAGCTATGGACCAGGTATGTGAAATACTCCTGCTTCACTGCTGTATAGACTTGTCAGGGGATAATCCCTGATAAGAAAGAGCTCTGTAATAAACTCCAGAGCAGGGGCTTGCTGAGGCCCAGCACCCAGCACAGGAACAGAGCCGTGTGCCAGGATGTTTGCCCCGAGCAGCACGGCGGTGCAGCCGCAGCCCCGACCCGGCCGCTCCCTCGCCCTGCCCGCACAGCCGTGGGCAGGAAGCCCGCCGCCACTCCCACCCCTTCCTCTCACTAGCAGCGCACGCAGCAGCTCGAGGTGCCTGACACAAAAAGAAATAAAGGCTCGGATACACATTGTCTTGAGAAAATAAAATCAGACAGGATGCAACTGGTTATTGGTTGTTATTTGGTATGCCTTATATTCAGTTTCTGGCCTCTAAGCCTGTAGATGTATAGACATGCTTCGTGCTTTGTGAGTCATCCTATAACAACAACGTTGTTGTTATCACATTATAATGATGTTGGGTTAGTCCTGCGAGATGATATTATTATCCAGTATTGAGAGCTAAGTTTCATATGAAAAAGCAGCTCAATACTCACCAGTGTAACAGGAATAAGTCAGTACTTGCACTTGTTGTTCTTGAGGGAAGCTGAAGTCATGTTCAAATTTGGGGCAGAGTCTGTACTTCCACCAAGGCCAATACAACTTGTATCACTTCCCGAGTTTAGTTCTATGAAATTCTTATCTCAGAATTCCTTCTAAACCTAAACAATGCCCCCTCATCAGTGCTCACACTTTTGCTAAGCAGAAAACAAGGAGTTTTTATGGTTGCAAAACTAGAAAATGAACCCAAATGGCATAACGAGCTAGTATGTTATTTAGATTTAAAAATATTCTGAGGTAGACAATACCTCTGACTCTATAAATCTTGCCTGTGAGAAAGCTCTATGGTTTCCCCATGGAAAAAGACTGCTATTCTATGAATTCCCACTAAAATGGAGTGTCTAGGAAATAACTAGACTTATGGACACAGACACTGAATTGTCTTAGACCACAGCTCTTTATGTGAGTGCATGGGGCATGAGGTGAGATTAGCAATGGGATAACTCACTCCTGCTTGCATTTCTTTTTCCCTGGAAAATGTCAAAGAATTCATAGATCAAAAAACAGGAGCTGACACAAAGACAGAGGTACTGGATCTAAGGAATGATTGATTTGAGGAATTGGGTTGAGGACTCTTTACTTGGTGGGAAATAAGAATTTCAGAGTTCACAACTACACCTCTTTTAAGACATGAATTTCTCAAACTCACCACACTTATTAATATTAGAGTTGGCCAGTCTTTAGTCAGAAGAAATCCATTCATTTATATCTGCATCTTAGAGATGGGAAGTAGATTTAGTCATTCAGATGGGACTTTTTCTCAATGTCAGTAGCAAATCAAAGCCTTCTTGGTGTTATGAAGCACTGTGCTGCTAGAACCAGCTTTGTCATTGAAATACTGCCCATTAGTACTCCTGTGCCTTGTCAGATGAATTATGAACTGATGGAATTTGAATAACTGTCTTGCCCTTCTGCAAGAAAAGGTAATATTGCTCCTGCTTAGTATCGCCTCAGGCTTTTGTGCCAAAACATCACAGTAGAATTCAGTGTTGACTGGTAACTAACAGTGAATTTAAAGTGCTGTCACAGTCATCTTGCTCAGCTTCCAGGCCTAGGTGGCCAAAGCATGTAAGAAGCAATCCACAAGAGATGGCACAAAGCCAAAGGACAGGGATTTTTTTTTAATCCCTGTTTGTTTAGGATAGGAGGCAAAATGTGTTTGCAAAGCAGAGAGACTGCTGCAGGTGCAGAAGGCTCTGCTACAGCTGGCATTCTGAAAGATCAATTACCTACACCAAAGCTGTCCTGCTGCCTTTGCTATCTGCTTGCTTATTACACACAAAGTGAATTAAAAAGAGCAGGGCTCTGTGTTCAATACCCTCTTCAAGTGAGCAATCTAACCCTTAAAACCAGACATCCTTAAGCTGATCAGATGATGGGACAATGTGAAATGCTTTTGGCTCTAAGAGGGCACTCATAATACTATGCTTATAATATTGGCAATCATAATACAGTGCTCAATTGAGAAAGCAAGAGAACTCATAATATGATGCTATAAAGACGTTGGTTGCACTTCTTTTTGAGTTGTTGGGAATTAATGGATTGAAAGGTAAAATGTGATATTGTCACTGAATTTATCATAGTAAATATTACTCTGCAATATTTTGCTCCTGCCTGTGAAGAATTAAAATGATAAAAGGTTCCAACATGTGATGTTAGGAGCATGTTATGACAGTAATATTATAAATGTTTGTATAGGTTGTCACCAATATTTGAAGCCACTTGTAAAAACAGCACCTTAATATAATACATTATTACCATACCCTACTGTAAGTGGTGATGTGCCTTTATCCACTGCACTGTATTCAGAAAATGTACCTTACTAATTATTCACCCTTTTCTACCCTCTTCCCATGGATGGTCTTGCAAAGATGGCATTAATAATAGACACAGGGATAACATTAATGTAATAAAATATACAGTTGTAGTTAAAGTGTATGGATGTGTTGCATTAATTTCTCATTTACCAAAAACATTGCTTATTTTCATGGATCCATTTCAGTAGATGCTTTTTCTTCTCATCATCTACCAGATGCAACAAAGAAGTAGTTCTCCTTGCTCTCAAAAAAGACTCACAACAAGGCCCCATAACTGACATGATGTGATCTTGGAATGAAGACTCTTCCATAGTTCCACTGGCATCATGCTTCTGAAGTGTGTTACCTTGCAATCCTGTAGAGATGGGAAATGCATTTTATTATAAGGAAACTTCCATCTATTGGATCAAAAGTTATGCTTGCAGAATCACCTAAACACAAAACCAATTAGGTTGGAAAGGACCTCCAAGACTGAGTCCAACTTTAACCAATCCCAACCTTGTCAACCAGATCGTGGCACTAAGTGCCACATCCAGTTTTTCCTTAAATGCCCCCAGGGGCGGTGACTCCGCCACCTCCCTGGGCAGCCCGTTCTAATGTTTACCAACCCTTTTTGTGAAGGAATCCCTCTTAACGTCCAACTTAAACCTCCCTGGCACAGCTTGAGGCCATTTCCTCTCACCCTGTTCCTTTTCAGGGACTGTAGAGAGGGGTAAGGTCACCCCTGAGCCCCCTCTTCTCCAGCCTCTCTCTTAGAGCTGGACCAGGAAACTCTGAAGGCTTGATCCATTGAAATGACGACATCCTTCAGCAAAGAAAACCTATTAATGATGCTGTTAATGCCATGTGCACTCTGAATCCCGAACAGCATAGCAATACAACTAAGCCACATAACTTTATAGCTGTCAGGTTCAATATAAACTCAGGGGATGTTAAAATATAAACCCTAGCAATCACTGTAAAATGGGTCCTCCTGTGTTCCTGCGCGTGTGGCGCATACGAGATCATGTGGGAGGCGATCTGGCGGCGCCCATTGAGAACAACCTGCACGGTGCGATTGCGGTCTTGCTCCTCCTCATTCCCGCAGCCAGCCCAGAACCGCCGCTGCCCTCCCGGCAGCTCCCTCCCGGCAGCTCTCCCGCTGCGAAGGGGTGCCCTCCGTGCCAGGCGGGGCCACTGCTGGCCGTCTCGGCAATCGCGGGCCGTGTCGCCCCGGAGGGGCGGGCTGGCCGGGCGGAGGGGCGGGAGGCAGCAGGCACGGCGGGCCAGACCCCTCAGCCTGGCACGCCCAGCGCGGGCGGAGCCTCAGGGCCGCTCCGCCCCGCCCCCTCGCCGGCGGCCCTCGCGCGGCCTCATTGGCGAGGAGCGGTGCCAATCAGTCCGCGGGGCGGGGCGCGCGCGGCGGCTCTTGGCGCTGAGGGGGCGCGCGGCTCCGGCCTCTGCCCGGGCCGATCCTGCCCCGGCGGCGCCTTTCCCGGCGGCCGCCCCGCTCCTTGCCGCTCTCTCCTGCCTCTCGCCGCGAGCAGCCGGGGCCTCCTCCATGCGGGAGAAGAGGAGGAGGAGGAGGAGGTGGGAGCTGCTCGCCGGCCATCCCGGCAAGTCGGAGCCGAGCCGCCGCCGTGCCGCTCCTGCCGCATCTCCCCGCGGCGCGGAGCCGGCCCTGAGCTCTGCCCGCCGCGCCGCCCCCGGACCCCTCCTCATACTCTTGCACCCACCCTCCTTCTAGTCTTCCCAGACCCCTCCTCCTAGTCTTCTTCCTTTTTGTTTGTTTGTTTGGTTTTTTGTAATTCTCCCCCTTCCCCCCCCTCCCCCTTTGGTTCTCACCCTGGCTGCGAGCAAAGCGTCTTCATGAGCGCAGAGGATGTCCGGAAAGCACTACAAGGGGCCTGAAGTCAGTTGTTGCATCAAATATTTCATCTTCGGCTTCAATGTCATTTTCTGGGTAAGTGGGGCCGGTTTCGTGTCTTCCTCCTCCTCGGCCGCCGCCGCTCCCGGGCTGGGCTCGGCCCGCAGTGACCGGGACGTATGACAGCCCGCCTGAGGCCGGGGGGTTTTAGATGGGATGCGGGTGCGAGGCCGGGGCTGCCTCCGACCCGACCGCCCCGGGCAGCCCTTCCCCGGGCAAGCTGTCCTGCTGCATTCCTCCACCTCCCGGGGGTGCCGGTTTTCTTCCTTTCCGGCTCCCCTAATTGCTTTTGTTGTTAGTACGAAGCAGATTTCGTGCCTTCTTTCCTCCTCCCCGTCTTTTCCTTTTTTCCTCTGCTTTGTGGTGGGAGAGGAAGGGAGCAACCAGGCACCCAGGCCTGGAGAACGAATTGATCTGCATGTTTTCACACTGCCATCCCTGTTAGGTGGAAATAATAGAAAGAATCCCGGCTCGGCTTCTCTGCACAGTGCTGTTTAATGATTTCACGATGATGAAGTTATATATGGCACAGGTTTATTACGATTAGCTGTTAACATATAGTAGTAGTAGCTGTAATAGGATGGAGGAGGGGAAGACGGTATTTCCACCCATCCCTAAAGTGCAAGCCCGTAGGAGGCCTGTTTGGGCATTTGTTGGGATTCCTGGCTGCGCTGCTTGATCTGCCTGCACAGTATCTTGTTGCACTATTCCCCACCGGCTGTGGAGTAGGCAGGACTGTACAGTGAAATGTAACCTGCCTGTAGCAGTACTTCTAGCATCTTCTCAGTGTGTTGGATTTGAAAGAGAAGCAGCTCTTTTTGAATGTTCATGCCAGATTTCATAACCACAGAGGGGGGAGGTGGGGAAGGGGTTGAGCATTCTCACACACGTGTGAGTGATGAGGTCTTCTCACTGCACACAATGTAAAAGTCAGGTGAAGGCTCTTACATGCACAATTCCCCTTTTTACATGAGGTGTTCCACAGAGCAATGAGAAACATGCACAAACCCAACTTCACAGATTCACAGAATATTCTGAGTTGGAAGGACCTACCAGGACCATTGAGACCAGCTCCGGATCAAACCCAGATAGTGTGGGTGTGTTTTTGAGGGCCTTTGGAAGCAAGTTGAGTACATGTCTGGTACAGTGGCTTGTTTGGTCTAGAAAGGAGAATTGGGAAAAGAAGCCCCAACACCACCTAGAAGGTTGTATGGAAGAACAGAGGAGAGAAACCTTTTGAGCAGTTCTGAGCTTCTGATTGTCCCTTGGGGAGAGCAGAGGTTGGTGGTTTCATGGATAGTAGGTATCCACAGCTAACCTCAGGTCTGTGTTCCTGGAAGATAAACCTATCTGAAGAAGATGTTTTGAAAGGACCGGAGTTTTGATTAAGTCCACTTTTATACTGTATTGCCTTTTCTTAAACAAGAAGATATGGTCCCAGGGTGAAGCTGACTGTGGGCTTTGTGTCACTGTTTACTTGTCCCCAGACCGACTCCTGCAGATGAGCGGTAGCAAGCTTTGTAGTATTCTGACCCTACCGAGCTGTTGTGATTGTACACTTGGCTCAGTTTTCGGTGGTCGAGTTTGCCATGGTTCTTTGCCCTTGTCTGTTTCTTTGTTTTGATTGTGCTGGGCATATGTTGCTGTGAACACAGATATTTTTCAGCAGGGAACAAGTAGTGTGAGGAACACCTGTGTGCTGTGTCCTTGGATTGAGAGAGGGAGGTTATGGTGGAGTATAGATAACCATGTTAACTTGCTCTTTCAGACACTGTCAGTGTCTCAGAAGCCTTATATCCTGTAGTTTCCTTCGTTTTATTCTCTGAAGGTGAATGTGCAGATGGTGCAAGTGGGGAAGTGGTTATGTTTTAGGCTTTCTGTAACTCATGTTTTTCTCACTCCTGTGTTTCTGAGGCTGATGGAGTGTAGCTTCTGCCTGATGGCAGGTGTGCCTGTGTTGTAACTGAATGAGGCAAAGGCTTTATGCTGCTGGAATGCGGATCTGAAGGCCTGGAAAAATATAATTTTGTATCACCCATCTGCCACGTGCTTGATGTGAGGCCCTTGCCTGCAGATTTCCTCTTTTGCAAAACTCTAATTGTCTCATTTGTGTTCGTGGCTAAACTTCTTGAAATGCATGAAGACCAAGGACTTTGAGAGTTTAGTAATTTCTTTAGAATATTGTAATCTCTTTATGAGAAAACCTGCATTTATTACCGTGTCTTTCATGATTTGGAGTGAAAAAATAGGCAGATACTCTTGTTGAATACAGGTTCATGTTTTTTTTACTGAAGTAAGAACAAACTCTTCAATAACTGGGCCAGAAAAGCTGTAAATGAAAATTGCAAATTGGTTGGTTGTTTACAGAAAGTGAGAATCAAAAATAGCCACTAGTGTAGTCATTGTAAATAAATTTAAATGATAAAGAGGTCATCATATTAAACCCATTACACTTTTCCAGGATCTTGAAAACAGGGAGCACACCTTGTTAGGCCTTCTATCTCAGCATTATTGTATAGTGGTTTTAACACAATCTTTTAAAATGTTAATGTAAACAAAGAAAATGTCTGTATTCTGCATCATAAAACAATGGACTAAAAATAAAGAGACCTGAGTTGGAAGAGTAATGATTTTGACAAGAAAATTGTCAGTGCTTTGAATAGAGGAATATTATACATCAGCTGAAATTATGCAGGGAATGATTGTACTTGCTACTTAAACTGAAGTTATTGCAAAAAACCTGAGGCTTTAAATACCACAGATTAGGGGCAAAATAAATGGCCAGATCTTTTTGTCTTTTTTTGTTTTGTACTGGTCAGGTATTTGACGCCTGAAAAACCACAATAGAATTATTAGGGTAGTGAATATGGGAAAGTGGCACTGGAATGCTGTGTGTGTAATTGTGACTAAAGGTGACAGAATGCTTTTTAGGAGGTAGTTCTCAGGCTTGCACCACCCCAGGTAATGTATTCTTGCCTAAATATGGGTTTCATACTGTTGTAGAAGACATTATTATCTGCCAAGTCTATGCATAATTATTGTTCTAGATATATTTGCAGGCTTAATTTCTTTTGGCAATTCAGTGTTAAAGTTGGTAAATGCTCTGGAAATGTTTGTTCAAAAAATCTTATTTTATGAGACTACTATGCTGTTGTGAAAAAGGAAAGCTCACTGAGCAGTCACCGAAGCAATATTTAGGAACAGAGAACTAACAGGCACAGATGCATCTGACTGTAAAGCTGGAAGTCAGTAGTGTTTCCCTTTGCCGCTCTGCCGGTGCTGAAGCGCCACTTGCTCTGTGTGCCTCCTTCCTGGCTGGCAGCTGCTGCAATGGACAGTGCTTTTTCATGAGCTGTTCTGCTCTTGTCTCAGCAAAGCTGTAATATAAGGTAACAGACAACACTTTTCTGTACTCAAAGTGAGCAAACAAACAATGCCTCCTTCCCCCTTTGGCTTCCATGTCAAATGATGTCAAGGTGCAGTGCAGAAGGTGAAAGCAGGCCGCCCTGCTTCACCAAAGGCAAGAACTGTTTCCCCCTCTTTTCCCCTTACCTTGGGAAGACAGTTTTAGGCTGACTTTTAATTCCAAGAGATGTTTTTAATTGTTCTCTGTGCTTTTTTATATTTGATGGAAACGGTGGATGTATAATTGTTAAGGTCTGAATTTCAATCCACATGATTCCACTGGTGCTGGTCTAATTGAAAAGATGTATAAAAAGCACTGACACCTCAGAAACTTTTACTTTAGCTGGTGATTCACTCTAAGTTATGAGCTATGCTGCAGTTATGATACATCAGCATATTACGAATCATAACTTGTGTTATAATTTTCTTGGCATCTGCTGTATTTGATGGCAACCATATGGGGATCTAGATAGTCTTCTGAATTACAGAAAGGTAGCAAAAAGAAAATAAGGTTATGTAAGTGTGTTACAGGAAAAGTGTTGGACAAGTGCACTGACCTTTAAAGGACAACCAATAGATTGCTTATTAAATTTTGTACATTGTTGATAGTTTGTTTTTCAGAAAGGGAGAGGATAATTCTCTGATGTCAGCCGGTTTTCAGATATCCATAAGGAAGTTTTGATTTTATAATTTTTCCCTTGCCACAGTGTTTTAAAAAAACCCAAACAAATCAATGTGAAGCTTATTCTGTGCAATTTTGAAATGCCTTCTGCAGCATTTGATCTTTAAAAATTTGCATTGAGAGAATGTCCTTGCAGTAGAAGTGGAAGCATTCTGTTAATTTCATTCCCCTCCCCCTTTTATGATCAAATTACTTTTATTTTACATTTCTTCATAGCACAGATGAAGCTGTGAAGAAGTGCTCCACTGGTTTGTAACAGTGAAAGGCAGGGGTGTATATATTGATGAAATAGATGGATTATTGAATTCCTCAGTGTCTCTTTCAGCAGATGTAGCCTCAGTCTTTCAAATGTGTATAAAAAAATTAGCAACTGCTGGCTTTGGGGCACTTCAGATCTGCTTCAGATCTGTAGAGGTTATTCTTAGAATAAAAATTTTCCTTGCCTTGTATTCCCTCACAACTTTGTGGTAGGCTGTATCATTGGTAATATAAAAAGAAATAGTAGAGGAACATGGGAGAAACTATTTCCTTTCTCATAAATATTTGTTTTGCCAAAATTGAGTGTTTATAAACACTCAAGTTTTATAAGTTTGAGTGCTACTTTTAAAGTTATTTGATGTTTCTAGTTTCCAAAAGATTACAGAAGCATAAGGGAACTAGAACTAGAGAAAACCCATTGTGATTGTGTAACTTCTCTTGTTTGATGTCAATGTGCTTCAAGAGAATATTAGTGGAACTATCATGTGCAGCTTATATATACTTTCCTTCTGTGTTAAAGATGAATTTAGTAAATGTATTTACCAGTCTTCTGTAGGAGTCTAGGACGTTTCTCTGACTTCTTTAGGGATCTAAAAGAGAACGAGCTACTAAAAAAATTTAATTTATTCCTCACCTTAAAATGTTTAACTGTAGCTTTTGTTGTTAAAAGTTGTGAGTTTTTTTTTTAATAAGGAAATGTCAAGAAGTTCTCTTCCAATTAGAATTTAGGCTGTAGCCAGGCCTTAATTCTACATAGAAGTGAAATTGTGCAAACTCAGGTGTTTTCTGCATCAAAATAATATTCCAGTCGTTTTGACTTAGCAATTAGACTTTATCAATATAGCAGCTGAAGCTAATTTTAAAGTAAATTTAGTGTTCATTTTCCGGAGATGAACATCTAATTCCTCATTAAATTAAAGCTTGACAGCTGTTTGCAGACCCTGAAGTAATAACACAGTTCTTTAAAAATTTATAATTATCAAATCTTATAAATGTATGTTTATTATTTAAAGTATTCTTAATTGTTGTATTGTGTTTTATTTGATAATAGTTTAAAAGAAAATATGAAGTTCAATTATATGTTATGCTTTTGCTTTGCTTGCTTTTAGTAGTACAGGTATTTAAAGTATTGTTAATTGTTATATTGTATTTTACTTGCAAAAGATTGTGAACTTTAGGTTTGTTCTTTTTTTAAAAAGAAAAAATGATAGTATTATAAATTTTTTGTTAGATAATAGTTAAAAGAAAATCCTCCAATTTTGATCAAAAGTCTAGAAATAAAGAAAATTAAATTAGTCTTTAAAATTAATCATTTAGAAGAAAAGTTTTTGTTTGTGTATCCACAGGGAGAGGGCTAAACTAGATGTTAGCGAAATACGTAAAGCCATATCGAGCACAAGTGCAAGCAGATGCCAACCCTAAAAAGTGAAAAGGCAAGCTCACAGATTAAATCAGAAACAAAGATCGAGAACTCCTCTTCAGTCAACATATAAAGAACTTAAAAATTTAAAGTGAAACATGTTTGTTCAGATAGTATTTGTATTCCATTCTTTTGTCAGTTGTGTTTGATCTTCTTGATCTTTCTCCTTTGTGGAAAAAAAAAAAATTTAAAAGTAAGTTTTTATATATTAATAAGACTTGTAATTCTTCTGCTAACTTTGCCATGCATCATCAAGTGCACTTCATTCCATAAGCCATAAACAAAGCTGTAAAAAAAAAGCGTTTTTAGTGCAAACAGAGAGGGGAGATGTAGGAGTCCAGGACGTTTCCCTGACTTCCCTAGGGATCCAAAAACCCCTCTGGCAGGCCTCTCAGAGACCCCAGAATGAGACCCAGGTGTCTCAGGGGGCTGGACCCTGCCCCAAGGGAAAATCTGCCAACATTGCAGGAAGAATTACAAGTCACAAAAATAAGTAAAGTGTAAATTAGAGTATTAGAATGTAGAATAAGTAGATTTTTAGATTGTTTATGATAAGGGCCATGTGCTCAGCATGGAAGATTTGGGGTGTAGTGTGCCTCTTCCTCCTTCTTCTCTGTGCCATCCATGTTGGATGACATGCTGGCAGCCACAGATTAGATGGAGACAAAACTGGACAGTGTAATAAAGTTGTACTGTATTAGAAAGTAATTGTAAATATTAAAGACGTAGTCTAGAGTGTAAAAGATAAGTCCTGCCCCTTCCCAGGGGGCATTTAGTCATGGTCACCTTGCAAAGCAGACCTGTGTCAGCCTGGCTGAGACACTTTGTAAATAAGATATAATAAACAGCCATGAAAAAAAAACAACAAAAGATTGTCTCCTGCAGTATCTCTCCAGCGGCTTCAGAAACCACCTACATGTCAGTCCGAGGAGGTCTCACGCGCCATAAAGAGCCCCTCAGACTCTGACATTTTCCACCTTGATTAAATTGTCACAGTGTGTTTTTTCTGGTGGCACATCTATCTCAAAGTATGAAGAGTCAATTTTGAATTTTCAGTGTCCCAATCAGAGAAGAGCTGATCCGTGTGAATGGCATCCAGAGCACAGGCATCCCCAAAAGAGTATTTCTGTGAGTGAAACATCTTTTGGATATTTGTGTTGTGAAAAGAAGTTAGCACTGGTCCTAATCCCATTGCCCTTGTTGCATGTTGATAATATTTCCATAATAAAGGTGACAAATTCATGTTCTGCAACACTGAATTTGAAGGTGGATCTACTACCTTAATTCTAATAAGACAGCCTTTGCACTGTGAACTTTTTGGTGTATGTATTAGGTATGTACATATTCAACTGTAGTGTACGATGTAATGGGTGTGTTGGGAAGGCGTGAGCTGTTCCAGGGAAGAAAGGCTTTTTTTTCTAAATGGAAACCCAGAAGACATGTTCTTTTAAACAAACAAAAAAATTACATAGAAGGTGCAGTTGATATAGGATAATATTCAGGTGGAAAATGAGGGAGAGAAAGTTTTTTTGGAGAGGGATGAGGGGGTTCAGGGTTTTTTTTTGGTAGGTTTTTTTTTTGTGTGGAGAGTAGTAACAAGAAAAATGTAAGGAACTTTTCTATTCTCTGCAGTGGATAGGAGTTTGAAAGTATGTATGTAATCTATTATTTAAGAACACTTTCTAAAACCTAATTCTATAGATTACAATAATCCTGATGTACTTCTTAGTGAACTTTAATTTATTCTTTATTCCTTAAACTCTGTAAGATGCAAGTTAATGATTAGTAGAGGATGAGAAACTTGAGCTTACGGTTAGTGAAATATCACTTCCTTTTTTTTTTGAGTCCCATTCCTATAAATAGACATTTTGAAGTTGATGTTGAAAAAGAAATATAAACTGGTTTTGGCACCAGGGCTGCTACAAGTTTTACATTTGGAGCAAGAAGCTGATGTGTTAAGTGCTTGGGCTAAATACTTCAACAGTTCATACTCCATTAACCAAAAGCAGTAACCCGTGAAGATTTGCTATGAGCATTTAGAATGTAATATTTTGCTTTCAATTAAAACTGGAGGGGAGAGAAAATATTTTTGACCCAAAAAAATCACTTGATCTAATTCTAGTTAGGAAATGCTGGTCTTAAATATAGTTCTGTAGGGGAGCCTTGTTTTGCCCAAAATACGCAGGACGCTTCTCAAATGCGTGGCTGGTAGCCTGTCAACAGGACTGTAATTGCTTTATTGATGTAGACAGGAGAGCAAGGAGCTGAACAGCTCATAAAGTAACCCAGCTCTGTTAGAGATGACCCAGAAGTCACTGTCAGCATGAGCCATAAAAGTGTCTTCCAGTATGGTAGTATTTTAAACTTTTTCATATCTGACTTTTCCATTAGCTTGAATTTTATAGTGACTTTACTTATGTACAATTTGTCTGTTTCTCATTAAAAATTAGCAAATATTGTTCCAATGCAGTAAATAATTAAAACAAAAAAACTTATTCAATTTTTAATGAATGTACTGAATTGCACTTCATGATTGTTTTATGGTGCAAAATCCACCAATACATTAGGCCTTAAATCAGTAAAGAATGATCTGTTTCTGTTTCATTGTACTGTCATATGAATTTGGAAAACATCCAATTTTTTTGATTGGGCTACTGCTTCTGCCACACATCCTGCCTTGTGATGCAAAGCCCCAAAATACACTTGCTGGATGAGTCTCCTGAAAAGGTTTATGGTTTTTCACGTACTCTGAGTTAGATGCACAGGAGAAATACTGACAAGATATTTTCAAGAGGTCAAAACAACAAACAACTTCACTGGTGACTTCAGAAAATCAGAGAACTTTGGCAAAAGTTTAGATCAGCATTCACTCAACATAAAACACCTCACAAAGCATTGATTTAGCCCATTCAACTTAGCAACTCCAAGTCTGTCCGATTTTAAGTAGAAAAGAACACATATAGCTACCCTTCCTGGTTCCAGTTATGTTCAGCTGAGAGAAATTCCAAGAGGAGGTAGGGTCAAGACCTGTGCTTGCCTCATGCTTCAGTTTAGTACCCTTTGGCTTTCCTGGGCCCTTCCCCCAGGTTGGACTTTAGGTCATCTGGCCCCTCTGAGGCTAGACTGCGGCTCCAGGGCTGGAGTGTGGAGCATTGCCTGTGCTGTGGCAGGGGCTGGTGGCCGCTGTGTGGCTGGGATACAGGCCCAGAGGGGCATGTGTGTGTGCAGAGTGGGACATGGCCTCTCCAGAGCAAGATCTGACCTACCTATTCTCCCACACTTGTATCCAAAATACTTTGAGCCAGCATCCTTCCAGTCTCTCACATGTGGTTCTCAGTGGATACAGATTTTCCCTGATTTCAGCAGTATTTTGTGCAGGTGTAAGGGTTGGTGTGGGTGGATTTCACTGTTGGCACAGTGCTCAGTGTAGCTGCTTCTGTAACGTACACAGAGATCTAGAGCAGTTCAGCCTTCTCCGTATGCTGGCATTTAAAAATGTCACTAGCACACTGAGGCTTGCTGTTAGGGGTGCTTGATTTGGTATCAAACTCTGACTCAGTGTGATCTCATATAACCTCCAGATGGCCTGACTTGCAGAGATGCTAA
Organism: Muscicapa striata striata; assembly: GCA_030060385.1. Classification (NCBI taxonomy): domain Eukaryota; kingdom Metazoa; phylum Chordata; class Aves; order Passeriformes; family Muscicapidae; genus Muscicapa; species Muscicapa striata. The sequence goes on along the minus strand of JAREIS010000271.1, from coordinate 737,701 downwards.
AAACAGCCAGATCTACTCCTTTAGCTTTATAGACTAAATGAGGCTGTAGCAGTATTTATTTTAATACACATCAGTCTCTACATCAGATTCTTCAGCTAATGTTTCAGCTTTCCAGTCACTTTCCTCTGGACAGCATTTAGAATAAGTATTTCATCACACAGAGAAGATCTTATGAATGAACTGTCAATTTTCCACAGAACTGGGAAAAATCAATATGTCTCTTCAAGGCCTTGAAAATCCCTCTGCTTCTAGTGAAGACTCTGTTGCATCAAATCATATTGAAAACCATTTCAAGCAACATTCCTGATGAGTGGTGACAGAAGAGCTTTTTTCCTTTTGCAGCAAAGCAAAGAAATATTATGAAAACACTTTTTGTACCTATTTTCTACCTGTTGCCTCCTGGTTTTCCCAACAGCAAAACTTCTTACAGGGAAAAAACAACCAAAGAATTATAGGAACTTTTGCTTAAATAGATTATCTTTCTCCTCATTAAGCAACATTATTTCTAAAAGTATTTGGACCTTCTTTGTGGTATTGAATTCAAAAAAAGCATTAAAAGAAGACTAGATGTCTTTAGATATGTGCAATATTTTGGATTCATAGAGACTTCTGTTTTGCTCACTTCATCAACGTGACATTGATGGGTTATAACTTGAGTATGTCTGCTGTCATTGCTCTAGTAGGCTGCTGTTAGAGGGTGCTGAGTGTGGAATAAGTGGTACTGCAAGGATGCTTGCAGTAACTTGGCCTTGTGGGGTGTTTCCTAGTGTTAGTAGATTATGTTTGATGAGAGTCCAGTTTAATTTTTGTTGATTTAGGGGCTAATCTTACATGACATGAAACATTATTTTGTGTCAGGCTTTTCTCTGTGTCAAGAGGGCAGGTTCTCTCAATTGGGCTCTGGTGCCCCAAGCAAAGGTGCAGCAGCACTGTGTGGGATGTCACCCCAAGCAGATCCACCTGGTGCCTGTCATTTTGGCCAAGCCTGCACCACAGGTTCTCCCTGTTGGACACCTTAGCTTTGCTTACCCATGTAGGGCACGTACTCACTCTTGTGAGGCTGGGTTCTCTGCGCTTCCCTCTCACTGAACTGCGTCTCTTTTGTTACATTTTGTTTTCCAGTAGGCTGTGATTTAAAAATCTTGTGATTTAAAAAGCTTGAAGGGAGTTCCCTCTGTGTGCTGTAAATGGTTTTTATCTAGGAGCAGAGGCACTGAGGAAAAGGTTCCCAGATAATGTATGGCAAGGGTTTTGTTGCTTTGTGCTGTGCATCAATTAACTATGTCACCTTGTGGAAGATGTCTCTGCAATGCCATGTGATTGGAGTGTTTCAGAGTGGAGCATGGAATTTGGAAATGGTGACATTTCAAAGCAGTGGGTCCTCCCAGGTTATGGAAAGGGTTGCCAAGTATCCTGGGCACCTCCCAGCTTGGAGTATACTGTGCACAGAGCAAGGGTTTCAGATATTTTAGTTTAAATTTTTGCTATTTAAATATAAAAACTGAAAGATTGCCTGTTCCATGTGGGTAAAAGCATTTTGTAGAAATTGTCTTCCTGACTGCCAGTTCACATGGGTATATGTCTAAAGGAATATGTGTGATTTTTAGTCAGTCCAATAATAGTTAAATATATAATTAAAATATTTAAAAAATAAGAGGTAAGACTTGTAAAATTAAAATTGCTCTTTTCCAAGCAGTCATCCAGTTAATTTCTAGATGAAGATTCATCCATCTGGCTTGTGAAGACTATAAAGTATCTATATATATATATAAAAATATAAAATACGTATGATTGCAGTCAAAAATAACTAAAGTCCAGATTTTAATTAATATTTCTTGATATCACAACCATTCTCTTGTTTCTTTTTCATTCAGTAGTCTTTAAGGGGTGATGTGAACTGCTGCCTAACCCTATTTTTTTCATCTCTGAATGCCTAAGAGGACCTGTTTCTATTGCAGGGTCACTTGCCACTTTGGTTGTGGGAACCTTTCAGGATTGGTTTTTGTGTGCAGCTTTGCAAATTCTGATATCAAAATGAGAGCAGGAGGCTGCAAACAGCTGAGGCTGGCACAAGGCTGCAGAGCCAAATGTGTTTATGCAGCTTCAGTGGACTGACAAAAGTCAGGTACCAGATCTGGCTGAGAACTTTCTCATCTGGGTCAATTTCTATTGATTTGCTGTTTGGTTCCAAGGATGAAGTGTGGGAAGGTGGTAGGACCAGCTCTTCCTTTCCCTGCACAGATCAACTTAGTGATTGTACAAACATGGCCTATTTCAGCTCTAAGTAAAGTAATTTTGGAGTATGGAGTACACAGAGGTGTAAGACATGGTGCTGGGTCAATAGTTAGCTCACTCCAGTGAGCACTGTTATGTAAGTGTTATTCCTCTGGTGAACTTTGTTCTTCACTGTTTTTGAAAGAGTTATGGTGGTTATGTTTGCTCCTACTTGCTCAGTGATGTTAGAGAAACAAAAAGCAGTGATTGTCTTCCAAGGTTATTGTGATGTGAACTTAATTTGAATTTAAGTGGACAGCTCCATCATTTACCTCTCTGGTTTCTTTTCCTTCCCATAAATGTTATTCTAAACACTGTGCCCCTCCCTCTACTAGTGCTAAACCTTGTTGGAGCAGCCTGCTACATGGGGTGGCAAATGACCTCTCTGAGGTAGTCTGCCATGATTATCCATTCCCAAGTAGTGTCCCTTCTGGTGGCTTGTTGCATACGGAAGGTTTGTATGCATTTAGTGCTAGAGATACATACATACATACATACATACATATATATATATAAAACACTATGCATGTGTATACATATATACACACGCATATAAATACATATTATCTACACAAAATAATGTAGTACTTAAAAGATTAATTCTGATTTGCTAGAGCAGAAGTTTATTAACTTGTGTACCTAAAAGCAGCACTTGAAGGGATTGAAAACCCATCTAACTGCTGTTGCATGCAGAGAAGGATTTTTGCTTCCTCTGACTGTATTCTACTGCTCTGCTCCTGCTGGGAGCTCTGGCGTGACCACAAGTAGTGTTCCCGCTTCAGCAGTGTGGGGCTGGGTGTGGTTTGGAAACATTGCTTTCTTTTTGTACTCTTTGTTTTGAAAATAGGCAAAACCACTGCCTGGGTAGTCTGGAAGGTTTGTGATGGTATTGGAATCAATGTTTTATTCTGCAGAAACTTTTTCATGCAAATAAGTGTGTGTTTGACTCGGGAGCATAAACCAGTTACATTTTTACATGGTTCATATCCTTGTTGGCTTCTGCTTTCCTGCATTTTTCCTAAACCACTCTCATACCAGTGGGAGAGGAAGTAGCTCCTGAGCGGATGCAACTAATAACATTGCATATTGAAGAAAACCAATCCAAATCCTGATGAGACTGACACTAAAAAGTTTGTGCCACTGTAGGAGATGAATGAACTCTGACTCCCATCTGGCCATTTTAGTTGCTTTGAATGTTCTTCTCTGTGCTATGGATTCATGATCCTATCAGTTGTCCTGCAGTGGGGCTGACATCTGACTGAGAGAAAAGGACAGCTGTGGGCTACAGTTGCTTTTATCTTCGACTTCCCCATCCCAGAAATAGGGGTGTGTGTAGGATTCCTAGTGAGCTCTCTATCATCTGGTATTTCATATATTGTTTTAGATGTCATGCCTGTTAAATGACAGTGATGAAGTACTCCACTTACTTGAGGTTTTCATGTCAATAGCAGCTCACTACTGGCTAGAGAAATTACCATGCCTTTTGTAAATATCCTATTCTTGTTGGTTTTGCCCTCCTTTCAGTTGGTGTTCTACTCCAGCTTTCAGAGGCTGTTCTCTTGTTCCATTCTCCAAGGAAGCCCATTCTGTGGCTCTCCATGTATCTGTGTTTGTTCTTACACCTGAAGAAAGCTCACAGGAGCTTCTGCATAGTCCCTGTCATGCTGCGAAAGAGGCAGTTTGTGGGCTCTGTTACTGGAGTCCAGCCACATGACCACAGGAAAGTGGGAAGGAGAAGTAAAACCCCAACTGGCTGGTTTTATACCATTTTATAAGGTACTTGTTCCTATTTGACAAACATCTTTGTTCATAAGCACATGTGCCCCTTTCAGGGTAATGTGCAAGCATCTCCTTGTGAAACAGCAAGGCTCATATTAGTGCAAGACCTCCCAAATAACACCTGTTGTTGTGTCAAACTATAAGTCTGGTGAATATCAAAGCTGTGCACACAGCACTCTGGCTCTGATCTGAAGATTTTCACGTTTCAGAACAATTCATTAAAAATTGCTGCAGGACTGAGCCATGTAGAATCAAGTGAGGTAGAATGGATGAGGATATTTTAGAGACGGGCATGTTCACGGGTATTTGAGTGATGTACTGTGTCTTCTTTTTCCACCACATGGGAGGCCTGTTGCTGTTGAAGCACAGGATCTCAATGATGTTTTGAGGCTGGAGTACAGGACTGAAATTTAAATAGGCTGGTGATTGTTGCTGCTGTATGAGTTAGAAACATACTGTAAAGTCCTAAGTACTTTATGCTGAGAGTTGATGGGACTCCTTTTTCGTATCTTTGGTATTGTATCAGAACTCCAATGAGTATTGCTGTTCAAATCTTCTTAATGTACTAGGGTCAGATTTTCATTTATGCTAAAAGGCTACCTTGTTCTTATCTGCCACTGTAATATGTCCTTAAAATGACTGCAGATGATACTTATGGAGCAGGGTAGAACATCTACGGTGTAGCTGTTGTGTTATCAAAATTGTTCAAGTGAGCAGAATTAGACTCCTAGCTTGAGGAGTTTGAAGGACTTTATAGGATGGAAAGATGGACTTTGCATTGTGGGTGTGATTGGACTTCTGTATAAATGAGGTGAGAAGAGAAACCTCTAATTTTTCACAGAACAGGGAGGAATGGAATACATGCATTTGTTCATAAAGCAGAAGGTGTTTAAGAATGTAAGCTTATAAAAGTCAGAGGGTAGTCATATTTTGTCCGAAAAAAGATCTCCTTTGTTGTTTTTTTTCCATCTCCATCTTTCTTTTTGGGAAGATACTTTTCTGCAGTTATCAAAGGGCCGCTCTTGTCATTGTTTCACTCAGTTTTGTTAGTAGAACTTTAGTTCAAAAACTTTCTACCTTGGAAGAACAAACACAAAGGCAAACCAGAGCAAACATCCATAAAGTTGTTTCAGAATATACAGAAAACAAACTGTGGATCAATTATTCAGTGTCTTCCCTCTCCCTCATCCACTTCCTGATGTGTTATTAATTTTGCATGGGCTCCCTGCTTAGCCCTTCATGCGCTTAGAGTATAGAGCGCAAAGGCTTTCAGCACTGTAAATAACTGGGCACTTACTACGACCCTCTACATAAGAGCAGATCCTGTTGACCTCAGTGGGAATCACTTGTTGGCAGATGCATAATTGTTTTTCAAGCAATGTAGGTTTAAAAAAAATGTAAAAAAATAAAGGGAGGATGTGTGAGAAAGCCCAGTGAGGTTCCCCAACTGAAACACTGAAAAGTCATTCAAAAGGAGCTGGAGCAATTACTTTGGTTACCTAAGTAGTTAAGACCTGGCAAAAAGGGTGATAGAGTGGTCTACCCGAAAACTGTGGCTGAGAACAGTTGGCCATACCAGGCAGTGTTCCTGCTCATTTGTGTTTCAGAGTAAACATCTCTCCTGGTCATCCATTACATGATGACTTCCCTGCAGCAGCAGGAGGTCTGTGAGACTCTTAATCCTTGGAGCAGCGAGAGAACTTAGCTGATGAAGGACACAGAGTTCATCCTCAGCAAGCAATTGTGACTGTGTTCTCTCTAATTGCAGAGTAGCGGCGTGCTTGTAGGAAATAGCTTTACATGTGCTGAAATGTGTGCAGAAAACAATGGTGTTTGCAGGCTGTGTGCCTTGCTATCAGTCTGGGCACCAAGCTGGTCACTGCTGTCATTTTTTATGAGTAGTGATTCACAGCACTTCATTGGGTACTGAGTCCTGCTTTTGCCAGGCATGTGCATAACAACAGCAACTTCATGATGATCTGTGTCTGAGGGAGCTGCTAATGCCCAGCTCTAAAGCACAACTGCTGAAGTGCTCTACCAGCAGCCACATAAGAAGTCTCCACATTTTATTAGTGGCATCTGAACTTTGACAGCAGCTTAGGCTAAAAGCTTCTGTATGAAATATGTTCTATTACTGCTAATGCTGTCTTATCAAGTAAGCTAGTATGTCAGATAGAAGAATTTCTGTAAACAAAGCATAAAAGAAGGTATATATATAAATCATGCCTGAAAATCAATTTACAGCTGAATGGGGACTGAACATCTAGGTCTAGCTTTGTTTATACTTTGGTGATGGATAGAAAAAAAGTAAAAACAGTCTCTCTAAGTGCAGAACTTGATGAATATTGCATTTATTTCCTACTACTGGATTGTTTCAGCACTTTGTAGTAACGCAATATGAGTAGGTAGTTGTAGTTTGTGCTAATACCGATGGTTTCAATACTGTTAAAGGTAAACAACAAGTGCCACCTTTCTTTTTGCCCTTAAGGAAGGCTTTAAAGAAATGTGAAACTGATTCTTATTGATGGTTTAGGAAAAAAAAAAGGTCAAGGTTAACAATCCCTGATTTTATCTTCATCATCCCACCAAGTGGGATGATGAAGTTTGGGCTGTTGCACAAAATCCTTAGGCTGCTACAATGTCACATACCTAAACATGAAACATTAACCACCAGAGCCAAAAATTGCTCTGAGGTTTTTAAGGAGAGTGGTGAGCCTTGCTTTCTGACCAGATTCAATGCGAGGAGTTCCCTAGGGGGAAAAATCTTGCTTTTATTTTTCCCTGTAGTGTGTGAAGAAACAGTATAGCAATGCATATACAGTTCTTAATAAACAAGTTGAAGTGTTAATGATAAAGGAGTAAAAAAAATATTTCTTTAAAGATCCTGTAATCTAGATTTCTGTAACCTTTGTGTGGATTAACAATTTAAATACCTAGAACAGGTTGTTTGTTTGTTTTAAAATAGGTTTGGCTGTGTGTTGTATGGTGTGAAAGGTATGATCAAAGGGCATTTTTGAATAATCTTTAATTTCTGCCCGGGGTATCATACAGTCCAAAGGTAGTTTGGAGTTCTGATGGTTTTGTCCCAGAGGGCATTTCAAGATGGTGTCCTTGCCAGCTAAACCAACTTAAAGCCTGTGTAAGATACGGTTTCATGGGCACCAGGAGGCTGGTGAAGAGTGACATGGGAGGAGAACAACTTCCCTCGGGGAGGATGTGACTGGGAGAACCATTTTGCTACTGAAACACCAGACTGGTTTACCTGCCTTGACTTAAAGTAGAGTATTTTTTGTGAGTGGTGCCTATATCAAAAATACCGACTCTGCAACTAATATTTGGCACAATCAGTAATTTCTATGGACAGACCAAATCTGAAAAAAACGCCTACTGTACACTGTGCAGTGTTCCTTGGGAATGTTCATCTTAATTAGCTCAAGTCTGTGGACACATTGTCATTTCCATATTGTTTTCAAAGTCTGATACCTTTGATCAACCCCAGGCTGAGTTCGGAAAGCCTAAGGTATGAAAGGAATGTTGAAATATGCAGAGCTACAGTTACTACAAAAGTTATGGAAACGAAACCATTAATACTGGTCTAGTATGACCCAGTAGGAGTTTGTCTGGAGTTTGTACAGTTTCTTTTGTACTTTGCTGAAGGGTAATAAAGGTGAGGTTTTTTTCTTTCTCCCTTGAACTGTTGGGATGAATGTATATAGTGAAAATTTTTCTTTGTGATTTAACCTTACTTAGATAATGCCAGCAGTTTGTACTTCGTGGTCTGTAAACTGTTACAAAATTTCAGAATGGATTCTCAGTGCTCACAATGAGAGTAGGGTGAGATTTATGTTTTTTGTTTGTGCAGTGTTCCTAACAAATTGTAATCATCGGTAAAGTAACTGGAAGCAAAAGGAATAAATCCTCCTAAGTTTCAAAGGTTAGTATTTGAAGTAATTTTGTGAGCTTATTAATGCTAGCCCTGAAATTTTCAAGAAATTGTTACTTTAATGAATATATATATCATTAAAACTGTTTTAAATTCAGACACATTCACTATTAATCAATTCCCTTAATATGTGTATTTTGCATTTAAAATAAAAGGGAATGTTCTTGGATTTGGATAGGACATAAGAATGAAAACTTGCACAGGGCTAGACAGAAAATTGTTTTGAAGCTTTTATGGGTGATATGCTGTGAGGTGTTCTAGTCTTTTGTCTCTAATATTAGGCTTGGATTAAGCATTTCCTCATATAGAGAATAACTAAAATAAGGTGTCAGTTCTAAGGAGTACCTCAACCTTTTAAAATATGCAGTTAGGAGGGCATACCTGTGATCACGCTGGACCTGGCAGTAGGTCTGTTTAAGGTAAATATCCTCAGAAAGTGGCCTGTGTAGAGAGCTGGTGGGAAGTGTAACAAGCAAGACAGGTACATAGTGATAAATCTTAGGGAATACGCTCTGAATCCCTGCCTTTCAGATCCAGAATTAGTATCTTTGTACTTGGTATCACTATATGATTTTTTTCTTCTTGAATTTATCTGCTTGATTGTTGAATTTCTAGTTTTCTGAAGTGAGTGACATCTACTTGTTAGCTGTACCTTTTTTCCATTAGTATTGGCTTACTTTGGAAGAGATGGAGTTCCAACAGGCATCTAATAAAGCATTCTGCAGCTTGGAGTCAATTAACTTTCATGTTCATCTGCTTAGCTTCTGTGAAACCACAATGAAAATTCTGCATCTGAAGAATGTAGCTTGAAATGCCTTTTATCTGCTCCCTGCTGTACTCTGCCCCTGGCTTTTCCACATAATACCATTAAGAAACAAATTTTGGACACCTTCCTTTTCAGTGGTTCAGGTGGTTGAATTACAAATGTAGGAGGCGTGTAAAGTCAAGTGAGTGTACCAGTCCAAGGCAACTACAGCTGGATGTCACAGATGAAAAAGCTTGCTGCTGGGAAGAGGAGCTTTAAGTTTCCAGATGGTGACCTAGTTGGATCTCTACACAGCTCCTCCAGTTACAATGAAATAACCATTTTCAGCCCAGGCCATACTGAACAGTAAGTCATACAGTTGGCAGTTTTTTATGTAGGATTGCAGTTCCGTCCTTTTTCTTTCCCATGCTTCACAAAAGGAAGACACATGCAAGCCTGAACTCCAGGAATCATTATTTAATTTTGCCATTGATTACGGTACATTCTTATAAAGTAATAAAACAATATACAAAAACCAAGTAATCTGTGATGGGCAGGTGAATCCGAAGGGTGTTCTCAGGCAGACACCAGACCATGCCTTCCTTTGATTACTGTTTTGGAAGCTTCATTAATTGTCTGTAACATAAAAGGTCAAATGTAGCACTTAACCTTTTATTTTGGAAGGAAAGGTGTAAAGTTCTTTTCTTGTCTTGTCCCCGAGATAGCTCCTAAGCAAATGTGTGGCTTATGGGCTGTGCTGTCTAGGCTGTGTCTGAAGCAGAGATCAGTGTGCTGAGAGTAGAACCCTGAGGGGCTGTAAAAGGTAAATCAGTGGCCAGGCAGGAGTGTGGAGTCATTGATGCTGTAGACATCTGGAAGGTTGTGTTGGAGCCAAAGAAAATTTGTTAATCAAGGCAAGTTTATAAAAGTCATCTTACCTTATACCACAGCTTTGGACATCTGATAAATTTCCTTGTTTATTTGCATAGTAGTCCTGAGAAGGAAGGATGTGTTGTGGATGATGACTAGTATTGACTGCCTGAGAGAGTAGAAAGAGGCAAGAGAGCAACATAAACTCAATGGCATGATCAGATCCTTTAAAGCTAGGTGACCATACAGAGACTGACTTCAGATTTAAGCTAGTTTACTAGGCTTGAGGATAAGAAAAAAAGTAGCTTACAGACTTCTAAGACTTTTTGTTTTACTTATAAATGAGTGGTTATAAATGCCTTTGTAAATTCTTGTTCCCAGGGCTCAGGTCCATGATCTGATCCCCTTGGGAACTGAATTTCCAGGTAGAGAACTTAGTCTTGTTGCTGTAGGAAAGCTAAAAAAAAGAAAAAGCCCTGAGAAAACAGTTTGGTAGCTGTTCATCTTGAAATCTATTTATTTGCTGCATGGGAATCTATTTTGGAAGTACTTCAATGAAAAGTTGGACAATGGAACAAAACACTTTAAGGCTTAGCATTTAAATGTGTATTACTTTGGTTGGTTAGTTTGGTTTTCTTAAGTTTTTAGATGTGTGTTTTTTGGGGGGGAGGTGGGTGGTTTGGGGATTTTGTTTGGTTATATATATGTGAAGTACTTGGATTAATTTCTGTTTTCATGGCAGCAACAGAGTTGTTCCCTCTCTGCCCTATCCTTGTTGCTCACTGTGTAACTGTGTTCTGCATTGTGCCTTGATCTTGCATATGGTAGATTCTACTGAATGAGAAATAAACCCATCTTGCAAATTGAATTTAATGCTATAGGCTAGCTTTACTTCCAAAAGTGTAAATGCTAGAAAATTGTGTATTTTTCTAGCATTAATAAAATTGAGTGTGGGCAATGTTATGTTAGCACGTTTACATATATACACACACACACACACACACACACACACACAGAGGTATACTTGTGTGCATGTATGTTTTAACTCTTTTTCCTTGTTCTGTTTTTTCACTTCTGCTCCATACCGATACTGCTGAAGCTCGAATAAGAGGACAGCTTTTGCTTTTGCCAGCCAGAATCTGTTTTTGCAGTGAGGGGTCCCTGCTGGGGAAGCCTTTCTTTTCCTGCTCTTTCTTCTCTCCTCAGGGTAGCAGGCATAAGGACTGCCCTCCCGTCTGCTCTGCTGACAGCTGCGCCTTCTCTGCTCCGACTGCAGCAGCTGCTGCTCCTCAGCCTGACTGAGAGAGCATAAATTAAAATACAAAGGTCTCCTGTGGCCACTCTTGGCTGGCAGTGCAATGGCAGATCAGACCTTCCTACATCATCTTCACTTTACTTTCTTCTTTTTCTCAAGAATTTCCTCTACATTTGTCTCAGTCACAGTCTTTTGCTGCTGAGCTGAATAGAAGCAGCAATCCAGTAACTCTGAATGTTTGATGTACTTGTGTCACTGGAATAGTTTGTAGAGAAAAGAATCAGCGCTGTGGGTTTCGCCAAAAACTCAAGTCTTTCTGCTTTTCTTGCTGCCTGGAGGAGATGGACTGTTTTTTGATGGTTGCTGAAGATCCAGGGCTAATTCCTGTTCTCACCCCATGAAGTCAGTGGAAGTGTTAGAAACAGCAGAACCATTGTGCTGCCATTGTGTGTGTGTGTGACTGAGGGCACAGCAGTAAGCTCGAGTGTTTTCTCCAATGAGCTTTTATTGTTTCGTGACCTGGTGTCTTACAATGCTCATATTGGGGTCTCAACCCCAGAGGGTTGAGAATAGGGAAAGGGAGCTACTTAGTGCTGGGATGGAATGCCATACCACAAAACTGGCTCTGTGGAATTCCTGACCCAGCTGTGTTGTGGTGGTTGGTTTTTTTTTTTTTTTTTTTGTGAGGGAATTGTTTTGGTTTTTCCCTGTGCTTGTCTGACATAGCAGATTTTTTTGGCTCAATATGCTTAAAATATGAGGACCGTTCCTTGTAGGTGGTAAGTAATGAGGGATGATGATTATTTTTAATTGCTTTATTAAGGTAACTTTGTCTACTTCCCCTGCTTTTTCCTGGCTTAGACCCTGCAGGCTGGTTTGGCTTATTGGGAATTTGGCTTGTACCAATGGCATTGAATATTCTTTTTATAGAGTGCTCACATTTTTGCTAGTCTTCTTATCTGTCTTATCTATTTCGGTCAGAGTCTGAATTCCAACACCTTTATGGGAAAAAAACTAAACTGACTAATATTTTAAGTGTTTGTTTTTAATTTTTGTAACTCTTCTTGAAATATCTTTTTTCCTTTTTTCTTTTCTTTCCCACCATGGAATGCAATGCTAAATTTGCATCCTCTTGTGTTGTAGCTTCTGTCATGTTGGATTTGTCTTCAGGGCATTGTCAGGATTAGAAGACAGCCCTAAGGAAAAGCATTTCTGTAAATGGTTCATTTTCAGTCCCTGAAAATCATGTAAGAAATGAGAACCTGCTCTTTTTTTATTATATAATTGTCAACCACTCCTCAATGCAAGTTTGTTTGGGTCTTCTGCTCATTTTATCCACTGCTCTCTGGATTATGGATGTGGAGGTTCTCCATGATTTGTGCAATGACTCAGTTGTTTCTCTTTAATGTAGATATCTTTTGGCTTTAAATGCAAGGCTCTGCAATAGTGAATGTTACAGGCTGAATACCATTTTGTCATACTTAATAATATTTCACATTGTGAAAGCCTAAAGGCAAAAAATGCCTAAGCTTAGAATCTCTTTATCCACAGTTGTGTTACATTTAAAATGTCTCGATTTCTATAATTGACTATGGATTTGGAGGGAGGCAAGTATCAGGACTTGCTCATATTGTTCCTTTTATCATGCTGATTAGGCAAATGAAAGCTACTGTGGTGGTGGGCCAAGAGGACAACATTGTGCAAGTGAGCTGTTGAATGAAAGCAAAATGCACAGGTGATAAAAATTTGTGTGTCCTTTCTCTTCAGTAAGTTCCATGCTAGTAGCAAGTGCAGATGAAAAGCTGGCATCCTGTATTTCCATGTCACATACAGCAGGATGAGTGGGACAGCAAGTGGCTGTGCAGCATCCACACTGAGTGGCAGAGCACTTCTGTAGCTGTTGTTAACTGTCCTGTAACTCCACCCCAGCTGGTACAAACAACAGTTTGGGATGTGAACATGCCAGCTAGGGCTTGCATTGAGTAAACTGGGCTCTGTTAGCTGCTCTTCTGGAGAGCTGTTCTGACAGCACCTTGACTCTTCCTTTCTTTTTTTTTTTCCTCCATTTTATCTTAAACAGTGAGCTTTCTAAAGTGGGAGAATGAGAAGTATTCTGTGCATTGATTTGCTGTTTGTCTGCTTAATACTGATGAGTTCAAGAGTATTTTGGTACAAAGAGTCCAGGGTGTGGACTTCTTGGGATTACCCAAGAAGTTTGCTAAGGACACGTGAAATTAATTGCAGGAATTTTACTGTTCCTGTCAGCTGATGGTGCTCACTTTTGACATCCTTGAATATGTTTTTTGTGAATCACTGTCATTTGACTTGCTTGTGGGTTCAGAAGATTGATTTTTGTGTAAAGCTTCTCCCTGTCCTTTCCTGGCTGATTAAATAAATAACATTTTTCTGAACTTTTGGCGTATCTTTGTGTTATTCTTTAAAGGGGAGGAAGAGAACCAAGAAGCATATATATATATCCTCTTCTTATTTAATCCCATAACTAAGAAGTGGACATGAAGAGTTGACAAGGGCACTTTTGATGTCTGTGCTGCTTTCTTCTGCAGGCAGAAAAATAAACAAATGAGAGCAGTCGCTGAAGTACTTGGTAGACTGTAATTGTCTACTATTGCACTATGATTTGCAAAGATTGTAGGAGCCATATAAGTAGCATTGATGATGACTTCTTTTTTTCAGGCAATGTTCTTTCCACCCTCAGTTATAGCCAGTGCCCTTTAATTACAGCTCCCTGTCTAATATGAGCTGAAGAGGCTCAGTGTCACAGAGGGAGGGTGGAGCTACAGTGTAGAATTTATTGGCCTGGCACTGGTGTGTTCAGCTGACAGCTTTTATGCTTGCTGGCATGGCCCTTGCACAACATAAGATACTTTGTTCGTTTGTTAGTGTTGTGCTGGGTGATTGCAATGCTTTCAAACAGGCTGATCATGAGATTTTGAGATTTTTGACATGTGGTTGGGGTTGACTGCCCATGGGTATGTACTGCTATGGGTACTGTACTAGTATAAATAGCTGTGCTTCTCATTCTGACCAAATATATGGAAATGTCATTTTGAGTGTTAACAGTGAAGAACATGTTGGTAAGAAGAATGAAGCATGCAGCTGTTGGGTTGTTTTCTTTTTTGACACTGACCTGCTTAATCTTCCCAGGACCTTCCATTTTTTCATGGAAGCTTGGGAAACAACTGCTGATAGATTACCTTGAGGACATTGAAAAGTATTGTTCAAAAGGGTGGTTTGTTCTGTTCTGTTTCCTCCACTTCCTACAGCAGTGAGGCTTGGCCTGGTTTCTGTGTTAAGGAGCCAATTACTCTGGCTGGGTCCTTCTTATAGGCTATAGACAAACACACTGAAAACTTGCCCAGGATTTGGTAAGGTTTTGGACTGAAATAATAGGCTTTGGTTTGGTGTGGCTTGCTGTTGGCAGTGCTTTGGTCAGAATTTGGTGGGCTATGCAGATAGCTGTCTAGTTACAATACTCTTGCGTTAAGAATATTTTTTTTGTCATTAAAACAGCATGTATTTTCATGCTATAAGTAAAGTCCTTTCTTGCAGATCTTCTGTTTGTTCCTAAAAGTGTACTTCAGAGGTGCCTGTGGAAAAACAGGGATAATTTAGTTTAGAGCATTACTGAAAAACTATTCCTGAACTCCAGAATATAATGAGTTGTGGATTCTTTGCTCCATTGAGTGAAATATGACTGGTGTGACCTACTTTATTTGCATATTTAACATACTGGATACTTTTTGTTAGTGGTTGGGGCTTTTTTTTTTTTTTTTTTTTTTTTTTTGCTTGTTTCCTAGGAAACAAATGCCCTCGTATACTAGAGAACAGCTATTGTACGGAGGCTGCTGCCTGTCTGGGCATTGTTCTTTTGTAGGTGGAAGGCTTTAAAGAGGAAAGAACTGGAGTTTTCAAAAAGATCTTTATTAACTGAAATAGCACAAGGATGTGTTTCAGACTGCTGTGCAACTCCTCAATGTATTTGTGTTTTTCTCAGTAGGAAGTACCTGTGTTGTAATGGCTTTTCTCGTAAGAGTGCTGTATATGTTCCCATTGAAGGCATGCCAAAAGAAACAGAATGAGTAACTAATAAATGGTTGTTCTTGTTATCCTTACTGTGGACACTTCTGAAAGTGTTTTATTTTGCATTAGCTGGAATGGAAACAGTAATGCAGAATTTGGCATTAGAGTAGATTTCAGGAAGTAGTATTTTTATTGGTGGAGCAGGTAAAGAGAAGAGGGGTGGGAAACCTTTCAAATGTAAAAATTGCCTCAAGTCTGTTTTGCTGCTGACTTTTTTTATTTTTTAGCCCAATGTTTATTGTTGCGATATTTACAAAGTAGGTGTGGTTGTTGCAATGTTAAATTTGGAGCTGTGATGGTGGAATGGTGTTAGGGTTGGTAATGCTGAATGTTACTAAGTGGTGTACAAAAACTGGCTCACTGCTTGAATTGTTTGGTGAGCTAATGAGTGGTTAGGAGAGTGTTGTTGAATTTTGAGAATACTGAGCACATTGGAGGAGAAGGAATAAGGGGGTATTTCTGAGCTTATGGTTGGGTGTGACAAATAAAGCTGGGTTCTTAGCTTTTAAAGTGCTGCACAGTTCCCCTTCAGTCTTTCTATGCTGATTTCAAAAACTCAGGTAAGCACCAATGCTCAGTGGTGCAGGTAACTTACAGCTGCATCTCTGGGAATCTGTGACTTATTCTGCTGCTTGAAGTCAGTGTGTAGCATGCAGTGCCAGTCTCAATACACACAGCATGGTGCCTGAGTTGTGTGCTGCAAGGGCTTGGTGCTTGTTATTCTGATGATTTTCTTTTTTCATCCACAGCACGCTGAGAAGGGAATAGTGGCAGGACTAGAGAAACCCAGAAGTCCATGTAGTTCTGCAATTCCTTATCAGCTCTTTATTTTGTGCTGCTTTTATCCAGCCCCATGCTGAGGAAAGGACAGGTAGCTGGCATAGCAGTGTATGATCATAAGCTGCCTAGAAAATAAGGGGATGTGCTGGGGAGCGGAGCTTGTTTGTTTGCACATGCTTGAGGTTTGAGATTCAACAGGTAATTTTGTCCATATTTGCCACCAGTAGGGATATAATGCATACTTCTTGCATTCTCTAAGGGTTAGAACTTTCAGAAAGCTAAGTATCCTTTAATAATGAACTGCAGTGAAGGCCCCTGCTTAAGTGTAGTGTTTTTGTTTGTTTTGTAACTTAAAAATTGAAGTTTTCAAAGTAAGACTTCTATGCAAGAACTAGGGATGAAAGGAGAGTGAAGCATAGTGAAACCATGTCCCTGAGTGCCACATCTACCCTATATTTTGCAGTTGATTCCTGCAATGGAGCATGTTTTGTGAAGGAAAAGAAATGAGGATTTTTCTTATGAGAAAGCTCTTTTTGGGGTTAGGGAGGAGGTTCAGATTCTGTGTGGTGATTTCTGCAAATGGATCAGATGGTGATTTCCCCCCGTGGTTAGTTGCTTATCCATGTAGCTTATCCAGTGGTTTTGCATAGTGGAAAGAAGGTGAGTGAGTGACATTTGCTGTGGATGTTTAATACCCACATCAGCTGCTGTTCGTGAGTACCTGTTCCTACTTGTGCTTGGTCAAAAAGATGACTGGCTGCTAGTAATAAAAGATTTTACTGAATTTTTTTAGATTTTTTTCCTTACTTTTTAGTGAAGGTTCAAGTCTTTGAGTTCTACACATGCCAGCTTTTCTGACTTGGGAGTACATTATGGCACTGCACCTCTTTGCTACTTACCAGTAAATTTGATCAAAGTAAATTCAGATCTGAAGACACAAGCATTGTTTAACAATCTCTCAAAGTAATTCATGTTCTTGTGGAAGCAGCTGTATGTGATGTGATCTGGACCTCTTGCAAGAGCTGTGTGCCAGTGGAACTGCTGATTTTCTTATCTGACTTTGTGTGCATAAAATAAGACTTTCTCAACAGATAGACTCAGTAATAGGCAAACAATTTCAGGTTTCAACACAAAATGTAAAAGAGCCCTAGTTCTCACACAGTTAAGGCATCTAAAGTAGATTTTTCACCTCTAAGGTCTAGAGAGAGGAAGAGAAAAACAGATCTAAGTGTTGTAGATCTCTTGAAGAAGTAACTGAACTGAACTGTCCCTTTGTGTGATAAATACTCAGCACATGAATGAAAAAACAATTTCATGAGAGGTTACTGGTTAGCTTGCTCTGTTCCCCCAGTGGTGGTGGGAGAGTCTTAGGGAGAATTGTGCCTGACTATTCAGTTATTAACCCTCATGGATGCAGCAGCTACAACTGCACAAAATGAAGAGGCCAAGCATCTAGGAGGGAAGATCTTGTAATTTCAGCTGGGATTAAAGCCTGTGAGCAGTGACCGTGGCAAATTTTGCAGCATGCCATGTTAATTTCACCATGAGAATCCCTGTTCTCTGAGTACATTAGTGAACAATGTTACAAGCTGTTTTCTTTGAAAATGCTGAATGTCCTCCCCTCCCCAAACACAGTGCTTACCTCTGTTGCCTTTCTCATTTTAAGAGAAGATGGAAGGATATTCTGGTAAGCAAAGTGGCAGTTGCAATTAGGGCTGTAACTTCTGTCTCTGCATTAAGCGTTCCCATCTGTTGGATCTTTAATACTTTTCTCGTTTCACTTAGTGTAGTTTTTCTGGATAGTACATGTCATGCACATTTATTGCTGCTCTTAGAGCACGTATATGCAAGTATAAAACCTCTGAACTGTGGTGTATTTGAGGCACTTGTGTAAAGCAGTATTTGAGTGTACACAAAGTAAATGCAAAGTAAAGGCATGCTCTGCTGTGGAACAATTAAATGTGCCAGTTAGGGCAAGATCTCAAATGTTGTAAAAAATGCATGTGGAAATGTTTTAAGAGTTCTTTACATAACTAGGGCAGCTGATTATTGTTATTCAAATCTCTTCTCACAATAAAAGCTTAAAACTTGTAGAGGAGTTGTCCTTGTATGTTAGCCTCATCCCACTGTTCCGCAATGCAGTGTAAATCTCAAAGCAACGCTGAAACAACATTAGGGTGCTTCACTCTTACAGGAAAGTTATTGTTTCATTTAGTTTCACTATGCTTTTCATTATATTTAATGATATGAGCATGGGAAATTTTCCTTTTTTTTTCCTTTTAGTAAACAAATTTAGATTTGAAAATCTGGGGTGGATGTGTACATAAGGAAGCAGTCACTCCAAATATCATTCTACCTTGTTGGTTATATTGCAAGGTGATTTCCCTGGGCTTTTCCGTCTGTTTGTTACGTACTGTAGCTTGATAAGGAGAACCAAAGTGGACTTCTGAGGGCTCCTTCCTTGAGCTCTATTTGTAGCCTGTGACCTCAAAGACCATGAAGATGCCAGTTGGACACTTAGAAATGTAGGAAAGGATATTGGAACATAATCACACTGCTTTTCGTAAATCTGCTAAGATTACTCACCACAGCTAAAATTAGCTTTTGCCTAAGGTTTAGGAGACCAGGTCCTCTGAGGAAATGAAACTGGTGACCAGCTAAAAGAGCAGTGTCAAGCAGTGGCTACAGCTGTCCCAAGTTGATGCCAGCTGGCACTGGTGATGTGGGAATGTATTCTCACAACAGCTGTAGTGTTACTGGGGTCCCTTGGTGTGGAGTGAATTGCATGTGTCAGTGCCTGCTGGGAAAGACCGCTTTCCTTACTGGTTCCTTCTATGGTGCTGAAGGACATAATGGTGATAGGAGAAGCAGAAGATAAGGACTCTGCTCTAGTGTGCTAGTTCTTTTTGTTTTTTTCAGCACTGGTGGCTCATATGCTGATCAAAACTTTAGTTCTGCTGAGTGTGCAAAATTAATGTTTAAGTTTTACACTAGATCATTGTCAAGTATGTTGTAGTGGCTGCAGAACTTGCAGATCAGCAAAAGTGTAGTGACACATCTACTCTTCTAATTCAAAGGACTTGATTATTAGGACTCTTTAAGTTTCAAATCTTTGTAAAGTAATAATGCTGCTTTTTTTCCTGATGCTTCCAGTTACATTCAGTAACTTCTCACAGAACAAAATAGAAAATCCTGTCTGCTTTGATCCTGCTTAGTTTGTTTTGAGAAGCATCCTTTCAGAAAAATTTTGGTGAGTTTTAGCTCTGCTGTATGAAGTGACGGTCTTGGTGGCAGATTCTCCATCTGCTGGCAGGTGACACTGTTAATTGCACTGGTGTCACTGTTGGTTTGACAGATCTTTCACAGCTGAAATGGTGAAATGATATAGGTTGCAAATGTAATGTTCTTATGTCTTATTTTGTTTCCTTTGAAAATGACATAATTCATAGTTCCATTTTAGAGAACAGCTAAAGTAGTATCTTGAGGAGGAAGCAACCTCTGTGGAAGGGGGAATGAGCATTGGAGGGAAGATCTGAGGTTTAAGAACTGTTGCTGATAAAAGGTTATTTGCATAAGCACAGGCCAAACCCTGCCAGAAAGCACATCAGTATGTGCCCACATATTCCTGGAAAGGAAATTGGGATCAGCTGTAAGAGAATGTAGTGGAGGTTCTACGTTGTCAATTATCTTCTTGCAGACTAAATGCAGTGGTGCAGTGAATTTGAAATGGTAGCAACTTAAAAAGATTTCTTTTGCATGCAGATGTCAAACATCAAGCAGTTATCGCAATTTCATTGAAGAATGTTTTTAATGAGAGTATTAAATCTGTTATGCTTTGGTTGCTTTTTAATTACCTGTAGTTGAGGCTTGTCCTCACTTTTTTTCCTCTCCATTCATTGCAAGTTGCTCACTGTAGGACTACATAATCATTTTTACTCTCAAGTAAATTGCTGTATATTAGAAGTTATACAGTGAGCTTTATTTTATTCCTTGCTTCATTCCAGTGTGTCACTGTCTGAGGGTCTCTTTAGGTGTGAGATGTCCTCAGAAGGACATGCAGGTGGTTTGGGATTCAGGGTTTTTCTGAGACCACGGGCGAAAGATTGCTTGAGACGATCTTCTGTGGTTTCAAGGTTGTTTATTATATCTTATCTATAGAGTGTCCCAGCCAGGCTGACACAGGTCCTCTCTACAAAGCAACCAAAGAAGTGTGTCCTGGAGAGGCAGAACTTATCTTTTATACTCTAGACTACGTCTTCGATATTTACAGTTACTTTCTAGTACAGCACAACTTTATTACACTGTCCAGTTTTGTCCCCATCCAATCTGTGGCTGCCAGCACGCCATCCAACATGGATGACATGAGGAGGAAGGAGGAAGAAGCCTAGCACATCCCAAATCCTCCATCTTGACCACATGGCCATAATGTAAACAATCCAAAAACCTACTTATTCTACATTCTAACACTCTAATTTTCACGCTATTTATCTACAGAGCTTGCATCTCTTCCATTAGTGTTGGTAGGTTTTCCCAAGGAGCCAAATCTAGCCCCTGAGGCTCTTGGGCATAACTTGGTGGTCTCAGAGGGGTCTGCCAGGGGGGTTTTTGCGTCCCCAGAGGAGACAGGGAAATGCCTTGGGCTCCCATACAGTGTATCACCAGTTCTTATACCATGTAAACCTCTGCATTTCAGAATTCTTTTGCAACTTGCTTTGACCTCTTTTTAAATGCAACTGGCATTTTTACCTAAGACCTTAAAAATAGAGTTGAGTGATTACCTTGCAGAGTAGCAAGTGTAATTTGGGTTATTTAGACCTGAAATTTTTGGGGTATCTTTTTTAGGATTGCACTAGTGTGTGCTTTTTCTTTTGCTTGCACAATGGCTGGTGCATGCATACTGCATGGAATAGGACAGGAAGGTTCTCTTACTTTTAGACCAGATTCTCCTCAGCAGAATTGCAGGGAAGAGGGAATTGGTGTTTTGAATTTGGTGCAGTGTGGTTTACTTTGACACATGGCCATGATCATGAATTAAGCACATGAACATTGCCAAGAGAGAGGTCATGTAGCTGCTGTGCTGCCCTTGCACTTTTATTGGCTCTTGGTGCCACCCCAGCCTACTGGTGGTACCAGACAATCTTTGTGTTCTACTTGCACTTTGGACCTGGAGTGGTTTGTGTTCATCTGTGTTTGCTCATTCTCTTCTAGTGCTTCCTTAATTAGCTGAGAACACTGCATTCCTGCCCTTTTCCTAGGAATATGCTTTTCCCATAAGGAAATGAAATGCAACCCTATGCTCCTGAAGCAGCAGATGGAAAACTTTTTGTTGCAGAGATTCTTTTGCAGTTAGCTGATCCATGAATTTGAGTTTCTCTTCAGAGAAACTCAGCTGTTGCTCTTACTAGCCACTCCTAGCTGCTCATGCTTTCAGCAGAGCTCAAGGAAAGAAGCAGCACTGCTGGGAAGGCTGATGTGATGGAACTTGGTTTTTTTCATATTCAAGAGCAGCAGAGCTACCTGCATATGAAAAGGCTTTTACAGTGAATGGGTTTTTCTCATCAGCTGGAGTAAGACTTTATCTTAACATTTTCTCCCAGAAGCTGTACTTCTGAGTTTGCAAGAAGTTGCTTTATTGTGTGTGATGTATTGGCGCTGATGATATTGAAAGCCTATTTTACATAACAGTATAATAATGAATTTGAATGCTTTAAAAACCTTTCACAGGAGCTGAGATTCAACACTATAATTTCTTCTTGGGTTGTGTTTCAAAGAAATTATTTTCTACCTTCTTTGTATAATCTGTAGGGAAACAAAACAATTTAAAGATTGACAAACAGAGCCTCGTCAAAATACATCTGTAGTAGCTGGTGATAAATAATCTTTTTAACAATGGATTTGTTGCTGAATCGAAGTATTGTTCCCTGTTCAATTACTTGAGCTGATTTTATTAATATACTAGAAATATTGCTGTGCTTCAGTCCTGTGCTTATTGATCAAGTTGGAATGTCTTAGCCCTGAAATGGAGCTTTTAATACAGAAGTCACGCAGCATCCATTTCCTTTATTGTCTTGAGTGGAGCTGCCCCAGGATGGCAGTCCTCAGGCTTGCAGCTGCTTTGCTGTATTGTACCAATACTGGCTGGGAGAGGCAGCAGGCAGGGAAATAGGCTTTCCCAAGGGGAGGTTAATTTAAAATACTTCAGAAATTGCACATTTCCAGAAAGGGATTAACATGGGGAAACTTAGCAAAGGTGTTTGAAAAAAGTGTGCCAGTTTGCAGAGGATGTTGTCTCTGTGTTTTTGTGTGTGGAGGTTTTTTGCCTTGAAACTGAGCAGATCATGGCAGGTGGAATTATTTTAGCTTTTAGGTTACAGAATGGTAAAATTTTTGAAATGCCTGCTTAGTGCAGTTCTTAAGATGTAACACTGTGGAGCAGTGCAGTTATTTCTACTCCTCAGCTTCAATACTATTGATGGAATCATAAACACTTAATATATAATCAGTTTGGATGAAGAAATCCTGCTTGGTAATTTGCCATTAGGTATTTTAAAGAGCTCTAACCAGGGAATGCTGAAGGTTGAGGAAAATTTAAAAAACTTCTTCCACAACTTTTGCCTTTCGCTTTTCTCACTATTTATGTGGTAAGACCAAACATTTATAAGCTTATTTGGATCTGGAAGGACAGAAAGAATGGATGAAGATTTGCCTGAAACATGTTTTAACAGAGTAGATTTTCTGATAGGAAACTGATCAGTTGGTCCAGTCCATGCTGCCCAATGCTAGGAAGTAAATGGTCTCTTGGGACCAGTTGTCCCAGTGCTGCAGCCAGGCTGATTAAATTGGGCTGATACCAAGGGATTGCCATGAGGGAACACATTTGCACAGCCTGGAGTCAGGGAAGAGTAGAAGAGCCACTCTGTGGGTCTGTTTGCTACCCAGCTCGATATTTGACGCAGCAGGACTTGCTGGCCTGAGCAGTAAGTGTGGGGTGAGCACTCGGTGGGCTTGTGCCATGTGGTGCCCCAGTCACAGAAACTGCAGTGTTTTGAGTCGATCAGGCTTGGATGGAAAGCATTGCAGGTGGCTTGAGGGGGCCTTGCTCACCCACCTGTGACAGGCTCAGGGCCCAGGCACCTTCTGCTCTGGCCTTGGGCTATGCCCTGCTAATTTCCTTTTGCTCCTGCAGAACAAAAATTGCCTGGGTGCTGTTCCTTCTCAACTGAGTGGAGTGCTACTTTTAAAAAGACTAATCACAAAATTAGGGAGTTGGAAGGGACCAACTAAGAATCATGGAGCTCTGCTCCTAAGTGGATGGTCTACATGGGGATGGAACCCACAAGCTTATTAGACCACCTGTGTGGCTACACAAAGTGCTGTGTAGCTCTCAGGCCTGAAGCTGGTGATTTGTGACAGTAATTCTCCCCAGTAGTGGCTAGCATGTGTGGATTTGTAGAAAATACCTTTTGTGAATCTTACCTAAAGGCTTCAGTCCTTGACTGTTGTTTCTTTTCATTTAGATAGTGTTGGTGCATTACCAATCTTTTGTTTAAAATCTTGCAGCCAATTTTCTGTAAGAGGCTCAAATTTGCAGGACTTGTTATCAGTTCCAACATGTTAATGGTTCAAGTATAGTGCCAAATCAACAGTTTATTCGATTTATAATTAGGATTATTTTATATCTGGCACTTTTTTGTAATTGCCAGGCATTCTACAATTGTTTAAAAAATAAAACCAGATTACTTTGGTTGTCCAATTCCTGAGGTTATTGCTCCTTCTGTGAGCACTAGGAAAGAGAGGCAGCCCACTTCAGCTAATTGTAACTGTCCTGGTGGCTATGACAAATTGTATTAACTCTTCTGTACTTAAGGGAAAAATTAAATGGAAACATAGGTTTGATGCAAGGGGCTGGCTTTATTTGGTAAAATGTGTTTTGGTTTAAACTTTTCCTTGTTTTCAGCAGCAGTGTTAGCTTGAGGTTTTGATGCATAGTTGTCTGAGGGCTCTTGAGTTGAGAGCCTTTACAGGTATGGGTAAAGGATTCTGTTTCATGTTTTATATTGTATGTAGTCTTGCTTCTGGAGAGCTCAGCTGGGTCTTCCATGCAGTTCCTCGATTCAGCAGCTAATTTTGTTTTGTCTTGTTTTGAGTTTGTTGGGTTTTATTTGTTAGGGTTTTTTGTATTTTTTGTTATACTGATATCTAAAAATAGCAAGGCTTATTTGCGACTAGCCAGCATAATTTGTGACTACTTGGAACTAATTTTTGAGGGGAAGGAGGGATATATTGAGTTTTGCAAAGTCTTGGTCCTGTACCATGGCCTACTAGTGAACTGAAAGATGGCATTGCTATGTAATGATTCTTGAACCACCACTCTTCAAACTGTTGCTGACCTCTTGTCAAGTAAGATGCTAAATGAGTTATCCTCTTCTCCTTCCTATGTAATAATTCTGAAGCTCTTTGGCCCACATGTGCAATATTTATTGGAAGGAAAATGAATATGTGTCGTTGATCCTATCCAAATACCTTATCCAAAAGGAGCCTGCTGCAGAGGACCCTGTTTTATTGACAGGAACTCTTTAAGCAATTAAAGTTCTGAGTTGTCCTCTTCCTGAACTTGAAAGAGGAGGGAAAAATAAAAAAGCTAAGAATAACTGAAATATCCCTTAGTATTCATATCCTAGCTCTGTTGCCAAAGGAAAGCTGCAGTGAAGCAAGAAGCTAAGCTATGTATGATGAGTTAGTGCAACCCCTGAGTTACCCTCAAATTATTAGTTGAGCATGGGAGGAGGAGGCCTGGCTTTCCAAAGAAACTGCTAGCAGAGCACTACTTGATATTTGGCTCTGACATATTACCAGTGATATGAATAGACTTCTTATGTTGCAGCACGTAAGCAGGATGAGAATGTGAGTCTACTACAGCAGTTGGTGAAAACAACATATGTTTAATTTTATGAAGACTTAAAGACAGATGGTGTCCCATAGAATAATTATATAACAGCCAAAATTCTCTTAGCAAATCTTTTTATAATAGCTATGATAATTACTCATAAATAGCCAGTCATTTCAGTATTTTTCTGTTACATAAATAGTACAGGGATCTAGTTTAGCCCCTCTTAAACTCTTGGGTGAATTTGTTCTTTAGTCTGGGTTATTTTTTCACTTGTCATTTCTAGTCTTCCCTTGGTTTTGACAAAAGTCCCAAGTGATGTGTGCTTCTGTCCAATCAAGTGAAATAAATCTGAAAATGTCACCTCTCCCTTACATCTCTTTTAGGCTTTTATCTTTGCCTTCATGGAATCCCTGTATTTTACTCCTCCCAGTCTCTGTCCAAAGAGATTAAAGTTCCTATGAGAAATTGGGTGGTCAGCCTTGGAGGAATGGAGTATAGAATTAAGATCTGTTTTCTGGGAACTGCTGGCTTTCATCCAAGATTTTATACCCATTTCTTCAGCTGTTATCTTGGATGTTTCCTGCATGACTCTTGAGTGGACTGGGAAGTTGTGTAGATTGCTGGAAAAGAGTTGTTAGAAATGGGTATGAGCTGGGCAACTACTTTTGAGGCATCAGCGTAACAGCTTTTGAAGCAGCAGTGGCCATGATTGATCTGACATCAAGATGAACTGCCTGCTAGCCAAGGACAGTTGCCTTTTGATGGGGATTTTAAGGAATGGATTTAACAAACAATGTCCTTTCTTACCTCTCTAAGTCTAAGCCTTTCAATACCCAGTAGCTCATAACCCATCTGCTTTCTGTATCCAAAGGGCAATTTGCCAGCTCCTTGTAAGCCACAGGTCACTCCTTGACTGGCATCATCTTGGGGGATGGAATAGAGAAAAGGTTTTTTCTAGCTCATTGCCTGTATCACGTTTGTGCTGATTTCTGCTTTTTCTGGCAAAGGTAGTATGCAGGGCAGGAATTCAGATACAGGTCATGTTAAGTAGGTTGGCCAAGGTTAGGGAAATGTTAAGCTTTTAGGGACAGAATTCTGCTAACACAACATTTTAAGTAATGCCAACCAAAAGTAGAAGCATATATTGACTACTGGCCAGTTTTCCTGCAAAATGTGGTTCTTATTTAAAGGCCTCTTTGTGTGAAGCTATATCCCTGCTTCCCCCAAAGGAAGCCTTCCTTTGCTAGCCATGGACCTTTAGCAATCAAAACAGATGAGTGTTTGAAGAAGTAATTATAGGAAATACAGCAGCAGAAGTACTTCAATAAATGCCACTACAGTTTCTCAGCTGGAGAAGTACTAATAGTTATTTCCTTTGGGACACCACACTTTATTCTCAGTGGTAGATGCAAGTCTGGCCCTTGACAATTCTACTTGAGTAAGTTACAAGTTCCTCATAGCAAGAGCAATGCAGGACTGCAAAGCAGTGGAGGCTGCTTGTGTTAGCCAGGTCATTACTGTGAAAATGAGTGTGCCTTATGTGCCCCTATGCACCACACCCACTTACTTTCATGCTGTTTTACAGCAGCATCAGCCCTAAACAAATATCCTACAGCAGTGAGCTGGAAGGTGAGCAAAGGCTTCTGCTTGCTGGGGCTGTATCCAAGCAAGGATCCTGGAAACTGGGCATTCACATGTGAAAGCAGATGGGAAAAATATTTGGGAGTTTTGGGGTGTGGGAGAAGAGAGTCTTTGCTAACCTTTGCATATTACCAAATTAAGCCATTTCCAATAATAATAACTTAAGGAAAAACCTCCCTTTCTAAGGTCGACCAACTTCATGAGAATCTATAAATACAGAAATACAAGTCTGTTAAAATATAACCAAGAAAGTGTCTTATTTTTTTGCTTTTATTTATTTTTAGGGGGAAGCATTCTCCTAAGTTTCTTGTTTCAATATGGAATTATTTGTTTGGCTGATACTGTGGTTAATTTCATCTGTGTCTTCAGAAGATCTTCAAATCAGATTCAGCCCATGGCTCAGACAAATTGTGAAATTAAACAGGACAATGTCTTCAGCATCTTAAATAAGTTTCCAAGCAGTTAGACTCTCAATTACTCTGTGGAGATAACTTTCATGATTATCGCTCTAAAAAATCCGGTGATTTCTTGGTCTGGATGTTGTTAGGACATTTGCAGAACTGTTAAATGTGTTATTTTCCAGGTCTAATATAAAATGTTCTTTCATGTTGTGTATTTGCGTTATACCGCATGTGTCATTTGGTGTGGGATGTCCCTTGGGTCAGTCAGGAAATAGCTGTGACAGCTATTTCCTCTCCCAACTCCGTGTGCACCCCCAGCCTCCACGCTGGTGGGGTGGGATGAGTAGAAGAGGCCTTGACTATTCCTGCTCAGCAGGAATGAAAACATCGCTGTGTTATGAACGCTGTTTCCAGCACAAATCCAAAATATAGTCCATACTACCTACTGAGAAGACAATTGACTCTGTCCCAGCCCAAACCAGCATGCTGATAGAAATGGGAACTGCATACAAAAGCAGTGAAATGTTGCAAATAAAGTTTATTGCTAATATTGGTGTTTATGTGGTCCTTAAAAATTACTGGATTCAGTTTATTCTTTTGGGGGGAATGGCTGAAGAGAGTTAGAATTTGATGTTACTGTTATGCTGATGAATGTAACAGTTGCCAGCATTTTGCCACAGAATATTCTCTCAGATTTATTCAATTGGTGCAGCTGCTTTGCCTCTTTTAGCCGTAGGAGTCAGATCTTGAAGTAATAATCTGTGCTACTACAAGTATAAACTGTACTAATATTTTATCTGTTCTAGACCATGGTATTGTGTGGAAGGTACAAGGTTCATGAGAAAAAGCTTATAAGCAGCAGTTAGTTGGTATGTGATTTACACACCATGAAAATCCATTTAACTATTTTAGGCTTTAAGTGCCCATGATTGTAAAGTGGATCTATTGTCTGTCACAGTCGGAGGATGGAGGCACTTAGGTCCTCAGCAAGGTGCTAGTTTGGAGGAGTGAATTAACTCCCTTTCCAACCTGGGAATAAAGAAATGTAGGATTGTCATATTTCTCCAAGTGATCATTTGCAGTATGTATCAAGTCTTTTATACTGACCTGTAATATGTGACTTTAAACAATAGCACTGAGAGTGTTGAGGTGTAGGGGATTATTATCCTTAGTGTGTACTGTCAGATGTGGAGTCTACATTAGTGTCTTTAGTTTGCAATTTTTGTTTCACTCAAAACCTTTCAATACATTCAGCTTGTTCTTGTCCCAGAAGAAAAAGCTTTCAGCTGAAAAGCAAAGAATGTATTCATTGAAGGCGTGGGACATGGGGTGAGACAAGGCAACATAATTACAGTGACAGCTTGTAAATTAGTCTGTACTAGCTTCAGTTACATCTTGTTTTTGCAGTATTTGCCTTTCTGGAAATTTTAACAGCACCTTGTAACCTGTTTTTGAATCTCAGATGAAGAAAAGATTAGAAGCCAGATCAGCTTCTCTTGTTGATACTTGATAACCAAAAATTGCTAATAGTTTGTTTGGATTGAAGTCTTTAAGGAAAGCTTATTGATGTTGAGGTTGAGAACAAATCATCCAAGTGTGCAGAGTAGAAAAAATGTCAGAAGAAGGGATGTTGAGCTAAGCAAGGAGTTGTAATGAATTCAAAGGTAAAAGAAAGAACATAGAAGAAACACGAGCGAAGACAAGCAGAGGGTATGTGCAGACATCCTTGGGCACTAGGGGTGCTACCCGGCAGGCCAAAGCCTGGTTGCAGTTCAGGCTGCCTTGGAACATTAAAAATTGCTACAAGTATACCAGTAGCAAAAGGAAATTCTTTGAAAAGACAAGTGTGTTGTTGAATGGGGAGACAGCTTAATAATGGATCATGCAGGGAAAGCTCAAGTACTCAGTGTTTTTGGCTCAAGAAAGCAATAGAATGGGGACTTACCAGAGAAGCTGATGTGTTCTGCTGTCCTCCTGTTAGAGCTTTCCTTGATATCTTGTCTGATTCTTTGATTAAATATCAACCTATTGCTGTTTCTGTTGTGAACAGAGAGTATAGAGTATTCCTTTTACTTGTGCAGTGGTTAGAGTCTATTACTAGTTTGCTGTCCTTTGTGTTGTAAATAAAGATTCTAAGCCGGTTGGGATTTTTTAGGCCAACAGTTACTGCTTTGCTTTCTTAGGTACTCTAAGCAGTCCATATCTTTGTAGAAGTTAAGTGCCTAAAACTAGATGTAACATCCAGCTAAGCTTTACAGGGACTAAATAGAACATAAGGATTACTGTCTGTATTTTGCAGGATATATGGCTTCGATTTTAAGCTCCTGTATGGAGTAGGGCTTTTGTGTAGTGGCTTTTTCTTAAAAACTTAGATTTTACCTCAACTTAGAGTTTCCTGGATTTGCCAGAGAAGCACAAAGTTATGGTGGCTGAAATTACAGCAGTGCTTTGGTGTTGCTGTTGGAGGGAGGAAAAGGATGGAAGTGGGGGCTCATCCTGAGAAGTCTACATGCTATATGTGTATATGTATATATAGCTGGGGACTTGAAGTCTGGGCAGAGTTTACTTGCACTGAGAGTCTTAACAAGCATCAGCCATTTGAATAATCCTGTATTAGATCCTTTTCTGTGAGGAGCTGCCACATGCTTCTTTCTGCACTGCACTTCTGCACTTGGCTGTGTTAGCTTTTGAGTAGCTCTTGGACAAACATTTTAGGAGGTCCTGTTATGATAGAACAAAGGATAATGTTTTCAAACTGAAGAGGGTAGATTTGAATTAGGTGTAAGGAAGAAGGTTTTTGCAAGACTGTGGTAAAACACTGGAACTGGTTCTATGATTTAAGGAGATGCTACCTTGGGAACATTTCAAGCTGTTAAGAGTTCTGTGTTATTTCATGTCTGATACGCTGTTGTGGTTTAACCTCAGCCGCCAACTGAGCGCCGCACAGCCGCTCACTCGCTTTGACTACTCTGCCAATTTTGATGTAGAGTTTACTTTGTCTTGTCATTGCTGACAGTCTGTGGGAAGAAATAAAAGTATTTGAGCAGAGTCAACATTTTGGATGAAAACATGAATGTCCTAGAAATCCTTCTATTTGTAAGTGTAACTTACTTTTTTTTTCTTATTAAATCAAACAAAAACCCTATCCCAGCAAAAACATAAAAATAAGCTAAAGCAACCCAGCCTTCAACATAAGGAGTCCAAGAACATTCTAATTTGAAATTATCCTTTAAACAGTTTCGGGACTGCACAGCAAGTATTCAGTTGAAATTACATTAAATTAGTAGTAGTCACTTAAAGTTTTGAATTCATATGGAAAACTCTAGATAGATCTGTTTTGCAGTCTTCATTGCTAATAACAGTGTCAGGGAACATTAAAGAATGAACATTTTGTTACTGAACAGCAAACTTATGTCATGTTTCAGCGCATGGGATGGTTATTACATGGGGTTTGGATTTTTTTGTTTCTCTGGAGGAGCTGCTTAAAGATGGTTGTTGCCTAAAGGCATGTTGGAACAAGTTTCTGTTCTTGTTTCTTAGAGTTTCTGTTTGTTTTTAAAATAATCTAATGCAATGAATGCAATCTGCAGTGCAAATGAAATGGAAGAAATCTGCTCTCCCAAAACAAGGGTTTTGTTCCAAGCCTCTTTTCATAGGGGAATTTCTCCTTTTCTGAGAACTGGGTGGACATGCAGAACAGATTAAGAATTTTGGAACAGGCAAAATAGCAGGTAGCTAGTACTACCTGCAGAGAAAAATGTTATCACAATTTTGGTTTTCTTTTCTTTTCATTTTAGTATCTTTTCATTGACTTGCCTGGGGTCCATCTGTGATTTTGGCCACTACCAACTTGGTATTTCCTGAATTGTATTTGTGATGTCCTAGAGTGGCAAAAATATCACAAGGGGCAGGTTTCAATCTGGTCAGCAATTCATATTATTCTGGCAAGGGCAAGGACATGCAGCTTGTAGCAAACAAGCTTAGTGTCCTTGCTCTCTTAGGATCCTCTGTGGCATTATTAGACTTAATTATGTTGATCCCAAATGCACTTTAATTAGGACAGGCAGGGAGAAAATGGACTAGACAGCACAAGTCACATGAACCCCATCTATCCTGCTTTTTATTTTCTTAGCTTTATTTTTCTTTTCTTCCTCTCAGCTTTTAATGGGGGGGAAAAAAAAAGTGTTTGGCTTTGTCACACAAGGTAATTGCATCTTTTAAAGTTATAGCTGCCTGCTGTGACTAAAAGGTACCAAAACATCCTTTAATATCCTGGTGCTGATGAAAGTTTGCCAGGTGGGAATGGTTGATAAAGCTGCTCTTAGATTTCTTTTATACTGATGTTTAGGACAGGCCACTAGAAAAGATGGGTATCTGCATTTCTTTTGTGCCTCCTCTGGGATTTTCCTAGATATTTTTATCAGATGTCCATAGAGCCATTCCTTTATACCTACATTTATCTCACTTTTCCCTCTCTTTCCTTTCTTCAGACTTCAAATATATCAAATAGTGGATTTGTAACCCACTGTAATAATGTATGGTCAAAACCAGTGTGTGTTGGCAGTATTGCTAAAATGAAACCTTTGCTAAATGCTTTTTCACATGCTGTGTTCTTTCTTGTGTATTCAGTATGTTAAAGTGGAAGTGAACCAGCAATAATCTGTCACAATCCCCCAAATTCAGTCTCGTTTAATTGAACAATAAGAAACCAATGTTTCATCAACACTTTACCCTTCCTGAGCCTGAGAAACTACTGGGGTTTTTTTGCTTATACAACAGGGATAGCATTGTGTTCAACCATCGGCTTTGAGACAGGCCTTGTCCTGAGGAATTCAGTCTATTTGGACGAGACAAAAGATGATAGGGAAAACTGAGGCACGGAAGGGACATGACCTGTGTGGGGTCTTGCTGCAGGTCAGTGGCAAAACCATGGTGAGAACTCCCGTGCTGTAGCTGCTGTCTCATTGCTGGGTCAGCCCCTGCTCACTGTGAGCAGCCACTTCCCAGGCACTCCTGATAATCAGCTTGTAACATGTGTACTGCAGGTCAAGCTGCTCAATAACTCTGGTGGTGGTGCTGTCATCTATTCTTTCAGTTCATAGTCTGATTTATAGCTTCAGGTCTTTCACTCTTGTTTCTGAACTTCTTCATTAATTCCAAGACTAGTTTGGAATGAGAAAATGTTCATTTCTAGAAGTAGCTTACACCAGATTATAATAAGCAGGTCATTAAGCTGTCATGGTCTATCGTGTCTGTGGGACTTGAGAGACCTTTAATCAGCAGATTATTGACACTACATGGCAAACAGTCTGGTATGTAAATAAAAGTTCATGACCTTAAGAACTGCTAATAAAAGGTCTTCAGGTTACTACTGCTAAAAAAGAGGAAAGGTCTATATATGTTTTTGAAGTTGTTTTTATTGTAAGGTTAGTAAAAGGCAAAGAGCATAGTGCCTTGTAGTTTAGGCCCAAGGCTTTTTGTCAGTAACTGTAACATTGCCCTGCTGCTAATGTTCAGTTTTGCTAAGCATGCAACAGTTTCTATATGTTGTGTTGTAATCCTCTTTTTGATGATTTTTGTCTTTGGAAGTTATTTCAAGTTCCTTTGGCATAATAAGGTTTTAAGCAGCATGAGTGTAGTTTTAGGCATTTGTTTGTTTTGTGGTAGTAAACTCTCATGCTTTTTTTATGTGCAGTATAAACACTGTACAGAAGTTGCTGTTTAACTCCATGTGTCTTTGCACATGTAAAACTGATTAGCTCTCAGTTTGTAATGTGTTAGATGGTCTTAAACAGAAAACAGAGAATCTTCCCCTATACATCAAGGCAAAAATCATTTTGCTTGTCAGCCCTCTCCAAATTAAAGGTGTAAGAGCATCTAAACTAGAAACTTTTCAGAGCCCTTCTCTGAAAACAGCCTTGTGGTTGCCCCTGCCCCAAGCTCAGTGCTCTGGGCCCAAGGTAGGTTGTGATAAGCACACCAGAGCTGGAAGGAGCTCCTGGGCTCTGTGTGAAGTGCAGTGGCTTTGGTGCAGAATGCAAGTACAGATGGCCACAGTTACTTTAGGTCTTCTGGAATTTCTATTGCAATCTCTTGTCCTTATATAGCTGCCCTTTCCTGTATTTCTTATCACAGTGCAAATTAAAACTAATGATGGAAAAAACCAGTTCTCAAAAACAAGCTGCAGCCTTAGTCCTGGATGTCTGTAACCAACCATGGAAAGTGAATAAACCCAACAGAACTGACCATGCTCCTTTGTGCTAAATAAATTCTCTTACTGAGGATTTACATGAGAAATTGATAATAGCTGAAATATCATTCTTCTCATCTTGTTTAGACTTGCTGCAATTCTACTGCCTCGTGTTACTCTTATTTTGGAGGGAAATATGTTTACAGTTAATTGGCCTGATCCCCAGTTTGCTGAATTTGCTAGAAAGATCAAATTTCAATAATGAAAACATTAAAAATTTAAATAAGTATGTTGGATATTGCATAAAACATTCTGAATGTTAAATTGAACAGAGGACTAGAAAAAAAAGGCTTGCTTTTACTACTTCTTTCCACCAAAAGATATCAATTCGATGCTGTACTCTTTGCCTTAGTGATTTTGTCTTTCATATAAGTTTTACCAGAATCTTAATTGAAGATTTGTAGAAAGGCTTTACCAATTTCAGTGATAGAATAAAAACAATTATAATAGAATGAAATATGTATTAAATATTAGGTGTTTTATTTCTCAGGAGAAATACTACGCTCGTTAGGTGTTTTTCTGTGACTTCTAAAATACAGTAAAAGAGCTCATTGCCCTGACTTGGGACTGGTTTCTTTTTTCTTTATCTCTGCTGCAATGATATCAATCTCAATCTATTGCTCCCAATTGTTCTTTGATTAAAAAACTCCATGCTTTACAATTTCACTTGTGTGCCCTATTTTTTTGTAATTTGATTAAGAATATACAATATTCACTCAGTAATAATTCAGTGGGGAATTCCCCATGCTAATTGAATAAAAACTTCTTGATCCTTTTTTTCCAAGTTGCAGCTTTGCTTTTGTGAAGTGGAATTGAGCAATTGATAGGAAAAGTCAATGGAAATGCATTTATCTGTGCTGCAGGACACATGGCTTGTTCAAAGAAGACTCACTGAAAAGTAGATCAGATGTCTTGTGTAAAAACTGCTGACTCTGAGTTCATACACATGCTTCTAGCAAAGCTCTTCTCTTGTGTAAATGGAGAGGTGATGGGGACATGAGGCTGTTTCTGTATAGACATCTTTTTGGCAGCTCTTTTGCAGTAGAAGAATAAAAGTGGTGACAACTCCTGGGGTGAAAGAAATTTTACTTTCATAGGGAGCTTTTTTCCTGTGCAAAATCAGTAGCAATGGCCTTATGCAAAAGTATTAAAAATAGGTGTCTACAATTTGACTGATAAAAATGATACATTTTAGTTAGAAGGTATTCCTCAGTGCCTTTTCCTGAAGGCATAAACAGGGATAGATGAGGGACTACTGGTTAGACTATATCACCTGATATCAATGTTACAGGTTTGTTATCTTTTTTTACAGTGAATCAAATAAGTTTCTAAGGTGCGCATTCAGGTTAAGAAATCTGAAGGGAAAATTTTCGTGCAAGGATGCATTTAAAAAAAATATTCTAAATCACGAGGTGGACTGTGTTACATTGATTGCTTTTGCAGACTACTGAGGTGCACCATCTCTGAAAATGAAGCACAACCAAGATACTGCTTTGGGACTGGCGGATATTGTGCGGGACTCAGGGCAGATCATTGAGCATAGCTCATCTCCTCAGCTTTTACAAACAGATACTGTATTTTTCAGGATTTCTTTATTAATTTTCCAGTTTTGTTTTGCAACTTATGGCAGAGTGCTATGTTAATTTTCATTATGAAATGGGGTTTTTGCAAGTGAAGACTTATCTGAATGCTTATCACACAGCTCACCATACTGTGCATTGTATGTGCTGAGAATAGCAGGAGTCTTAGTGTAACTCCAGGGGGATTTCTTCACATGGGCAATTTTCAGCATCATTGAACATGGGAATAAAAATCTCAGTTTGTAAGATTAACTGCAGAACAATTATTAGGAAGGACTCAGGGCCACACACTCTAAAGAAAAGAAAGGAAAAACGGAAAGAGTAGGAGTGTTTGAGATCCAGGTAGTATTTTTGTTAGTGTCTGATCATATTTTGTCTTTTAAAGCTAGAAAAATATTCTGATCAATATGAAAAGAAAATATTATTGTAAAAATGTATCAAAGTTCTGATTTTGCATTTACTAGTATCTCTCATTACCCTAGAAGACCATGCATTGTGGCAGAGATCTTTTGTCCAAAATTTGAAATGCTTGCTTGAAGCCAGTGTACACGTATGTGTATTGGGGTGATTTTATCAGTTGTCTTACGCCTGCCTTGTGTGCACCTGGAGTACTGGAGTGGCTGGATTACTCAGAAAGCCCTCAGTGACAGGATTTGGAAGAGTGAATTAAGAAGAAAGTATAAGTCAGAGCTTAAGCTGAGCTCTTAATTGCGCTGCTTCTGTCAGTGGAGGTTGACCCAGAGAGTAGCTGTCTCCTTACTTTGGTGCAAACCTCCAGTCTTTTCACTTTTGGCTTATGGGAAGGCTGCATAGAAATACAGGGAAGTAGCCAAAAAAGACTCCTGTGCATAGGACACAGTATGAGACAGCTTAAGGTCTTTGGTTTTGCTCCCAGTTATTGCTGATTCATATAGTAGAAATAGGAAGGATCTGTTTGTGTTACATTGATTAGTGAGAGTTGTTGAGAAAAAAATTCTGTAAGCATGTTTGAATATCTTAGGACTTAAACTGGATGAAGTTATTTAATATTACTGGGAGCCAAGAATTGAGGGAATCCTTCAATTGAAAAGAATGGAATCTGTATTTGTGGAACCTCTTTCTTTTTTTTTTCTTCTCAGGGAATCTATGATCTGTAAGATGCCTTAATTTTGCAAGGGGATAACCATTTAAAAAATAAACTGGGAGAATACAAGAATACAGGTAGCTATTCTCAAATGAAGTGGTAAAACATTTTCTTTTGTAAAAATGATCGCATGCAATTTTCAGGAACAGAAAATCTGGTAAAGCTGGTGGACACTCATTAAACATTTTCTTTCTAAAATAAAAATACATTTTAAGAGGAGATGCAGCAGGTGGCTTCAAAGACAGGCTATTTTTAGCCTTCTAATTCTGTGATGAGAATTAATGGCAATAGAATTAAAGAAAGTTCCCATTATGCTTTTTTGGTTCACTCCTCAGTTTTAACTACAAGTTTGGTAATAATTTTTTTTTCTCTTAAGTCAGGCATTGTAATTATTATGGAGAGAATTTTCAAAAGCTTCTAGTAGTTCTTGGCTACTGTTAAAGCCAAAAGGGAAACTGAAGGGAATTGTGCCACAATTTGGTATGTTTGTATATCCTGGTTGTTGTGCCTCTTTTGCCTGGAGAGCTAAAACAGTGTAATTTTTTCAAACACTAAAAAAAAAAAAAATCAGTTGTGTTTCATGCCTTTAGATAGATAATAGATGCAGTGTCTTATGGGGACAGACAGCTCAGCCAGCAGCCAGATCTAATCTCTCTTAGTCACTGGAACGCTGTGGAGTGTGGGCTTTCTTCTTCTGCTGCCTCTTTCACAGCTCCAGCCTCCACATGGCCTCATGGATGATCAGAAGCTTTCTTTGTGCAGAAATGTGATTATGTTGGTTGAGAGTGCAGGGGCTTGTGCATGCTACAAACTGGGGCTGGTAAGTTCCTGTAGCACAGCTTCAAACATCCGTATCTTGTAGGAATTGTGTAGGAGAGGCAGGAGTAGGAGCTCCAAGGAAGTCGGTGATAGACCATACTAACAGTGCAGAAAACTATGGATGGATTTACTCTCCTGCATTGTTACATAAAAATCACATATATTGACTGTAATGGCAGGCAGGGCAGCACCCCACTGCTTAATTTGGGACATATAATTTCAACTCATATAGGGTTTTTCCTTCTCCTCTGCCTGAGGCAAGAGCTGGTAGTGTTAATTGCCGGATAAAGTGAAGGAGAGACAAAAAGCAATCGGTGCTATCTCTGTCTTCACACACTCTGTTCCCCTTGCTCTCTCTTTTTAATGCCCTGAGGGTGCCTGCTGTAGAGTCTAATTGCTCGATTTGGTGCATCCAGAGAGAGGATGTGACACGCCACCCTGCACTTGTTTGTGTTCTGCCGGTTTGGCAGTGACAGAAACCAAGCAGAGGTCATGTGAGGGCAGCCAGAAGAGCGTGGCCGTGCCGGGAACGCAGTTCCACTACAGTGGGCTCCTTTCATGCCTTCTGTGTGAATAGAGGTCAGTGCTGTACCAAATGTCATGGAATTAAGCGGTGATTTTATGCAGGCACATCTAAATGGGGTGGACTCATTGATTAAGTTGCAGTGTAGTTAATGAAGGTGCAGTTTTATGCTGGCATGCCCAGCCTCTTGTGGAGTGTTACAGGTCCATTTACAAAAATCCTGAGAACCCAGTTTCATTGGTGAGTGTTGATGGGTGCAGTGGGGTCTCCTATGGGAGTTGTAATCCATATGCTTTTACTCCTACAGTTAGGCACTGCCAGTGGCAGTGTGACACTTGAAAGAAGAGCCCACAAACATTTAGTGGGCTGTATAGGTGGTGTTGGCCATTTTACATTTTGCAGAAAGAATGGAAGTGACAGAAACTTACAGAAAGTTACATTCTTTCTGAGAATGTTGTATTAAATGTCAAGTATTTTCTCTTTCTGTAGTCCATCAACTTGCTAGCTCACAGATTGATGCATGCAATTTCAAGGCTGTCTTCTGTTGTGTTTCTAGTGAATAAATTTTCAGCTTATAGCAGATATTTTCTTAGTCTTTAAGTATATGACACTGTGTTTGGATTGTTAGGTTTCATTCCATCTGTGTGTCCCATATGTTCAGCCCTCCTACTGTTTCAATTTGTTTGTGGTCACCTTTCTTCACTATGTGAGGGAAAGGACATGAGTAGCTGGAACTGATTCTTGCTGATAGCACCACATTCATGGTCACAGCTAGTACAGCTGTGTGTTGTTGAAGACCTCTTCTCTTACCCTGTCTCTGGGAATCCCAGTGCAGGGTTAATTGCCGTGTTTGTGCATAAGGGAAGGACCAGATTGAAAGGTCTCTTTCTGTTTCCTGATGTTTCAACTCAAATAAAGAAATACCTAAAAGTATACAAGTACAGTTAAAAGAAAACAATTCTTGCTTTGAAAGGTTTCTAATGTCCTTGTAGTGGATGAACAACAGCACAGGTTAATGGGGAAATTTTCTAGCCTGAAGTGTTTTGAAATGGAAGAGAAGGCAGGCAGAGCATTCTGGACTTTCCTGAGCATGTTTGTCAATATACTAATAGTTCCAGTTACTTCAAAGAACATCAGTAAATGGAATTATTGAAAAACAGGAAAAATGTGTTTGATGTTGCTTTTCCTTGCTCAGTTAAACTTTATTTTGTTCTGTTTGCATTTACTTCTCAAATTTAGAATCAGCTTCCAAATATACTTGCTCTTAAACAAAAACAAGGCTGAAAAGCAGGAGAAGCTATCTTAAGAGTGGTTTCCTTTCCAAACGCTTCTCTGGGAAAACATGCCTTTCAAGTTGAATCCTTTCCTGTTGCTTGTGTTTGTCAGTTAGTAGCTGAAAAGTGAAACTCTGACACTATTAACTTTTGGTAAAACTTAAACATTATTTTTCAGTTAAGGGAAAAAACCAAATAAGTTGTTTTTCTGTGTAGTGTTGTGCTTGCACTTTTGTGTTGCGAAATGTTTATTTTCTCTTCTAGCATGGGTTGAAGTTGCTGTGTAGGCAGAGAGAGGTGTCAAGATTGATTTAGCAGTTTGATGCTGTGCGTGTTCTCCTTTATGCTCTAGTTTTTACCCTTCCTCTACCAGGGTACCCTCTTGACATTGGTGTTTTTAGCAGGAATTAATTGTCTCCAGTTAGCAGCTGAGGTAGACCTTCTTTGCTGTATAAAAGCATTGTTAGAGTTACCTGTTAGCTAGTGTATAGGATTATCTGTAGTGTGGAGTTGCACTTCTTTAGAACATGAAAGCAAAGTCTTAGCTAGTGCTTTTGGCCTTGTTTCTATCACGAGTTTGTTAGAACACACGTTTCTTGATCTCTCTCTACCCTTGACTGTATTGTTGGTGCTGAGAAATCTTCAATCAGAGGTGCTCAGGAGGCTTTCTGAGCCCCTCAGTCTGATGGGGATCTGCCTGCCCTAACGCATTGCTATTGTGTGATGTACCCAAAGCATGACTTTTCCAAGATTCTGTGGGATTCTTAAAGGCAGTGTTCTAGAAAACTGTGTTATCTTCCAATTGATCAAGCCAAGTCTAGTGGGTTTTGCCTGGAAGGCTGGAGTTGAGAGTCTGTGGATTGCAGATGTCCCTTTTGAGATTCTGTGCAGTGACTATTCCATGGGAAACAGCTGAAGTTTTTAAATGAATTTTACTGCTGACACTCAATAGTAAAAAATAAACACTTTCTTTTTTTCACTTTTATAATAATGTCCAGCTGGGCATGGAAACTTACCCAGTATTCATATTTTTATAATTAAATGGCTGCTTTGTGCTGCTCATATACCTGGTGCCTTGAAACCCTTCTGGGGCTGAGCAGAAAGAAAGAAACTTTTCCTATGAGGAGTAGCAGTTGCTGGAGTAAGTTGAAGTGGTGGGTGAATGCTTGAAGTCAAACCAAATCCAGTCCTCTGTGCACAGTTGTTGGGGATTTTTTTTTGTTGGGATGTTGTTTTGAAAAAGTGGTAGGCAAAGGCTGTCTACAAAAGCACAGCTTTGCAGCACAAGGGTCTTAGTCACTTGCTTTTTATAGGTTTTCTCTCAGGGAGCCATCTGTATGTACTACAATTGCATCTCCAGATCCCTCAAAGCCATTTTCTAGTCCTCATTTTACTGCTAGGTGTTGGTGGAGGAATCAGCTATTAGGGTTTGTGCAAACAGGAAGTATGCCAGTGGATTCATCAGGAACTATAGTTCATGTAGATAATGTAGTTCAGGAACTATAGTTTATGGAGATAGTGTAGTTCAAAGTGGGAATGAAATTGGGAATAAAAGTTGAACTTGCAAGCAAATGAGCATTTTATATGATGTAGGTGATGCTGCTCATACTGTTGGCTAAGCTGAAATTATGCGAGAAGAGTAGGCTCTGTCATAGTGAACTGGAAGTCTTCCTTTGTAGTGCTGTTTTTTCAATGCATTTATTCTTTAAGCAACTTTAACCCTGAAATGAAATTGGAGTAGTAGTGTTGTATTTGTATCTTCAGCATGAGTCCATCAAAGGTGTCAGCAGCAAAGCCATCCCAGGCTGCTGTGTCTCGTTAAATAGTTGAGATCTGAAGGGGCATCTTAATATCAGTGAAGAGGATTTTGTCTGCGTGTTTAGTTGATCCCCCAACACCTCATTTGAGAATGACAAATAATAGAGGTGCTTTTGGTGCTGTCTGCAAACCAGACAAAGGGTCAGCACTCTGCTTCATTTAGACAAGCAGCGGTTTTATAGCTGCCTTTTTTTTTTTTCTTTTTTTTTTTTTTTTTTTTTTTCCTACTGCCAAACTGTTGAATTTTTGCCTAGAAACAAACGCCTCAGGTAAACAGCATTGTGGCCATTTGTTGCTGCTAGTTTGTTCCATGTTGCTTGTGTTTGAAAAGAAATTCAAATCAGTTTTGTTTACCTTGCCCCTATGAAGTATGCTATTGCAGAAAGAACAGATTTATGTCAATCCCTGTATATTTTACTTTTATTGGAAAATAGAAAGATGTCTTATATAGATAGTAAAGCATGGGTTAATGTTGACATAATTAAAAATAAAGCTTAATTTGGTGAATACTCTCCATCTATGTACAGTAACCTCTAGAATTAGTAGGAAGTAACACATTGCAATACAAAATGCAGAGCTGAATTATCTTCTGGAAAAGAATTTTTCAAAGTTCTGGTTACCAGACCAGAAATCTATAGAACCATTTCTGAAAAATAGTCTGAATTTTTTACTTCTTGGCAGTTAGTGTAACACATGGGAAATATTGGTATTGCTAAAAAGACTACTCTGTTCCAAACATTTCCCTCTCTTGCAATGACTATAAAGTGCAAAGTGGTGAAGAATTTTGGTCAGTATTTACACAACATGTGTCTTGTAATTTGGCTTTGTGCATTTGGATTGCTGATAGCAATTGTGCATGGGTATTAGAAAATAATTTGGATACTTGCCTATTTAGCATTTGGCTTTATTTTTTCCCCCCTACATCTCTCTGAAAAACCAAGTTGTGCTCAGGTGACTTTTGAGGTTCTGCTTTTATTTATGTTGACAAAGTACTGCTGGCCTCTGTACATCTTGGTGCACCTTTGTAAAGTGAAGTGTTGCTAGGCTGTCAACTCTTGATAAACCTACCACAGCCCTTCTGGTGTCTGCTTCACTCCTGCACCGCCCCACACTCAGTGCTGCAGCTATTGGAAGTTGATTTATTTCATATACTAACATATGCCATACATTTGGGCATTCGCCGTTAGAGAATTTATAACTCTGAGTCAGATTTGATCAAGGAAAAAGTGTGATAAGCTATTCAAGCGCATCATATCAGGGCCAGGATTTTGGACACCTGAACTTGGTTTCTGGCACGTTATTAAATTGCATTGACTCTCTTCCTACCTTTTTAAGCTATAATTTCTTCGTATGTATGGTACCAGTTTCTTTGCAAATGGTTTTGAATATCTTACTGTGGGGGACTCAAGAAAGAGAACCAGGAATAAACATTTGGTGGAAGAAAGAGGCAATAGAGATATTGAGGAAGTTGCTAGGAAAAGTTCTGTGTGCATTTGCATTTTGGGGGTGTGTTCACTGTCTAATGATCACTCTTTTCTGAGCTGTTTTTTTTTCTCCCTTTTTTTTTTTTTTTTCTTTTTCTTTTTTTTTTTTTTTTTTTTTTTTTTTTAAGTACCAGGAGAGCAAAGTTAAATTGTTTGGCTTGAGTTTTTCTGTAAAGCTGGTGGTGCTCATTTGCCTCTCTGTCCAGTCTGCTTCAGTCTTCTCATTCCTCCCTCATCCTCCACATGTGTTTGCTTCTCTGCAAAGTGGAGAGAGCCAATCTCTGATATTTGAAACTCCTATGAAGCAACCTGGGATGTGGCAGCTTGTGTAGCTGGGATAGAAGATTTTGGGACTCCCTCTCTGTAGCGTAC
This sequence comes from Muscicapa striata striata, assembly GCA_030060385.1. Classification (NCBI taxonomy): domain Eukaryota; kingdom Metazoa; phylum Chordata; class Aves; order Passeriformes; family Muscicapidae; genus Muscicapa; species Muscicapa striata. The sequence goes on along the minus strand of JAREIS010000271.1, from coordinate 695,779 downwards.
AAGCACAGCTAGGAGCTGAGACTGCTTTCCCAAAAGGAAATGCTGAGCATTCGGAGAATCCTGCTGCATTGACAAGCCAACCTGTTTGTGTTTCCTGGCTCTGCACGCTTGATGTTCTCAGCTGTTCAATCAATTGTGTAGGCAATGTAATTGCCCATTTGTTACTGGGGAAAAAGACTAGCTCACATTGTTTCTGTTTGCTGTATCAAATGCCTGAATTGGATGTTACAGCTTTACTGCTTGCAACTGAAATAAGTGAGCACTTGTGTATCAGTTTCCTAATGAGGCTTTAATGTATTCTCTGTTGTTTTTTGGTTTTTTTTTGGTGAATGTGGGGTTATTTTTCAAAATTTTTGTGTAACAATGACTTCAGCAAAAACCATGAAGACTCATGGTGGGGATGGACCTGAAAGGTCTGAAGAGGGGTTTGGGATGAATAAGACTGGCACAGCAGCAGGAAGAAGACAGTCAGAAGAGGTCTAGCTGCCCTCAGATGTTGGAAGCTGCTAATCCTGGGCAGCAAAACTGACCTGGAAAATGACACATTTGCAGTTGCGCTTCCGAACTTCTTTCTTCACCCTGGATTGAAGCAAAACTTGCTTTATTTGCCCTTATACCTCTTCTTATACCTGTCTTCTAATTCCTCTATATGGTCTTTCCATTGTCTAAGTGCCTAAGAGAAATGATGAGTGTAATTACAGATGTCAAATTCAGGTTTAGGGGTTTTTTTCCCAATTATTTTATTTGACACTTTTCTTCTGCATGTGTTTGTATTTTAAGCCCATACTGTTTATATATGCTGCTACAGGCACCACTTACATAAGTTTTGGAAGGTTTTGCAAATAGAAACTGACTTCAGTCATGGGTGCTGCAGTGGAGAGGACTGAGCTGTTGATGGGATGGTGTTGATAAGAACAAGGATGTGTAGCACTTACTTGTAGTTCAGAAGCAAAGGCAGGGAAGAGATCCTTGGAAAGGTGTGTACAGTAGAATTTCAGTCTTTCTGCAATATCTTTTGGGCTCAAGGAGAGTAGAGAAAGAGTGTGGTGAAACAAATTCCAGTAGAGAGTAGAAAGAAGAAAAAGGATGGGATCTGTGTGAGATGAGTGTACCAAAGTGACTGTGAATGGAGATGTCTTGTTACTTCAACTCTAGGCTTTTTGAATGTTTCTATGTGGTAGTGGTGGAGTATTTACCTTAATGGTCATTGATTTTTGTAAAAGGAGGAAAAAGGTACTAGTTTTAGGAAATAAGCTAGATCTCACAGAAACAAAAATGCTAAACTCCCAAAAGCTTTTATTGAAGAATTTTACAACGTGACTGACTTATCCTTTAAAATAAATCTGTACCAAATTAAGTATTTTCTTTAGGCATCAGGACCTGAGTTTGAGGAGCCTCAGTGTGCATTTGAAAATAGTTAAATTTATTTTGTCCAGGCTTGAAAGGAGTTGTTCAAAAGTTGGAGCAGGGGAAATAGGGCATAATTCATTCTCCTTTTTGTGTTTTCCAGAATATCAATTTCTATGGACAAGAGGAGAGGGACTTCAGTCATAAGGGGCTCTTGCTCCAAGCTAATTGGCAGTGCATACAATTGCACCATCAGAAAGCAATAAAATAAATACGTAGGGCAACAGTAACGGAAAGCAGATGTCTTGCTTTTACAGTTAAAGAACTGGAAAAGACAGTAAGAAACTGATGGCAATTGACTCTACATTGGGGGAAGTATATATATCTTGCTTTCTTGTCAGACAAAATGGAAAACCCCGTACTGGTGAAAACAAAACATACATTAACAGCTGTAGTGTCTTGCTCTGAAAATTGGGGTCATGTGTGCTTAACAGATCCTGCAAGATGGAGCAGGAAGCTTTTCTATTGTGTTCTCGGGTCTGTTTTTCTCCTTTGGATTATTCTCTAAAAATCAGTCTCTGATTTAGCTGAGAAAAATGTGTGGAAACTGGGAAATCTTTTTTTTTTTTGTGTGTGTTTTAAAATTCCACATGTATGGGTTTTGTGTCGGGAGGGAAAGGATTTTACCAAGACAGTTATCTGTGAAATATAGTTTAATGTTTTTTTAGAGACTGCACATAAAGTGGAAATAGGTTTGACGCCTTGTATTCTATGTCTGAATGTCGCCATGAACTAAAATGGTAATTAGGCACCTACGCAACATCTTCATCACTAACTTCATCACATCAGCACCTTCATTCACTGACTGTAGTACATGGAGTTTTCTTGCTACTGATCTCAAGGCAAACAAGAAATGGACTTTAGAAGAAAGCACTCTTGGTAAGCATTAGCATAGATGTGTAAATGTATAGGTGTACTTTGAGCAGTTTGCCTCTCCTTTCATCAGCACGCTTTTTTAGCCACATGAAAATGAAATGCTTTAACAATTTATGATGAGAATGGAAAAGTCGTTGAAACTGGGGCATGTGGAAAAAGAAATAAGAGCAGACTTCTGGTACTTCTCTTGCATGTGATACTGGTCTGGGTGAATGCTGTAGAGTTGAGAGGATGTCCTATCTGTTTTGCTTGAGAGAATGCTAAGTGACATATTTTAAGCAGAGTACACAGCAGTGGCATGAAGGAGAGAAGAAAACTGTGTGAAACTTCATTTTGATTTCTACTTTGGTGCTCTTTCTCTGTCAGAGCTACTTAAAAACAAGCAAGTGACAAAACCAACAACTAAATCGTTTTTTGACACAAACAAAAACTGACACACACATTAAGCTCATTTTCTCTCCTGGCTTAAAAAGGAAAAGAACCTATTTGGCATGAAATACTTTAAAAAAGCAGTGAATATCGTAGCTAAAATAACTGTGAGTGAGATTGAGCACAGACTGCTGCAGAGGAAGTTCTTTGGGAAAAATTGTCCATTTGGGGTTTTGGAGTTCAGTTAGAAACTTGTCAACACTGCTTTTATGTATGTGCCAAGCTCAGGAGCCATGTGTTTTCCTGACTGTATTTCAGGATGTGAAATGCTGTACTTCATGTCGTATCACTGCGCTGTTGGTAAAGTACCTTGTGTTCTGTGCTGTTTGAATCATAGCAGGAAGTCTTGCTCAGTGAATAACCTACAGCATACTGGCGTGGAGGAAACACCGAAGTGCCCATAGGAATCCTGGTAGTCTCTGTGCCAATTAATACCATGCACAAAGTTCTTGTGGCACCTCAAGGGAAGGGCAGGGGAGAGTTTTTCACATTGCCAAAATACAGGACTTAAATGCACCCCCCCAGCCTCCCCCACCCCAACAAACCAGAAGAGCTCTAGCCAGAAAGCTCTGGTTCTGAACTCTGATAGTTTTGGCAGGCTTTGGCTGGTGTGTTTATGTTGTCACAAGGAAGGTGAAATCAGATGCTTGCACAAGACTTCCACCTCTCACAAGTATTTAATGTAACCACACTTGAATGTACACTGGTTTATGCATGTGGCACATTAGCCAAACTGCTACTGCTTGGCCTGCTGCTGTTGTCCTTTGGTTGAAAATTGGTGCAGTTATTTAAGAATGTCAGCTGAGATGAAAAATTCCCTATGTTTAGGAATCACTGGTCACTCTACAATTAAGTGCCTCTCAAAGGTTTTCTGGTCTTTTGTTAGTGTTTGCCCCAATAGCCTTTCAGTGCAATGCTGTGCTGTGTGATGCTGCATCCCTACCAAAAAAGAAAAATTTTCCTCCATGCAGGCAAGACTGAGAATAAAGCATGTACAGCTTGAAGTACTGCTACACCTTCTACTTTAAAATACATTTAATCTTTATAAAAGAGAAATGTGAAAACATTTGGGTTTATTTGTGAATAGAAAACTTATGGCTGGGAAAATACTGCTATGCAAGTTGTTTTTGGTTGTTTTTTTTTTTTTTTTTTTTTTTTTTTTTTTTTTTGTTTTTTTGTTTTGTTTTGTTTTGTTTTTTGTTTTTTTGGTTTTTGTTTTTTTGTTTTTTGTGTTTTTTGTTTTTTGGGGTTTTTTTTTGGTTTTTGGGTTTTTTTGGTAAGGCTAATGCTCCAGAGAAATGTTTTAATATTCTCCTGCAAATTATTGTATAAAAAAGGAAAGAAAAAAAGTAAATCAAGATTTTACATGCTCTACAGCAGTGACCATTTATAGTTAGGCCAGATGGTTTTATTAAATGTCTGTGGAGAATTGAAGCTTTTTCTCTGTAAAGTGTTTTGTTGATAATGAGGTAAACTTTCGCCTTTTTATTGCTCACTGAAATTGCTTCCAAATAATTCTAGGCTATGCAGGAGTTTCTTTCATAATTGTCAAGAAAATCCAAAGTTAATCCTGGTGAGAGGTGTAAGTCTTCTCATGAACATCTGTTTTGTGCCAGTGGGGGCTAGGGAGAGCATTGCTGTGTGCTTAGTCCCCATAGCAGACTGTGACTGTGCAAAGGTGGGCCTTTCCTAGGGCGTGACTGTAGGGGCTTATGTGAGTGGTCTGCCTACCTCTGTATTTTGTCTCAAGTAGAACAAGTAAAGTTTCTCTAAGGAAGAGGCATTTAACCAAGAAAACATGCATGCAGCAATCTTCTCCTGATTTCAATCTCCCGATGAATGTCAGTGTAAAAACTTCCTGAGCCAGAAGCTGCATTGGAATCACATTTCAATAGCTATGGGCCATCTGTTAATTATCTAATTTTTTTCCTTAATTCCATTAAGCTTTTGATTTCCACGGCATTCTGTGATAGAGTTCATGATTCCATTCTGAATCTTTTTTCTCCTAATGGATCTTGCTCATTGTTCCTCATCTGTTCTTCCTCATCTGCTCAAAAAAGCATTTCTGATTTAGGATATGGAGACGACTGAGCAGCATGTAATTCTCTTATCCCTTTGAAAATTCTGAGAACTGAGTTTTCTGTTTTTTTCTTGACACAAGCTAAACAACCTTGTTTTTTGTGTGCTTCAGTTTAGCACAGTACAGTCTGATCACCCAGTCTGTAGACAGGGATGAGCTTAGCCTGGCTTTGAGATCTGTGTAGTTTACTCTAAGTCACCTTTTGCAACCCATGAGGTAATCTTATCCTTAGGTCTCGAGTTCTGGTGAAGGATCAGGACACTTGACTGGATTAAATTTATATAAAGTCAGTGGAGCTGGGCCACACCTGCAACTGATACATATGAATGTAACTTTACATATGAATGTAACATTTACATGCACTGATCAAATAGTTCAATTCTAGTTTTCCATGCTTGTTCTGTTCAAAACCATGTTAACCTGTTCACAAAACATAATGTTTTGTGCCTCTTTACAAATAACAATTTGCCACTTCCAAATGTAACTTATGAGTTTTTATAATATATAGCTTCCCCCCCTCCCCCTGTTCCTTCAACTGTAGTGCCTTTGACTGTGTAAGAAAGAAGGAAAGGAGCCTGTTACTGCAAAAAAGAGCTGCATTTGTCTGAGGGAGATCTGGAAACTTGAACAGCTTTATCTCAAGTTTCAAATAATCACTGGAGTCAGGAAGATTGCACGCAATCTTCTGGCAAGCTTTATAGCCATAAAAAACCCCCTTGATACAGGTGAAGATGACCTTTTTTTGGCTTTTTTTCTGGTGTATCACAAGAGGCTGTACCTTCTCAAATCCACATCTTGTACTTTATAAATAATTAGGGCTGTTGAAATATGACTTTCTTGACCAACAGTCCTGCTTTCCATCTAAGAAAAATTTCAATTTATCTTCTGTTAAAATACAGCCAAGCCTGTAACAGTTTCCTTTGAAGAATGCTGACTTCTAGTATTGTTTAAATTTACAGTCATGACTCTTCAAGTCAGAAAAGAAAAGTTTCATTCCTAGTATGCATAGTCTTTTGGTAGTTGGCACTTAGAAGAGAAAGTTACAGAAATGTAAGGGGTGTTTGGGAACTTCAGGGTATTGTAGCAAGCATATTCTGCTTGATAATGGGTTATACTTTGCAGATATCCTTGTAATACAAAGCTAAAATTGCCCCTTCAAAAAAAGTGCATGTAAGAAAGGAAAAGTTTCGTTTAAAAGTTAAAAGTCTTTGTTTAAAACTGTTGAAGTCACTTCTGGGAAAGGTTTTAAAGTTTATATTCCTGCCTCCTCCCACTTTTCAACAGAAAAGCACTTTGGTTCTGTTTGCAAAAGAGAAATCATTAGAATTCTTCACTGTTTACACAGATCTTAAGAGAAAGGGTATTTATGTGCCAAATTAAGTCTGTACACTGCAGTGTGGAGAAACGACAAAGAAAACCAGTTTTATGTTTTAGCAACATTCTTTTACATGCCCTGAAACTACAGTGGAAGTAGTTTTATTTTAATTGGTACTTTTAAAATCAGATATGCAAGTTGGACAGATGGACATCTAGAGATGTGCTCAGACATTTACTAAATGTTTTTAAAATATTTTCTGTGATTGATACTGTATCATGCCAAATACGCAGTAATGCTGCTGAGAGATGGAGTGCTTATTCTGCCTGTTTTACTTGTTTCACTGATCATTAGTGTATCTTTTGTATGGAATCCCTGTAGATTTGGAGGGAAATGATGCATTTTAAATTATTCAGTGGAACAGAGAACACAGGGACACAAAAGCGAAGATGATACTCCCTTTTTCATCATGGGGAAAATACTATCTCTTGTGTTTGGTGCTGTTGAGTCCCTTGGAGAAGAAAGGGAATAGAACTTCCCTTATTAAACAGTATCAGAAAAGTTATCAAATGTTAGCTGTAGGGCTTTTAAAAATTCTCAGTCTTTCAGATCAGTCATATTTTTGGGTTTTTTTCCCCTCAGAAATTATGGGTTATTTTATATGGACAACATTGCTGAAACTGATAATGTGTATTTAGGATTTTTAAAAGTAATTTTCTCACTGGGAGAGCGCTGCGAAGACAATTGCTTTGTGCAGGCAGTGGTGATGCAATGGTAAAATAGCAAACAGAAGTGTTGACTGTGGAGTTTGCTTTGAGTCCTACAAACTCAAAAAGAACCTTGCTTGCTTGGTACTGATAAAGTGATGCCTATTGCACCTCCTGTTCCTGTGTGGGACAGCCCTGAGTTGTACAAGCTTTAAGTTCTTCAACTTAAAGTAACTGAATTGTAAAATAAACCAGATAAATACTGTAAAACTCTCACTGGGTTCCCCTCAGTCCTGATAAAAGTATTATCTAACAGAGAGGATAAGTCAATATGTATCTTTAAAAGAACCCAACAGACAAAAACCACCACAATTTTCTAATTCCTCCTCTTTTTTTTTCATTTTCCTTTAGTTCCTTGGCATAGCATTTCTTGGGATTGGATTGTGGGCATGGAATGAAAAGGTAAGTTGAATATAGCATCAAACTTTGTTTTTCCTCTTTATCTATCATTTTCTGAAACAGTATTATTGAAACAGTAATATGCTGCATATTTTGTGTTCACACACAGTTTCTACTGAAACAAAATCAAGCATCTCTCTCAAGTAAAACCTTAGCTTGGGTCACTTAGAGGACCATCGTTGGAATCTTTCCCAAGAATACCTTTGCAAGAAATGGTGGCTGACACCTGTCCATAAAATAACCATTTCAGTCCTTTCACCTTTGGGCTGCAGCTCAGATACCAAAACGCCCTGCTGGGGCAGTATGGGCAGTGAGTGCCCAGGAATGGAGGGTGAGCCTACATGCCTTAGAAGGCAGCTTCCTGAAAAATACCCAACTAGGCTGTGCCTTAACATAGCATGTTAATTGCTGTTCCTCTTAAAAACAAACCCAAAAAACTGAAAATCAAGATGAGCCCTGAGCTTTGAAATGGGAAGTATGTGTGTATGTGGGGGGTGAGCAGGCAGGGAAAGAGAAATCATTTCTGAAACAGAGCCTAATTTAAAGTTTGCTTGCTGCAGAAATGGGGAAGAAGATAAAATGTCAAGGCATAATTTACAAAACAAGTCAGTATGTCTTGGGTTACTGGATGAAGAGTTTGGCTTGCTAAAAGAAAACAGCTGAAATTAAAGCCAGTATTTAGTTTCCTTTTTTGTTTAGGAGATTGAAAATAATAAGAACTAGCTGTTAACAATGGTGCCGTGTTGTTCAGTTACATAATTGTTTTTTCTTCTTTTAATGGAAAACACTGAGTAAGTTATAAATTGATCTTCACTTAAGGCTTAATAAGTGATGCTTGCAGCAGAAAAATAACACATTTAGAAACTCTGTTCTGCCTCTAAAACATTCAGGACAAATTTTGAGTTGTTAACTTACATTGTAATTGCTCTGTGTGCAATTGGATGTAGATCTTTACAAACAGCAATAGGATGTTAATTACCACACATTGCATAATACATTGTAATACACTGTATAAATACATTGTATACACCTATGTATATTTACATGCCATATGATGCTGATGTTGGATGTCTCAGGTAGGCTTAGGAAGAGGTGGTGTGACTTTTTTTATTCAGCAAAGATGTAAAAACTTTTTATTTAATACTCATATGAACATACTCTCAGAACTTGTAGCTATATCTAAGCCCCAAAGAGCTGCATTTTTTGGGAGTGGCTTTGTAGAAGGCATTTGAAAATTTTTGTATAATTACAGTAGGTAACACAAATGATTCCTCTTTATTGTGAATGAGCAGGTAAAGGGAAAACAACTATAGTGTTTGAAGTCTAAAGTACACTGGTCTAGAAGAAGGTGCTCTAGTGGAATCCTGGTTTGTTAGGGTTGATGTATTTTCTGTATGGGAAAGCATGTACCCTTTCTTAGGGAAAACGCATTCAATTCATAATTGCTAGAAGTCAAAGCTCTTGTTTTTACTTGAGATTTGGACATCTGTTACCCAGTCATCTTAAACCATTTTTAATCAAACTCTGAAAGTGGGAGAAGATGCCATGTTGTTTTAAGACAAGCAAGAAAAACCCACCACAGTTTAATATGCGTTAACTCAGACTCCGTATAGTAGGTTTTTTAGATTTCTTTTTTAATTAACAAGTAAAATAAAATACTGTTTATTGGTTTAAAACACGGGTTTTTCCTTGAAAAATGGTCATGTTTCCCCTGCTTCTTGGACTGTTTTATTCTGCAGTGCTTAGTATGGAGTGTTTTAGAGTTCATAATTGTAACAATCAAAATGCTGTATAGGTATAGCTGAACTACAGAGCTCTTTAGCACAGACAAGTTTGAGTTTTGTAGAAGAACTATGAAGAGATTTACTTGTGTCAAACTAGTTTGAGTCCTTTATTTCACTCAGCTCTTTAGAGGACAGGCAGTGGTCAAAAGCTGCTGTCAGCAGGATCAAGTTGCAGGTCATAGGCCCTGTATTATTTAGTGGGGGGCAGATCAGTTAGATCCCAGATGGAGTTTTTCTTACTGCTGATGAGGAGTTGAAGATGAAAGCCAAGGAGGGGAAGCCCAGGGCTTGAGAGATCTGTAACATAACTGAAAAGCACTTCTCTGGGTAGGCTGCTGCTTGCCTAAGGCTAGGATGGATATCCCCTTAGGCATTGTGGGCTGTTGTAATGGTACACTGTACGACAACAAAGCAGCTTGTCAGAGAAGGACCTGGGGTCCTGGAGTACACAAAGTCACACCACAAGCCAGCACTGTGTCTTGTGACAAAGAAGGCGAATGTGTCCTGGGCTGTACTAGGAGTGTTGCCAAGAAGTTGAGGGTGGGAATTCTTCCTCTCTATTCAGCACTGGTGAGGCCACACCTGAGCCAGTTCTGGGCTCCCCAGTCCAAGAGGGATGCTGACATACTGGAGAATTCAGCAAAGGACTGAATAGATGATTAAGGTACTGGAGCTTCTCTCCTAAAAGGAAAGGCTGAGAGAACTAAGACTTTAGTCCAGAGAAGAATAGGCTCAGGAATCTTCATGTATAGAAATACCTGTAAGAATAATGCAAAGAGAATGGAGCCAGGCTCTTTTCAGTGGTGCCCAGTAACAAAGGCAGTGGGCACAAAATGAAACACTGGTGGTATTTCCCTTTAACGTCAGTGAACACCTTTTTTTTATAATGTGAGGGTGACCAAGTACTGGTACAGTTTGCCCAGAGGTGATCTGAATTAAATCTCTGTCTGTGCAGATTTTTCCAAAGCAATCAGGACATGCAGCCAGAGCTAGGTGGCCAGATGACCTTAGCCATTCTGTGAAGACTTGCTGCTGTCCCAATTAACTTGACTTTATCAAACTTGAACTTGACACTGTTGTTGTGTAATGTGTAAATTTGTAGGGGATTTTTACAGGAGCAGGTCTTCAGGACTCCCATTGCAAACTTAATTTGGTGATGGGGAGTATTTTGATTAACTTCTGTTTTGAATTGTGTGGCTTTATATTCAGCTGTGTGGTTTTATAGCCTGGCCATCAACTTGTATATACTTTTGTTACTTCACAGAATATTTTCAATGTTAAAAGATAGTGTTCCAGGCCACATTAAAACTGCAGGATGTCAAAAAATAATCCAGGCTTTACAGGAGTCCTGCTGGCTGCTGGTTAAAACCAGTTTGGGACAGATTTGTGGACTTAGTGCCTAGTTTTTCTTTTTTTGCTAAGTTGGCTTGAATTCTCCCCTTTAAACTTTCTTGAGAAGAAGAGAAGCACAATATCCAGTCTTGTGGCCTTTCTTTCAGCCTTTGCAGGGAGGCAAAAGAGCTCATTTGTCAAGTAGGCAATAGAATTGGCTTGACAGCCAGTCAGCCAGCCCTAAACAAAAGCTGGGCAATTAAGCATTCTGAGCCATCAACCTAAAAGGGAGCTGGGGATGGGGGCAATAAATCTGGGCATGAATAAAGCTATCTATACATGGTGGTACTGTATAGCTCACAGGCTCACAGTGTTTTCAGGCATGCCAGGCTTGGGCTTGTACCATTAAATAGTTCATCCATGGCAGCTGATTTTCACCCTCCTCCTGCAACAGTGACGTCGTGAGCATTGTTAACATACAAAGAGTCTGTACAAAACCTCAGCAACTTACAGCACTTTTGCTCAGCAGCAGGGGAAAAATACTTATATTTCATTGTTTTTTTTAACCACTTCAAGTCATGTCTTCTGTTCACTCTTTAAAAATAAACCAGACTTGTACAAAATGTCTATTTCCCTCCTTGGTTTTATATATTAGATATTGTGCTCTTAAGGCTGTGGTGTGATACCAGTAGATGCTTGGGAAAATAAGCTTCCTGGCTACCTGCAGGAGATTTATATTCAAGAGCAGTGAGCTTGTGATGAATTGCTGTTATGTCTTCTGAGACCTTATGAGATTGTCCATAGAGGGGGACTTAGAAGGAAAACACTGTGGTTCTGGTGCTGATGCTCCTAACTCTTGAGCAGGAGGTAGCAAAAATAAGAGATACTAAAGTAGGGAAGAAATCTTTGAAATTTTTGTTGGTTGAATTTAGTTTGTTTATAAAGTTGACTGAAATTAAGAGGGAGAAGTGGAAGAAGCTGACTATGTGCATGAGTTTGGCTTCTCAGCTTTTCCAGTTAAATCAGCATAACAGTAAGTTGCTTCAGCCAAGAAGTCGTGTGCAGTTTGGAGTACCAGTGTGGTACCACTCATAGTATTAGTGAGCAGGAGCTCTAAATCTGCATCTGAAGTTTTGAGATAGACTTTGTCTTGTGTAAGGTGATTTAGGTCTTCTTTGGTGTTCTCGGACAAGCTGAACTTTGTACATGGAAACAATCAAAATTTGTCAGATCAAATCTGTCTTTCCTTGCCCCAAAGTGCAAATTAAAGTTGTTTTCAAGAAAAAAACAAACAAACAAACTCACTTCTCTTATTGTGCCAGTGAGTGGCAGACATCAAGAAGGAGCAATACACTAGTCACTCCATAATTGTTATGCATACATGTCTATCACACAGTACTTCTAAAAATTATTGCCGACAGAGAAACTGCGTGTATCCTGTGTTCCTTATAGGCAGGATACCCAAAGCCTCTCTCTTGCCTCTAAGACAGGGCTGTGTGTGGATTTTTTAGGACTGGAGAAGAGAGGAGAGGATCCACTATTACACTTCATTTACATTTCAGTACATAAAGATGCATAATCTAAGCAGGCAGGCTCTTAAATTATTTACTAGTGTTCCAATGCTTTGTAGTCATTAATCCTGAAAAGTCTAAAAATCTGTATCTTGTATGTATTTATGCCAGTTATTCACCTATTGAACTCTGCTTTGTCAGGACAAGAAAGCTAGACTAGTTCTTCTCCTCCATTAGACACTTGAAAAATAAAGTTCTGCTATTACTGTTTGCTGTGGGAAATGCAAAGCCAACAAAAATCAAGGGAATAAGATTTGTAAGCATCCCCCACCTAGTTTCTTGCTTGCAGAGACAAAATTCTGGAGTAGAATTAATTTGGTGTGTTTCAATGAGTATTGTTCTGTTCCCTGTGTTCATTCAGATGCACAGCGTGGAGGAATTGCTTGGAGTTTATGACTAACAAAGCAGAGAGACATTTTTCTGTTTTAAAATAATGCATTTGAAAATACTTGTATTTACCATCACCTCCCAGATGTTGCTGTTTCCCAGTGATACCAAGTCCTGCAGACAAGCATCATGAAAAGGCTAAACCTCTGTTTGCAAAAATGGATGTTTCTGAAGATCTTTTATTGATATATCTTTTCTGATCTTCTGCGTTTCTTGGGTGTATGGTGGGGGCTTTTTGTGGTTTGGTTGGTTTTGTTTGTTTAGGTTTTGTTTTGTCCTCCCAGTAATGAGATATTGCAGCAGAGAAGTTTTTTTTTTTCCCCCATCCTGGAGGAAATGGAAAAAAAAATAGCGGATTTCTCTCATCCTCCTGTAGTGTTGAGAACTCCTCTTCCTTTATATGCATCCTGTGGGCCAAATTCCATATACACTCATTGTATCACTTCTTTGTTTCGTAGGCTGATGATTCTTCTAAGTTGTCTCTGGCTCATTATGCCTTGAATTTTCATTACTGGGTCAGCTTTTCAAAATTGCTGCTGCCTGGAGTGTTTTCTGTTGGAACCATTCTCTCGTCCTGCAGTTTGCGACTGTTCAGCAGCAGCTGATCTGGAAATGTCTCTGGTTTCTTACTGCATTTGTGACTCCCTTAGGAACCTAGGAATTCATCGGACTGTGTAGGTGTGACAACACTGGGCCACTGCTTCAGCTGAGATATGTGTCTGGTTTTGGGCTCAGCCTGTGAGGGCTGTTACTGCTAAATGCAAGCAGTGGGGACCAACAAGAGAGGAAGTGGTGCTGAAGATCCAGTCTACACATTGCAAGTTTTGAAAGGTTTTTGCATTCTTTTCTACCTAGTTCTAGTGTGATCTTGTGGACTGAATGCCTGCTAGTGGTTGGAGCATGAGTTGTGTTCCAGGGACACATCTCCATTTGTAAGTAATCCAGTCTGTGTGCTCTGAGACTGTTCCTGGTGTGAACTGAAGCACAGCTTGTGTGTGATTACTTCAAAAGGACTGCTGGATCTGACCTGAAATATTCATGTAGATGTGCACCAAAGGCAGGAGCTGGAGTCAGGGGTCTGTCTCTGGAAAGAAGTACAAGCTCTTCTGATGATCTTAAAGAGAACAACATGGTGAAGGGGTGAGGTGTACATCCTTACTGCTTTTGTATGTAGCCGTTGCTTCCTTATTCTTTACTTCTGGGATAAAGGCAAGCTACTGTGCAGCTATAACATCAGGAGTGGCATTCATGAGCTCCTGTGTTCGAGCCCAGCATTTTCTCTTTGCCTTGTTCTCCCTTAAGCTATATGTGTGATCCTGCTTGTTGTGTGGAGAGCTCTGGCCATGAGGAAAACATGACATGACAACAGAGGACCTGTCAGGCATCTCTCAGGCTTTTTTTCTACCTGTTCTCACATACCAGGAGGAGAAGACTCCAGTTCTGCAAGAGTTTTTGTTGTGCTTGGCTTGGTTGTCTCACATTTCTTGGTGGGTGGAATGCACCCATGTGTTGAAGATAAGAGCCAGGTCCTAACCATTTCATGTGATTTCTCCTGAATTTGGGGTGGGGTAGAAATGTAGGTTCAGTCTTTCCTGTTCCATCCATGCATCATTGTACGTTAATGACAGAAGTACATTTTACAAAAAAAAGGAACACTTTTTTTCACAACTTTTCTGTTACTTATTTTAGTTCATGTACAGATAATGCTTTTGTTTCACTACACCAAATAAGTTCTGCCTTGCGTTGGATTAAAATACTAAATAGTGGCTCATGGATTGTAATGTACAGTAGGCTATGGAGGGTGGAGGAACAGAGCAAACAGATGAGCTGGAGATCAGCCTGGGAACATGTCCTGCTGGCTCTCCTTGTGGGACTACAGCAGAGCCCTGGCTTGTTACCATAGTGAGATGTAAATTACTTGAGCACATACTTTGTAAAAACAAAGCATTTCTTGCCAAATACAGATTACACACATGCCTAAACTACCAAGAAAGTGATGTGCATGTACCTCAAAAATAACCATACCTCAAGACAAGAATGCATCCAGAGAAAAAAATTGCTCCTCCTTTTAGATGTTAAAGTATCAGAGTACTCACAGTGGTTTAACAGTCGAGGTTGTAGTGGGCAACTGCAGTAGTGTTGCTAAGGAAAAATACCTTGCATTTGCAGAAAGCCTTACTTTTAAGTATTTACAGGTGGTTTGTTTAGGTCTTGCATTGATGCATGAGAGAAGTGGACAGTCACTGTATATCCATGGCTGACTGCTGAGCCTGAGGATTCAGAGCAAGTTGTGGAGCATGCAGTGTTAGAATACAAGATTACCGATCCTCTGCTCAAGCACCTCTGGAAATGTTTCTTTCTGCTTTTGGCTAAAGATGGGTTCAGGACAGAATTGGTCACTACCAGATGTTTGTACATCTGTGTCAAACTTCTCCCAGCAGTAGCTGTTGCAGGCAAAAAATACTTGATATTGTGGTAGTAGGTGTTATAAGCATTATAGAAACTTGTAGTGGATAGGAGGAATATGTACCTAGAGGACTGTACATTTAGATCTTAACAATATAAAGTGAGATATTATTCCCCAGTTGTTTCCCTGCTGCTTGAAGCAAAATATGCTTTTCTTCAGGGTATTGCACTGCTGCATCTATAGAGAGCGTATCTGTAAGTGTCCAGAGTACAAGACTGGAAAATTGTATTCTAAGCAGTAATCTTCTATCAGACTACTTTGTGTATCTCGAGCTGTAATCACAGAGCATTGTCTGTGTTTCTCATTCCCACTGCTAGCTATTGTTTTATTGACAAGGCCTCTCTGAAGATTGTGTATCCTGAGATGTCTCTCCAGAATACTGATAACTTGCAGTTCATATGCCGAGAGCATACGGAGTACAAATGAGAATTAAACAATATATGCTTTGCATTGTCAGGATGTGCTATTTGGGCTTTTTCCAAGCTAGGCTTATGACTGCCATATGTGGACTAGCAACAGATGCACATAAAGGTGCTTTCCAAGGACAGCAAACAATGGCAGATAAAGCCTGTGTTGTTCTATGCAGTTTGTGTTGGATCTCAGCTACCCTGAGGAGTGGCCAGCCAACATGTGGCATTACAGACTGCTAAGAGCCTGGCAGTTCTAGAAAATCAAGTAAAGGCAAAAAGGACAGGATTGGAAAAACAGTATAAAGCTGGCTCAATGAATTTTATTGCCATCAAATTTAATGTGACTGTGACAAAACGCAAAGTGGTTCTTACTACCACTTTTGTATTATGACTGTTTACTCTAACAGTATTGTCCAAAAATATAAGCTAAATTTTATTTGGATTTCTTTTCATTTGAATTTTACTACTTTCATATGGAGAGAAGTTAATTTAGCACAGTAATTTGCTTTGAGTTTTTTTGTTGATGTATTTGGGTTTGTTTGCTTTGTTTTTAAAGAAAGACAAAATGTATTATGAGGAGAGACTTAAATCTTCATATTTTTTTGATTTTTTAAAAAGTAAATACAAGTAATAACAAAGATAACATTTTTTCTCCAGTGACTTATTTTTTTTCACTCTACTATAACCACAGTTCATTAATTCCAAAATCGGCTAATGTTAAAAGAGTAGTAGTGTTTGCTTTAGGACAGAATTTATTCTTATCTTATGGCAAGTATTTAAGCATTTAAAACTTTGTGAAGAAATCATTTTAGTAGTTGTTTTTCCCCTTGAGGCAGAGCTCATGCTTCTTGACTTGTGAAGAGTCAAGGCCTTGATTTTTACAAAGGTTTCATGTTGTTGGATTATCTTGTTTATATTGCTTGTTATTCTTAGTCAGAAAGTTGGCTTGGAGTTTTTTTCTATGACAAATATAATGAAACAGAAGTAGCAGAAAAACTTTTACACAAGTTGATGTAAATGTTTGTGACAGGTAAGTGTTCATTTCATCTTGGTGTGTATCGTCTCCTCACTGAGATGGTACCAGAAAAAAGGGATGGGCCAGCTGCTCCACTTTGATTGCAGTGTTGGCTTTGAGTTGTGTTACATTGTTCGTTACATGTCTTTTTGCTTTTTTAATGAATGACAGTAAGGCTAGTGTACTGTATGTGATGTAGGAGGAAAGTGATGAATGTGATTTTTTTTTTTTAAATTTTTTTTTTTTCATCCCTCTCAGGCAATAGCCTTCTCTAGTAGGAGGGAAAAGAATATACTTAGAGGATGCTATTCATGCTGTTGGATTATTGTTTGTACTTTAGGGTTGGGTTGTAGTTGGATTTTTCTTTGGGTTTTTTTGGCCTTTTCTAAGGCTCCTTGATGTGTGCGTTGGTGAAATTCACATGTATGTTTTATCTACTCTGTCCTTGTCTGCAGAATTAAAAGCATTGAGTACTGCCTTCATTTACTACTTGCTCAGGTTTTACATGGGAAACTCTATGAAAGTGGTTGCAGACTACTGGAAGTAATGTGTTAGGGATATTGGTTACATGACAATTGATAAGTTTTGAGTGGTCCAAAATGAGTATGTGTGTGTGTATAATCAGAGGTCTAAAGAGACAGTTGTGAACAAGTCAAGAACAGTATCATTAACAATGTTACTTTAAACTTCTGGAAATGAGGTTATGGGGACTTCCCTCTAAAGTGTTACTGTTTCGGGACCATTTCAAAGGGATATGAACAGGAAGAAGAAAAAGGATGTACCATAGAGTTTTGCAGATAAGGAGCTATAGATGTAGAGATCTCTGTTGCTGCTTCTCAAGCCACAGCATCATGCAGGAGTTAGAGGAAGCAGTAGTCCAAAGCACTCAGCCTGGGTTCAGACTTCTGTGAGAAAACACAGCAGTGTGCTTTGCATTGACCTACGGCACTGGGGAGGGGAATGAAGAAATAGTGACACTTCAGCATTTTTTTTCGGCCAAAAAGCCTTAGGAAACTGTTATTGTTCCTATGCAAACTCACTGGAATAGGGTAAATTTTGTACTTGCTTCATGATATGACCCATCTGTTCAACATCAGCCAAACTCTGCCTGAAATGTGTTCAGAAAATTAAAATACTTCCTCAGGATTACTGGTGGCGCAACCCAAGCTTTGCTTCCAAGGCAAAAATGGCATTACAAGCAGACTGTGTTGACTGTCATATCTAAAACACAGCATATGTGGTTTAACATATGATAGATCTACCCTAAGTTAGTGTAAGTCATGTCCCAAGACAAGTCCTTAAATTGTCTTTCATCCTACTAGGAGACTTGGATATTTTCAAATTTTTCCTGCTAACTAATTAGGCAGTAGCTATATTTTATTTCTAGAATGAGGTTTTGGCACTGTAGACGCCTGAAGTTGAATTGACCAGATATGTAGTTTGTCAAAATTTGTTGAAAAATTTTTTGTTAAAAATTTTTTTGTTGCAATATGCTGCAACCTAGGAGCTCATTTCTAATTTCTGGCAGTTGCTGTAAATACTGAGAATAAATGCTAAATTAAAGGTGGTTTTGTTGCTTTTATCTATTTTTTCTATGTAACATGTAACTGTGTGTTTACATAGATGATGTATATGATACATTAAATGCATCTCAGCATGGGTAGTAAGTGAGTTAGTTTTGTTCAAATATCTGTTCTGAGTTTCTGGCAGACTACTTCTGATAGCTACATAAGCAGAAGATGCCCTGTGGGTTTCTAACAGAGAATTTTTCAAGAACCTTTTGTTACTCATTCACATGTTGATTCAGAAGTATTGCACATAATTGCACTTTTTATCTCTTTTTGGATACAAAGATTTTTCTTAGTTGTGTTTTCTTGCTGTATTGCAGAACATTTATTTTGCTGTAGCCTTCTTCCTTTTTAAGAAGAGAAATGCAGGCAGAATTTGTACCACAGAAAGCTGAATATTATTTTTATCCCTTGACATTGTCTCTTTCTCAGGGAGTGCTGTCCAATATCTCTTCCATCACTGACCTGGGAGGCTTTGATCCTGTTTGGCTCTTCCTAGTGGTAGGAGGAGTTATGTTCATTTTGGGATTTGCAGGATGCATTGGAGCTTTACGAGAAAATACGTTTCTTCTCAAATTTGTAAGTATCTTTTGCAGCTGTGACATTCTTCATTTATGTAGCATGCCATGTTGTCTGTTCTGTTTAACTGTGTGAAGTTTTTAAAATGTGTTTTGGAGAGGAAGGTGTTTTCCAGTGTCACAGTGCCAGGAAAGCACTTAGCTTTTAACACATTACAGCTCTTCAGTCTCTGGTGCTTACTGGCTGTGTATTTTTTCAAGCTCAAAACTATTGGTGGTAAGAATCATATAATGGAAGTACTGCTTTTCATATGTATGTAGTCTAACGTTTTGCTTCCCTGTCACAAAAAGAGAGAAATGGCTTGTGAGAATCTGCATGTTGATCTTGGAGTCCATAACAAGTTGCCTATGAAATATGAGGGGTGTAGATGCAGCAGTGAATGTGACCCATGTGACTTCTGCTATGCAGGGGCCCCTCATGGTACAGAGGACTTAGCACTGTTACAATATCCTCAGTCTGGCTGATATCTTCAGTCATGCCACTCAGCTGATTGGAAAAGGCTTCATCACTTTCAGGGCTGGGGCCTGAGAAGGACAAGGGGAGGATAAAGTGTCCAGGGTGCGGAAAGAAAATGGAGGTTTTCTTGAATTCTGGGCTGGATTGGAGCTGCTGGTATAGAGATGTACCTCAGAATGCAGAACTTCTTTAGCTACGTAGCCAGGTTCAGTGTTTTGAAAGACTGTGACTTTTGAAAATGAGGGTAACACGATCATGTTCACTTTTAGATAAATTGATGATTTATAGTAAAGAAGATTCTTTCCTCCACCACTTCCATTTCCAGAGATGGGCACAGCCTGTGGACACAGTTGTCTTCATAACCATTAACTGTTAACATGTACATGAAAAAGCTTCCAGTGAAATAACTGCCTCCAAGTGACACATTTGGCTCTCACAGACATGTTGTATAAGGGGAGGAGGCAATTGAAAGTCACAGTTCTCAAGGCATTTATAAAGCAGCTTGTAACACTTTTTTTTCTTCTTCCTTGCTTCTCTTAGCTTGCCTAAAATGAACCCATCTGCTGTACCAGAAATAGCTTCGTATATCGCAGCTGCAGGAGAAATTAAAAATGTATCTGAACACACACAGAGAGCATATTAAAATGAGACTCAAAGGCACAGTTGCAAAGGGGATGGACTTCCAGTATACCAGGACCCCTGTGTGGTTTAAAACAGTGTTGACTCAGTGGAAATGCTTAGGGAAAGTGGCAGATCATTAGTAATGCCTTTGGCATCCATTGCATTTGCATTAATCATAGCAGCCTCATTTAGTTTTAATGTGGATGTGAGTCATTTCATAGACATTCCGCTCCAACTTAGTCATTAATTAATTTCTGCTGTTACCAATTTCTGCTTTGTCTGCTTAGGCGAAGCTTTGCCAGTGAGAGGATCTAAAGCAAAAGTCACGTAGAAAGCATTTTTACTGGCACTATTGCTTGTTTATGCCTTCTAAAATGTAAGTGCCTATGTAGAAATTGAAGATGGGTTTTCAAGGGCTGTCTGTGTGGTGATGACTAGCTGTGTCTTGAAATCTACAGTGAATTCTCTTGTATCTCTTTGAAAAATATCAATGAAATGTCCAAGATTTGTTAGCATTTTTGTTATTCGTTAGCATAGAATTAAGATTTCTGTGCTACAGCTCCAATAAAAATGGTGTGTTTTTAATTTAAAATTTCCTATGTCCCAAAATGGCATGAAGTTACACTGAAATAGATAAAGCCTTATCACTGGATATAATTGTGAGCTTTGAAAAAGTTTTAGTCATAAAGGAAAATAATTTTAGCCTTTTTTATTTTCTTCATAGTTCTCTGTATTTCTTGGAATTATTTTCTTCTTGGAGCTCACTGCTGGTGTTCTAGCATTTGTTTTCAAAGACTGGATAAAGGACCAGCTGTATTTCTTTATAAACAACAACATCAGAGCATACCGAGATGACATTGATTTACAAAACCTCATAGACTTCACACAGGAATATGTAAGTTGGACAATGTTTATTTTTTGGTAAAGCTTACTTTTAAGAAATACCTGCTCTTGCTTTTTACTTTCCATCTTTCTTCAAGGAACAACAGTAATATTCTAGCATATAATGATTTTGAATATGTCTATATTTGTTTTTATAGTACTTCTGCAAGCATACAGCACCTGTGTAAAGTGGCTTTATTGGTGTATGACTGAGTAAAATATGATGGAGAGCTGGGGTGACTTTTCTTGAAGACTTAGAGATAGTGTGTCAAATGCACCGAGTTAAAATATTTTGTTGTAGAAGCTATCACATCTGTTTAAGAAATTACTCTTTTTCTAAGCTTTGTTTGGTCCTAAGATGAATGTTGGTGTAGTTCTAGCAACATTAGAAGTGCTGCACCACCCTGCAGAGTGGCAGAGATACTTAGTTGGTCCAAATGAAGCTACAATGTTATTTCTTCTGAATTAGAATTAACGGAATTAGCCTAATGAAGTGGGTGACTTGTAGAGTTCTTGCAGGACATCTCTAAGTGATGCAACATCTGCACTTGGGAGGGAAGGCTGAAACCAGTGGTGCGCCTGTTTGTGCAGGCTAAGATCTGTAATTTATCAGTGTATGTAAACAAGTCTTGCACTGACTTTTGCACACAAGATCTGCCAGTACCTTTCCAGTACTCAGTTCTGGCCTGTGTTGATGAAGTCCTCTTTGAATCTGGCACTGTGTGGCTAACATGGCTATGTGTTGGTTGAATTAATGTTTACTGGTTTTCTTACATTCTGTAGTTAAAATAGTTTGAAGGTTTCTTTGAGCCTGGGGGAAAAATGGTAAGTAACAGGAGGTGGATCCTTGCACTGTTTTGAATCTTTTGCAAGAAGGTCAGAGGTCACTACAAACTGAAAGTAGGGTCCATTGTATGCAGCCAAAGGCTACGGTCCAATTTTGCAGTGACTTCCTAAAGCTTTCTCTCCTAACGGGATTAGCACTCAGCAGATAAGCCAGGGGCAGCATGAGTTCTGAGAGTGAGTTACTCCTTCATCCAGTAGAGATAGTGCATGAAGACAACATCAGGTATTGCAAACAGAACTGCTGCATCTAGAAAGAGGGAATGACTATTCAAAGGCTTTTAAAAACGTGGTTGGTTTGTTTTTTTGGATTTTTTTAAAAGTTGACGTAGGTAGGTTCATTGGTCTGTATCCTTAAATGCTGTAAACCATCAGTGCTTAACTGTTCTCCAGTCTGTTCTTTCTATGTTCAGCAAAATACATCAATTCCTTGTGTGTTCAACATGCTTTGCCAGAGACTAAGCCTGCCTTTGGCAGATTTACTCTTTGAAGGATTCAGTAAAGGTGTGATGCTTGTGGAACAGTGTGTTCACACTGTTTGATGTACAGCCTGGCAAAGTTCCCCCAAACTGGCAAAAGCAGTTGCTGTACCAGTGTAGCCCTTGGAGCTTGTTTCATTGAAAATCCAGGGCTCATTAGACTGGACAGAACATTGTACTTCTGGCCCTCAAGCCTGAGCTTGTAGGCCTGTGCAACTCTGTGTTATTGTGTAGACTTATCAACTCGCCCACGGGTTTCTCTCCAGAGAGCAAAATAGCAGGGTGTGAACGTAACTTTAATCATATGATAACTTTGGAACAACTTACACATTTGGAATGGTATTTAAAAAAAAAAAAAAAAAAAAAAAAAATCCTCAACCAAACAAAAAAAAGCCAGTTTCAATGAAAGCAGTGGGAGTCTCGGGTTTTGTTTTGAAAGCTAGAGGGAAACTGGCAGCAGTGATGCATGTTACTAATGCTGAGATTTTCATTCTGAAATTTAAGAAGCTCTTCTTTTTTTGTTGTTTTTTTGTTTTGTTTTGTTTTGTTTTTTTTGTTCTAGTGGCAGTGCTGTGGGGCTTTTGGAGCCGATGACTGGAACCTTAATATTTACTTCAATTGTACAGATTCCAATGCGAGTCGAGAGCGCTGTGGTGTGCCATTCTCTTGCTGTACTAAAGACCCTGCTGTAAGTGACAGTCTAGAGGGTGGAATGGGTCTACTATTCCAATCATAAATAACTCTTCAAGATTTTCCTTTTTTATTTCTGGAAATTTAGCCTAATTATTAACTTCTCACCAACCTGTATTTTTTTTTTTTTTTTTTGGTCATGCAGCTCAGCTTAACCACTAACTTTTCTGCAGTTATAAGATAACTTAAGTCTTCACTGTTTGTGGCTTTTATGAGAAAGAGAGAGCCATGGGCTTGGCTGAACATACATATTAATTTTAGCAAGTGTTAAAAGGAGAAGCACTTAATGAGTTGAAGCATGTGAGCTTTCAGTTGAAATTCATCGAACAGGAACCCTTAAGATCAGACTCTTTAAAGAAGGTATTATTTATTATTTAATGCAGTGTCCTGAGGCTGCAGCCAGTTTGACCCAGTTTGTGCCAGGTATGGTAAGGAATGACAGTCTATACCCTGAGGAGCTGACATGTTTGTATTAGAATACTGAGTTGGGTATGGGTGCATTTAAGTATGCTTTTTTTACCTTTAAAATTACAGTCACCTAAAATCAGACTTGAAAGGTCAGAAATCATTTGTGGGAGCAGCTTTTTGGCAAATTTTCATGTCTTTTAAAATATTTATGATTCTGGATCATCAAGTGGAAAATGTTAGAGCCATGCATTGCTGATGGATATGATAAAGAAGGGTAAAGTATAAAGTGAAAAGTGAAGCGTAGAGAATCAGTTCACTAATGGTGAAAGGCTTGGAACAGGGATGGGTATGTGCATGGAAGTGCATAGCACTGTATACATTAGACTTTATATAGCTTGAAAGAAGCTGGCTTTGAGTGCTTGTATTATCTAGCAGTTCACCTATGGCTTTGTCTCCACCTGGAATGATTTAGAGTTCCTTTAATGTATTAGTCTAGCACAGACTGAAGTTAGGCAAGTTGCCAAAAGGCACCTCAGGTGCTTCCTGCTTTGCTAATAATGTAATGCAGTCACTGCTCCTGACATCCAGTTGCTGCTCTCCCCCTCTCCTGATAAGGCACTGCCTCTTGGCACAGGCTGGTTCTGGTTTCTCTGCAGTGAACGTGTCTTCACAGTAGTTTGAATTTTTCTCACAAATGTAGCTGAAAATGTTTTAATATCCCATTAAAACAAAATGTGCGTTAGGCTCAAACATTATCTTATGCTTAGGATTCCCTCTGCTGCTTGCCTATCTGCCCACCTAGCCACACAGAGGTCATCACAACCCAGTTTTAAAAATATAGTTGTTATAAAACCTAACCAGTGACAGCAGTACAGGGTAATCCTATAAATACATAATCCATCCTAATGTTCTCTCTTTCTCTCTGTTGTGTAAATGGATATGCACTTTGGTAGGGTGTGATGCAGCAACCAGAGATTTACAGATAAATCTCATTCACTGTAAGGAAACAGCAACCTTAATGGCCTTTAAAAACTGAAAACATTAGAAGTCATGCATACAAGTAAAATAATTGTAACCAAGCTGTGATGGGTTCAATTTCAGTGATAGATACAGGTTTATTCTATGGGAAAGCAAATTTGTCTCTCAGAATTAGGTTTCAGTGTTGGACTGAAACAGTTACATGGATGCCTTATTGTTTTTAGTTTCGCTTGAATCAGGAAGTGCTTATTTTAAGGCAGGCTAAAATAAGTTTCTTGAAACAAATTTTGACTACTGTAGTTCATTTTGATGTAGCTATAGAGGTTGAAGTGGTCCAAATTCCTGTACAGGCAAGTATAGAAAACTTTTTTATTTCCAGTGCATTTTTCATACCTTCTTTTTAGTTAACAAATTCTAAGGCTAAAGGCAGAAGACATTAAAGATGAATCAAATAGGCATTTAGTCCAAGGAAGAAAGCTTAAAATCCCTCTATGAGAATCTTAGGTGCTTTTATATCCTTGTAGTCTGTGGCACTTCGATTCAAGAACAGAAGCATTCATCTCATTAGGAGATACAAGTTACTAGAATTTTGAAGGTCCATTAAGGGAATTCAGTTTGGGCAGCTGACAGAATGCAACCTTTTTGACTTCCTGCAAAGTGACGAAACAGAGGAACTTTCCTTGCTGCTAGGAGATACTTTTTTCCATATGACTGCTTTTTAGAATCCATTTTTTCCCTGCTTGCGTTTCTCCCCACAATTTGATTAAATTGTGGTATTTGGTACACCTAGCTAAGATTGGCTGATTTTCTCACTTTCTTAAGTAGTCGTTCTTCTGCTCACTGTCATTATATGATAAGCCAATAACTTAATATTTTTTAGCCATTGCGGCTGATGCTAAAAGTTTCATGGTTCATTTTATTACCATGAAATAATTGTGTACAAAGTAAAATTACAACTTCAGCTGCCAATAGGAAGCACTTGTTCACTAGGGAAAGTTTGCCAGAGCCCATTTTATTACCTTTATTACTTTATTATTTGGGAGTACTAAAGGAAAGGGAATAGGAAAAAAATCCTCCTTTCCCATTGGTATCAAACTCCTATAAGAAAGAACAGGCAGTAGGAACACATTACCCCATCTGTTCTTTTTTCTTTCAGGTTTTTGGAAAGGAGCTGTACATATTTCTAGAGACATTCTCAGAAAGAACTTGCAGCTTCTGCAACAGAACTAACTGCCCCTTGTCACCTTTTCATTCTGCACAGGCTGAACCCTGAAAATGACAACAGTACTTCTGGCATATTTTTTAGTACAGACAAAATCTTCTCAGCAGAATGTTCTTTCACTTACCATAGATGCTCCCCAGTCCCTTTACTTTACTAAATGCTTGTATCTGGAACATGGAGTTCACCCAGGTGGAGGGGCTGGTTTTCCCAGCTTGCCGACTTGAGAGATAAAAAGTTTTTGACTGTATGCTCTTGTTTGCTGCAAATAAGTAAAAGTGCAGAGTGAAGGAGGAAGGTGTTTTTATTAAAGCAACATGCTAACCAAAATTTGGGTGATTGTCTTATTACGTACAGGACCAACTCCAGTGAGTTAGGAGAAGAAAGTGTTTGGGAGACATTTTACTGATTTTCTCTCTTTTCTCTCTCTCTTTTCTCTAGGAAGATGTTATTAATACTCAGTGTGGCTATGATGCGAGGCAAAAACCAGTAAGCTTTTTTTTTTATTTTTAATTCCGCCTTCTTAATGTGGTATGTTAAGGATCTGAATCCCTATTGCAAGAGGAGATTATTCTACTGATGGTGTAGTTGAATGTAATTATATCTGTTTTCTTCTGTCTTCTCCTTGGCAGGAAGTTGATCAGCAGATTGTTATCTACACTAAAGGCTGTGTCCCTCAGTTTGAGAAATGGTTGCAGGACAACCTTACCATAGTTGCTGGTATATTCATTGGGATAGCATTGCTGCAGGTAAACATCATGTTCCCTGGAATGAGTTGCACAGAGGAATAATAGATAATGTGAACTTATGAGGGAGGAGACTGTATATGAGAATGGGAAATGAAGTGTCAGTTGGCTGTTCGAGGGTTTTAGCAGTGGGAACTAAGTGTATGAGGCTTTCTTTGTGTTAAGGAATATTTAATTTTTATCTACAGGGATGCATTTTTTTCTTTTCAACTCTCAGCAGGTTGAAACTAACACTCTGTTAGATAAAGCTTATGTAGAGACTTTCAAGCCTGTACAGACCTTCCAGTGGTGCTTAAATAAGCAGCAGAGAGCCTTTAGGGTTGTTTTGAAACAAGACTAGAACTGTAAATTAACTGGAACCCAGTGCCACCATAAAAATACTGGGTTACAGGAGTTCTGCAATATTCTTACTTCTTCTAACACTTACTGTTAATTTAATTTCTACCTCTATTGTTTCTTTCATATCTGAGTTCTTATAACCTAATGAGTTTGCCTGTGTGAAAAGAGTTGTCCAATGCTTCAAATGAATTAACTGTTGTCTCTTCCAGATATTTGGGATATGCTTAGCCCAGAATTTGGTTAGTGACATTGAGGCTGTCAGAGCCAGCTGGTAAAACTGCTGAAGTAACCACAACAAGACACTGGACAACCGAAACCCTCTGAAACCTCCAGTGTGTCACTCCGACACCAAGCTGTATGGACATGGGTGACAGGGAAGCCTTCTCTTCCAAGTAGTCTCAAGTCTAAGTTCCTGATATTGCAGTGAACTTGTGTTTTTTTGAGGTGGGGGAGAGAAGAGTGGGCTATCGAAAATCTGCTGCTCACTGACATTTTTTTTTTCTTCTAAACCACCACTTTGAAAGCTGTTGAGCCGTGAATCTCTACTGTATTCTTGATTTTGAGTAACAAGTGGACACTTTTTAAAATTGGTGTATTCAGTAAGACAGAGGTGCATTGTTGTAGTCTGTGGATATGCTGTTTATTCTTCATGTCATGAGCTCTTTGATAGCTGCCAAATATTCCTGAGATGGTCTATCTCCTCATCACTCTGTAAAGGAACAATCTTCTTGTTTTCACAGCTAAACATAGCCACACACCTAAACCCATGAAGCAGGAAGCAACTTTCTATGCATCTATTGTACAGTAAAAGAAATTGTTTTTAAAACAAGGGAATTTTTTTTTAATGCAAGCTTCCAACTATCTCCCTGTAGTACTTTGAGGCTGGAATCAGCAGAAGGGAGAATTGCTTAATTTTGTCAAGAACTTTCTTCCTTCTCCACCCTTGTATGAAGGGAAAGGAGTTTTATATTTGACAAACAAGGGTTGCTGCCATACCTTTGGATATCAGTCTCTTGAGGCGAGGATGGGATATAACTGTATAATTGTATGAAAGCAGTGTGGATGTTGGGTCCAAGTGAAGAATAATATTCAAAGAATGAATTATATATTAACTTAAAAAAAACTTATGTATCTGATATGGCAAAATCTTTTGTTTCTCTGAAATTTAGTGTAACCTAATGTATTTAGGGATCTCACTAATATTAATGCTTTGACATACTCATGTGAAGCTTGTTTCTTTGGTCTGTTCCTGGTTGGGGCTTTGGTCTTTATTTCTTTGTCTTTTCTTTAATTCATTTTACTTGCATGAGCTGTGGAATAAGAATCTGTAACACTCCAGTGCTTTAAATATGTGCATATGTTTTAATACAGTCTGATCCAAAATTATTTATTGATAAATGCATGTGATTATGGAAAGATCATATCCCATTCTCTTGGAAGTTGGAGAGAACAGTTTTTGCCAGAGTAAATACTTACCTCCTGTGAACGAATCCATGCTATGGAGATGTCTCCCTTTCTTGCTCTAAAGGCAGCAAAGAGCTTTCTTGAAGCAACAGAATAAAAGTTTTTAAACAGAAGCATTTCTTAGGATCAGCTAAGATAGACTCTTTTGAATTGGACACAAGAGAGCAGAATGTGGAAAAAAGCACAAATAGTGGAAGAAGACTTAGACTTGGATCAGGCTCCATCCAGCTTAGTGCTTTTGATTTGTTCTTCTTCACTAATAACAGTGAACTTAAAAGACCTGACCATGGCTTGGGTAGTTTATTGCACTTTGTATAAATTTAGCGTGTTTTATGACCCTTTTCAGTATCTCCATACCAGTCCTGAAAGTTGCTTTGGTCAGACAGTGGCAAAGGGTATGTAGCACTTTTTTGTGAGAACATAACATCTTTCTGAGTTGAGTTTCCTAAAACAGGAGCTATGTGGAGTAGAAGAGATAAACACATTGTTTTCAAAGCTTCCCTGTTCTGGGGGATAGATAGAAGGCTGATCTGATCACTTGTTAAGACACTTTCTGGTCCTGTGTCTCTTAAACAAATGAGTATATGTACCCTTGCACATTTTGCCTTTCTGTGCTTTAGTTGGCTGTGGTTTTTCTCCCCTCTGAAGGCTGGTGATGGGCACGCCGGTGCTTCACAGATGCTCAGACAGACCCATTGTCCTCCCATCTTTGAGCATTACCTCATCCTCTTCTGGTTAACTCCCACTGACTGGCTCTGAATCAGGCAGCCTCCATATCCCTTGGTATCTGCTGTTAAAGGCTAGCCATGACTCAGAGTATTTTTTAAAGCCTTGCAAAGCAATTATAATTCATTGTCCTTAATAAAGATGGTTCCACCTCAGCGCAGTGTTATGTTTTTCTTAGCTACTCCTCGGCTTGAGGAGTTACTAGTCGTTTTCCCCCAGAAGGACATACCATTTTGCCTGGTAGTGGCAGGACAGAAAGATCATCAGCACCAGTGTTGCTGCACTGTGACAAAATGGTGCAGGGAGGAATCAGGGAAGTGAGGTTGAGGAAATAACCCCTACAACAAAGAGCCATGATTATGATCCTGGGCTTCGGTTTGGAGGGAAAACAAAAAGCCTAATTACAGAAATGCTCCTTATTGCCACTGATCTTGAATGCTGCTGTTGCTGCTCTGAGTTTCTGAAGATAGCTTCATTCTTCTACTTGAATCTCTGCAGTTGTACTGTATTGGCCTTCTGTCTTGTCATGCTGTTCTCTGAGTTCCCGTCTTCTGGCTCTGCTGTTGGCAGTGTCAGATTGATAGGAGGGTAAATGCTCCAAGGTGAGCAATTCTTGTTCTCGCAACTTGCACGTCTACACACAAATGTGCAACACTTCTGCTGATCATCCCAGAATGACTGACTGTTCTTACAAAAACCACTAAACTTACTTTTCTAGAGCTCATCTTTATTTTTGCAGATGTTGATCCTTTTCCCTCCCCCATTCCCAAGAGATACTTATTTACTAATTTTTGCATTGTTTGATGGATATGCACTGAATGTTTAGGATTAGCTGTCTATGTTACACATCTAAATCCACATTTTTTTGTCTACAGATCAGGTAAGATGTCCTAGAAATGTCCCATCAATAGCTACTCAGCAGCTTAGATGTCCAGTTTGGAAAGCTTATGGGAGGCTTTGGAAGTCAATGTATTATTGTCAGAGCCTGCCAAATACAAACTTTCTTCCAGGAAACTTTGAAAAATTCATGTGAGTTGCAACTAAAGCACAACTGCTGGCTATGTGGGCTCAGTGTCTAAAGCAATAAGATGTGATAGGCACTAGGACTCCATAGCAATTTCTAGCCTGCCTGGTGTGGTGGTGGGGTAGATGTGAGTTCAGAGATCAGTATAATTGTCTTTAATGTGCAGTAGTTGTTCAGAAATTTGTTGTCAGGCTTACAGAGTGGGAAACAGCTCTGCTTGCTGGGTGATTCCTGTAGAGCAGTGGTGTTGCTAACAAGGACTCTGGTAGCTCAGAGCAGCACTGGCTTTAAAGCTATTTCCATATATCCCATTGAGCCCTGCCAGAGGGCATCACAGTCCTTGTTCCTCTGCTTTCTAAATACCCTCTGCATTCACAGGCCTTTCTGTTGTTTGGATTTGGGTTTTTTTGATTAGTAGCCTAACAGATAAATGTTTGATTCATCTCTTTGTGTTTGTTTTGGTAGCAGTAGGATCTCTTTGCTTAAAATCTGTAATTTTGATTGTGCCCCTTGGAGTTTGAAGCTGTGGGGGTGCTTGCTCAAGTGTACTCTGTCCCGAAAGCCTTCTTCTCTCCCCTTTGAGAGAGATGCTCATTGTAGTTCTGGTGTGTAAATAGTGTTTGAAATGTAAATAGTAGCATGCAGATTAAATGATTCTTGCACATGACTGCTTTTCACCCTGAAAGTGTTTATTATGGAGAGGAAAGGGGACCACCAGGAGAGTTTGCTGGTGAGTCCCAGGTGGTTGTCTGGGCTGTCCCTTGCCCCAGTGGAGCAGCAGGAGTGCCTTGGCTGCTCACACTTGTGTGTCTGCCCAGTGAGTGGGTGGCTGCACCTGAGGAAAGTGGAGCCCTGGCCATCCCTTTGGGCCCTGGTTAGTGGCAGGGCCTCCCTTGCCTTTTCCCTTTGCTGCTTGGCGTTAGAACAGCATTAGACTGTAAAGTGGAGAGTCGGTGGCAGCACCTCCTACCACTTAAGGGAGGTTGCCATCACTTGTGGCAGGACTAAACATGGTGCTATAAGAACTGTCCTGGACGTCAATATGTTTTTTTACTACTTTAGAGATGCCCTTGTTAAAATTGGTCTTGGTTAATATGGTTGATTATGAGAGAAACTATTGTCTGAATTTTTGATTCTGTTTCCCTTCTTACTGTGTATGTCTTTTGAGTGCATTGAAATAGCAGTTCTGCAAATACCTAGGAAGGAAATTAGAGCTCAGAAGGCATCAAGCACTGCTGAATGTTCCAGTTTCTCCCATTTTTGTTTTTTCTCTGAATCTTTTTCAGATACATGTAAGAGGTGATGAAACTGTCTAAAACAAATGAAATAATACTACCCTGATCCATTAGCTACCAAATTTTGCCCTGTGAAAAAAAAAAGAAGTAAAAAAAAAATCTGTCTCCCTTAACAGGCAGTGTATGGAGAATTGTTGTACTACTAGCGTGCACGAGGCAGCACTGCTAGCTGTCTTTTGTGTTTTGGCAATATAAGTGTATTAATAAAAAATCTCCACCTGTATGTGTGTTCATGTTCACACTGTGTACATAGTAGAGCTGGACTTAGAGCTCTGGGGAGATTGGGATGTGAGTTTGTGACTCAGAGCTGTTCCTCATACATATATTCCAGATTAGTTCCAGCTGAATCTTTCTCCCTGGTTCATCTGAAGGTGTATAGCAAGGTGTCAATATTTACCGTTTGTGTATCATTCCTTTTTATACGAATGTATTCTCTTGTGTTCCTTTTTTATCAGTTGTAAAATTGATTGTAAAAGCCAACTACACTTACCAATTGAAAGTATTGCTATAACAGAACTGCATGCCCAGTAGAGTTTGACTTGAGCTTTAGTTTTCTGATTTCAGACTGGTTCCCTTCAATTTAGAGAAAAGCATAGATCAGGTGCATAATGTATTATTTGTCATCTTTAGCGTTAGACTGTGGTATTGTATCACATGCTGATCTCAATGGATGTAACTGGAGTCTACTTAGGAAGTTAATGCAACTTCCTGGTAATTCATTTTAAGCTATTGAAAATGGTCTTGGTCATGCTACTTGTGTTCTTGGGTTTTTGTTTTTTAATAGAGGCATTTTTTAGGAATGTTTTAATACACTTATGATGGACAATACAATAGTTTTAATAGTCGTGCAGTATTCTGTATTTACTTGAAGTAAATCATTTTATATGCAATTTGTTAGATAATTACAATTTTATAAATAAAATTGTGTGAAATATGATGTTGTGAATGTGTATGTACTCTTGATGTAGCGCTTAATATTAACAATAGAAAGATACATTCATTTAAAGTTCCTCCAGGAAAAGATCCCTACCTCCTTTCCACCAAACTAACAGGGGAAATAAATCCCCATCTCTCATATGTATTATAGAATACTGTGTTCTGATTAAATCAAAAAACATGCTTATGCCACCAATGGCTGCCCTTAGATGAATAATAAGCTAAGACATAAAAAACATGTCCCCATATGAAGAGATCCCTTATTTGCTGTCATCTGTTGTTGAAGTCTCTGCCTAATAAACATGCTCTGCTTCTTTCCAACAGGTTGCTGATGTTCCTCAGGCTGCAGTGGCTGTGCTCTCCCCAGAATTATTCTGGTGACTCTGGTGTGTTCAGAAGTTGCTGTTTTGAAAGACTTAGACAAATTCCCACTCCCTTTTCTAAAGTTTAAATAAGTGCAACATGTCCTTAAACAAGTAGTGAGAACTGGCTTACATTATTGTCCAGGTAAAAATGGATAATGATGTCTTCAGCTACTTTGGATAGAGGAGGAAGCAGACTTTTTTAAAAAAAGTATTTCAAAACCTCTAGGTTTTGTACACAAGATGGCACTGTGAATTTAAAAGCATGTCTATATCCAGACTGAAATCTAACGCCTTTTGTATATTTCAGGCATATGACATTTATCTGTATGTATAGAAATGATTTGGCAAAATAAGCATCTAAACTGGGGACAGATTGACACACAAACACAGGAATGACCAAAAGTTAACAAAAAAGAAAAGCCAAGGGCGTTGTCTAATAGGTGCGACAGCCTTGGATAAGCATTTTCATGATGGAGACTAGGAATGGCTACCTGCCATCTGTCAAACTCTTAAGACTTGTACACTGATTCTTGAAGTTGAGGCTAGTTACCATTTTGAAACAAATGACCTTTTTCAATGGGTGCTCTGGATGCAAGGCCAGTATTATTTGTTCCTTATCTAGAGTGAAACTTGTAAAAAGGACACTGAAATGTAAAAACACGTGGATGTGTTCATCTTCCTGACAGTGAGAGCTGGGCCTTGCAAAGTTTATATAGATGCCAACAAGCATGACACTCGAGGGAGATGCTGTCTGCCCTGGGATGTGGCCATAGAGATTGTTATGGCTTGGCTGTGGTGACATTAAGACAAAGAGAAGGCCCCATATCTGGCATTGCCGTCATACAAACAGCAGCCTAAGCAGCAGATGTCAAGCTTTGCCTAGAGGTAATCTAGCTAGTAAACATCTAATTGAAATTGCTGTCAGCGGTTTCACTTCACTTCTGTCCAGTGAGTAGTGAAATGCACATGATAGTAATGTCCTTAGATCCTATTTGTTTTTAAAAATGCTCAGAGGATAAATTATTTGCCAGCTACATAGAAGTAACCCACAGGCTGCAGCACACTTTGGGACAGCACAGCATTTGTGTGGCCAGATAGTCTCTTCCATTACCTCCTTCTTCTGTTATCATACACTCTTCTTTGCCCTTTTGTGGGCTTTCTTTCTGAGGCTCAGCACAGATTTTATCTAGGAATGTAAGTCATTTGATATTCCATCTAGGGAAACCAGCTGAAAGTAGGGTGTCACCATTGGCCTGTGTTTATGCTTGCTGTGACAGTGGTATTCCTGATAAATATTTGGTGATGAGAAAGAGCTAATGCTTAACCACAGCTCTAGTCAGACAACCAAATGGGAATTCTGTCAACATCACAACCAGCTTGTGTGAGCACTTGCAGTTTATACCGATGTGGAAAGGAGTAGTCTCTTTCTAGAACCAGGCAGGTTGTTGATAACTGGCCTTTCAAATGTTATTTTGGGTTCTGTTTAAGTCAATAAAAGAGTTCCTGTGTGTGAGAAAACTTTGGGCCTGTGAGCTGTTACTGTAAACATCCTGGTTATGTTCAGCAGCAGTGCAGAGGTTCTCTGTTATTTGGAGCCTGATGTCACGAGCTCCTGGTCTGTGTTGACAGCTCTGCAGTCTGTCAGTGGCTTTATTGCACTAGTACAAGCAAATGCCTTTTTGAATGTGTGTTTTGTTGTTTTTGTTTTTTTTGCTTTTGTGCAGTGTGGTATTGGAGGCTTTTTCTGCATGTTTCTGGCACTGGATTAAATGGATATGGAATCTCTGCAGTGTGAAAATTCCTGTAGCATCTGCTGTGTTTTGGTACAATGTGAGAGCTTAAGCTGACTATTGAAGGCAAGTATCTTTTTATACCCAGCTTGTGTAAACAATCCCTTTACCTTCATGACTGGCATCTTCCCATCACAATATCTGAGGAATAGGCAGTGGTCTCATGGAGCTTGGGAGTGAATTTGTGGAAGGTCAAAAGCAGTGATTTGCAATTACCTGGCATGGGATCTCATATATGCTTGGACTTTGGGTTTGCTGCCTCTGCTGGTAAGAAAAGGTTCTTGAAACTTCTGAGGCTGGCACTTCAGCACTGGGAATGCTGAATTCACTTTAAAATGTTATAGATCTTACGACCTTCATGCATGGTGGGCTTGATCAAGCTAGGCAATGCTATCACATAGTCCAAAATAACATCTGCTGACTTGTTGGAAACCGCTATCCCAACTGGCTTCTTGTATAGCCCAAGTGCTGTCTGCTGGTTTGCTTGCTGGCATGTTACAGACCTATAAAAGAGCAGCTGTGAGGTAAGATGCTCAGACTGGCAGTTTTCCGTCTCCCTTACCTAGGAAAGGAGAAAAAAGGAAGTCTCTTGCACCTTCCATTTCTCACTCGATGGGCTTCTGTTGAACAGCTGCTGCAAGATACTCCTTTAAAATTCCATCTATAAAAACCCCCAGTAAACAAAGAAGCAATCTCAAGCAAGCCCAGGAGCACTCATATGCACATGGTTTTATAGGATAAGGATTATATCATGCATTGTTGCTAAAATGCATGATTGTTATGCCACACAGTGCCTCTGTGTGAGCACACGCAGTGAAAGTGGTTGGAACAGCTTCCTTAGTATCTGCTCAGCTGAAAGGCAGTGATTGCACTGGGCCAGAGCCAGGAACAAAAAGAACTCACCAGTGCATGGTCGTGCAGTTGCGGCTTCTGCGTGGGATTAGAAAAAAGGACAAACCACAGGGTAAAGTGAGAGCACTGAAATTTTTATTTGTTACCTCTAGGTACCACAAATTTGACATTAATAGGCAAGACCTTGGAATGAGCAGCAGTACATTGCATTCAAACCTGAATCTCCAAAGCACCAAAAATTGAGCTAGATTTACTTCTTAATCCTATTGTCAGCACACTAGTCTGGACTTGCTGCATCTCGTATTGTCCCTAATTTAGTAGTACATTTTTATGCAGTTAGGGGGCATGAGGAAAGAGTCAATTGTGTAGTACCACTTCTACATCATCACAGGACTACAACATGCACATTCTACTATGTGGCCCAAGCAACAAGAATACAAGTAGAACAGTTATGGGTGGAGACAGGTTCATGTTAACACCACCTATGAATTTGTAGAAACCTTTTTGGACGGGTACCTACAGCAGTTCATCAATTTATGTGGGAACGTTACACGCATGCACAAGTGATACAGTGGAAAACACAGCAGGAGCGGCAGCAGGACGGAGGACAAAGGTGAAATCTGTGATGGGATGCACTGGAAACAAGACCTTCCTCAGCTTTCTACAGCAAGTCTCTGCTCTGTTAGTGAGGCCTGCTGGGCAACAGTTTTGTT
The DNA here is from genome assembly GCA_030060385.1 of Muscicapa striata striata. NCBI lineage: Eukaryota > Metazoa > Chordata > Aves > Passeriformes > Muscicapidae > Muscicapa > Muscicapa striata. Next base: position 660,567 of record JAREIS010000271.1, on the reverse strand, counting down.
CTCATGGCTGCGGAGTTTTGATACGACTTCTAGAAACGCCATGCTCTGCACTTCCTTTTGAAGAGGTTCTGGAAAAGGAAATATTAAAAGAAACAGTGCTTTGTATGAGACAGGCAGAAGAAAACAGTGAGAAACTTTTCTACTACACCCTGTACACACAAGCATGCAGCTGTGAGTGTGCATAATGTGGTTATTGTTTATTTTTGGAATTGCTTTTGAGGATGGAGACACAACTTGTCAGGGTCTCCAGCACGCACAAAATCCATGGATTTCAGGTAATGATGAGCGATGAAGCTGCTGCATAGCACCTAAGAATATCCACCTGGACTGCCTTCCATAACAGATGCTGAGGAAGTATTTTTCATGAAAACATTTTTTTTGTTTATTCTTTAAACTAGCCTGACCAATTGGGCTGGCCGTGACAGGCTCATCGCATCATTTGTGTGTGTCAACTCTTACTGTTATGTGAGGTTGTAAGATGGGTCCTTAATGGATGTGGCACCACTTGGTCACTGCTGTCCCTTTACAGCTCAGCTCTGAAGTGAATGCAAACATAACATGCAGAGTGTTGTCCAGTGTGCGCATATGGATGCAGTGTTTATATGCTACTCAGAACTAGGAGACACTGTCTGATGATTTTGATCCTGGATTGTGTATTACTTACTCTTTGTATTAATTAAGAGAGGTTGGGAGAACTCATAAAATTAAGCAATTTGTAAGAAATTTGATGAGTTTTCTCAGAGCCCTGTACTCTGAATATCTCACAGTTTTGATCTAAAATGGCTGGTTTTGTTTCATGCCTCTCTAGTGAAATCCCACTCAGCAACAAATAGAAATAATTTTGCTTTCCACATGCTGCTGGGGCCTAATCTCTGAATTTTCCAGAATACCCAACCACCCGTTTCAGATAGCTAAGCTTTATTTATGCTGTGCTACTTACTTTTTCTTTAAAGCAAGCTTTGGCATTTGTTCCCATCCCTACCTACTTTCTTATTCACATGTTTTTAGTTCTCATGTAGTTAACCTCTGTCATGTAAGAGCTGAAACCTCTCATGCTGCAGTGTACCTGGGAATGTGTATGTACAGAATGATGTCAGTGAAGCTTTTAGGGTGTTCATGCTATGTGTGCACTTCCTGCTTTCTCCTGAGATATCAGCATGTTTAAGCAGGCATTTCACTGTGTTTTACCATAGCTGGTAACATCCAATTTCATGGAGACTCTTGTTTACAGAAGACTGTGCTAACTAAGAATGTTCTGCTTTGGATGATTCTTCCATTCTTCCATTTCCATTGTCCTCATATTTCTTTCCCTATCCATTCACTCAGTTGCAAGAGGAACTTTCAGATGGAAAGAATCTGTTAATTGCTTAACACCACCTGAAGTTCAGCAAAGGCAAGTGCAGAGTTCTTCACCTGGGGAAGAGTAACTCCAGGCACCAGCACAGGATAGGGCCTGACCTGCTGGAAGAAGCTCTGTGGAGAAGGACTTGGGTGTCCTGGTAGGCAAAAAGCTGTCCATGAGCCAGCAGTGTCCTTGTGGCCAAGAAGGCCATTGGTATCCTGGGTGCATTAGGAAGAACATGGACAGCAGGTCAAGAGACTCTCTGCTCAGTCCTAATAAAGCAACATTTGGAGTGCTTTTGTCCAGTTCTGGGCTCCTCAGGCCAAGAAAGACATGGAGTTCCTGGAGTGCATCCAGTGGAGGGGCAGCAAAGGGACAGGAGCATCTCTCAGAAAGAAAGGCTGAGGAAGCTGGGCCTGTTCAGCCTTGAAGAGATGACACAGAAGCAAACTCAATGTCTGTGAGTATCTGAAGGGAGGGTGTGAAGAGGACAGAAACCAGGCTCTGCTCAGTGATGCCAAGCAATAGGACAAGAGGCAACAGGCAGAAGCTGATGCACAGAAGTTCCACCTGAACATGAGGAAGAACTTTACTGTGCAGCTGACTGAGCACTGGAACAGATTGCCCAGAGAGGTTCTGGAGTCTCCCTCACTGGAACTTTCTGGATGCAATCCCGTGACATGTGCTCTGGGATGGCTCTGTTTAAGCAGGGAGGTTGGACCACTCTGGTCCTTTCCAACTTGACCCATTCTGTGATTTTGTGAACACACAGATGTTGGCAACATCAAGTTAAATGTGAAGTCAGATACCCCATAACAAAGTATAGTAACAACAGCAGTCACTGGAGAATTAAGCTAAACCAATAATTAAACCAGTGGAACTATTTCTAGTCTTTATTGAGCTATACTGGGGTCAATTACTTTAAAAATAACTACACAGGTCCGTTCACAGTAGAATAAGGAAATGTGGCTCACTATGTGGAGATGGTAATGAAAACAGTTCAGATGTAACAGAACTGTAAGAGGTGTACTTCAGTATTTTCCCATGTAAAGAGCAATCAGCTCCTTGATCCTCCTCTCCTTGGTTAAAATAGTAATCCCCCCAACTTCAAAGTTAATACCAGGGTTGCTCCATTTTATTCTTGTGGCCTGTCTGATTTTACACAGGTCTGTTAATCAGGAAGCAGGGCAGAACACTGGGTCAGTCAAATGCTGGGCCTTAACTTCACAGCTGCATAATGCAGTGACATGCTGTTATCTATTCTCTGTGAAGAGGGTAAGAAGCCTTATGCTTTAGGCAAAGCTTAGAGTGCGGTGGCAGACTGAACTCTGCCACTTGGATAACCCTACAATAAAACTGATCTGTACTTCAGTGGACAAGAGAGACAGGTCTTTGACTTTAAATAACTCTGTCAGTCTTGCAGGTGACAAGATTCAGGAAGGGAAAATGCAACTGTCAGGCAGATTTTCTGAAGATTATTTTAGTTGGAAGCAGCGGAAATTAAGATCAAGACAGTGAGGCTGACTGTGAAGCTCTGGCAGAGAGCTTCTGCTCTAAAAGGCATGGATAGTCCCAAGCATGACATGGCTCAAGAAGGTTGTGAGAAACAACTAAATTTACATTTCTTAACATTAAAGTGAGTGCTTACTGAGAGCTGAGGTTTGTTAGCAAATTTTGAGCACAATCTTTGCACACAGAGATGTGTGCACTCTCTAAAACCAAGTATTTGTTCCTGTAAGATGGCAGAAATACAACATTCACTTGCATGTACAGGTATGTACAGGTCTCCAAAATTGCACTTGCAGTAGGCATGGTGAACTCTTTTTAAATAAAAAAGCATCTTTGTTTACAGAGACAGCACATGTTTAACTGGTAACTTTTAATCTATTAATTGAATTGCCATACACTAATCTCTAGAAAACCTTAATGTGTTTCACACTTGGCAAGGTGTGGAGACAGGCTCTGACTTTCCACCTTTCTATAATTATTCCAGTTGTCATCTTAGTTGTCTGTAAATGCCTAAACCCTTATGGAATGAAATTTGTTCTCCCTCCACAGATTCAATCTTTCTTAAAGAACTGAATGAAAGAAATGTAGCAACTTATTGAGACCTTGCATGAAATTTCCCTCTCTGTTTTTTGTTTTGTGGTTTGTTTTGTTTGCCCACACACAGGTGGGAAGTTGCAATATCAAACCACAGCCTGCTCCAGCAGCCTGTAAACAGCCTGACCTTTAGCAGAGGGTGAGCTCGGAGAGATGAGAGTTTACAGTGTCCATCACTGATGTTAGTGCACCTTGTGCCTGGTGAGCTGAGCATGCAAGGGCTGTTGAGGGAAGGAGTCTCCCTAGTGACATAAATGTAAGGACCCTTCCTAAAGCACCATCACACATCAATTATGGGGAACTTGCAGCTAGAAATGAAAATAAAGTTCTTGTGATCTGCACATTTGCAAAGATGACTTGATACTGCATCATTTTAAATGCTTTTCATTTCTTTCCTGTCAAAGTTTGAGGTAGCTGCATCCTACAGAAGCCAGGGTCAAGTTTCTGCAGTTCATATCCAAAACTGAGTTAACAGCTTCATCTTTGACACTATAGACAGATACTGTAGAGTCATAGTACACTGAACTTTTGTGTCTATATCCATTGTGAACAGAGAACCAGTCATAGTGTGTTTGCACATGCTCTGTGTTCAGCTGTAGGAGAGAACTATATTGCATACCTAAATCTTGGGAAGCAGCCTCTCCTGCATACTCACCAGATCCTATAAGAGCACAGATCAGTACCATGGAGTTATATTTTATTTCTGGAGCACTCCTGTCATCTGATAGCAGTCTGTGTAGAATCTGAACAAGCTGAGCATTTTCAAGATCCTTTTCAGCAGTGACTGAAATACAAGTGAAAATTTTTAAGTCTGTAAGTGCCACTTGCTTTGACGCTTCCATGTGTTACCCCTTTATTGACACATGATCTCTCACCCGAGTGAAAGTGAGGCTGGGGTACATAACTCATTGGTATAAAGCTCAAGCACATATTTTATGGTATGATGACAAGAATCACAGCTCTTGCTCTAAATATATGAAGTTGTCTGACTGCTTGAAAGGACAGTCACAGAGTTTAATGATGAAATCCCGTCTTAATGTGCAGTAACCTGATGGAAAAGCCATAAGGCTTTCTAGCCATTTAGGCCAACACCTGGAATATTTCAGCTTTCAAGACTTCCATTGCCTGAATTTGCTTTTGGGTAAATATAGATTGCGTAGTTCTTGATTCCATGGTAGAGGTAGCTCAGGGTCCATTATAAAGCCTGTGGACAACTTTTCAAGATCTCCATTTGAGTTACTGTCTCTATAGCTTACTAAGATACATGTATTGAATTGGGACTCAACCTTTAAATGCTTGAAGACAAGACAAAGAGATGATTCATGTGACTAGGAACACCTTTCCTTTTATTTGAAACAATTCCTTGATGTATTGGCACTGATTAGAAAGTTGAACAGAGCATTCCTGTAGTACACAATGGCAAGAGATGAAATCAAGAACAAAAATATGTAAAGTTGTGTAGTTCCTTAGTTAACAAGTAAGCAAATAGGATAAACAAAACTTTTGTTGAGCATTTACTTTCTTGTTTGAAAAGCTGAGGTACTGCGAACACAGGTCAAGACATGGAATCATGCCTGCCTTCACATGGTAATTCTTACACTTATTTCTGGGTAATTTAATGAAGACATCTTGGGGGCATTAACCACCTCTGTGTATTCTGTAGTTCTTACTTTTTAGGTAAGTGGACGCTTCACTTTGATAAACTCTCTCAAAAGCAGATTAACATTCCAGTGTAGGAATGTGGTCAGGTCATATAGTCTGTAGTCTAAGGTATGTTTGCTTTGTAGATTTTACCCAAATTCTGAAAATTAGGCTGAAGACCTTTCTAGATCACACCACTATCTACCAGAATGACAGAGCAGATCCTGTATAACCAGCACTCCCCAGTTTCCTGCATAACAGATGGCTTGCCTGTGTCTGCATCAACCACCACAGAAATACTGAAAGGCAGGTGGAAGGAGGAGGCTATTCTACATTGCATTCTCCCTCTATAGCTTGGGCACAGACTGGAAAGGAAACAGGTGGAGTGAACTGCTGGGATACTCACCTAACTCTAGAGCCGCTATCAATGCCAGTGCAACGAGAGCTTCGTTTTGCATTATTACGTGTTCGCTGGTTGCCATGGTTACTAAATGCTTGATGCCACCGCTCTGTACAATAGTCCTAATTACATCCTGAAATAAATAGCACAAAGATGAGAAAGTTCTGCATTGCATACAAACTGTATTAAATAAGGAAACTGTCAGGGGTGCTGTGTTATCTGTGGTAAGGGTACTCATTGGCTTTATGCACATATAATCACTTTATACATCAGTGTACACACATGCTACACATGATCTGTTATTGCTCTGCAATTGTAAGGTACAGGGTGTTAAACCAAGGCAGGTAACCTCATAACTAAGTTAAGACACACATAATGAACTCTTTTCCAGGTTATACAGTGTAACTTAAGTTCTCATGCTGTGCCATCAATCATCAAATAATTAGGGGTTCAAAGTATCCAACAAACTATATACTCAGGGTAAGGAAACACACAGACATAATTAAAATAAAATGCTTCATCTCTCTCCACTTATTTTCAGTTTCTTAAAAATGTTCAGAGAGGTGAGGTCACAAACCTTACTATGTAATAGAACGGTGTACATGAAAAGCTGTTTAGACATGGACAGGAAAATGAGCAGTGGTCTCTTATTATGGAATTTTTCTTCAAATACAAAGCAGGTAAGGAAAAGAGAGGTATGAGACACCAATGTGTTGGTTTCTGTTCTAAAGCCAGCTGTTAAAATGAACTGTTGTGCAGTACTGCTGCCCAGTATCTAGGAACTTAAAATGTCATTTAACTGACTTAAATGTATCTAAAGCAAATCAAAAATACACTGAGATACACAGCTAAGATGGTTTTCAGGTCCAAAATTTCATCTAGCTTACATCACAAGAGATAAATAAAGACTTTTGGTCTCTATGGGTATTTGTTAGTTATAATTTCAAAAGTGGTTGCACACCTCATGTTTTCATTATCTTACATCTCAAAAATACTTGCAAAATGTCTGCCTGAAAAATTAGGTAACTTGGCATGCTGAAAGGAAACTGTTCAAGGAAATGTAGAGTGAGTTTCCTTATTTTTTATTTATCCTATGAGTGCACAAAGGTTTGAAGCAGCATTTATTTCTTTAAACAAGAATATGATTTAAATTTTTCATCTATATCTTAAATTTCCATTTAAAACACTACCCCCTTTCTTACACTAGCCACAAGCCAAAACCAATAAACTGACATATGTGTTGAGAATGAATTATTTTTTTAGTCTTTGCACTGGCAGTGGTGTTGTTAATGCAATGAAACAGACACAATAATAATCCTTAAAAACCAAGGTATTTTTAGATAATCATACTGAAGATACTAGCAGCCCAAATTACAGCCTAATGACCCAAAAATATCATATTTAAAATCTTTTTTTCTTCCATAAATGACATAATGTATGCAAGCATTTGAGTATTTTTATATTCTTCTGTACTTGAAATTATGTGTTTTATTATTTGTGGTTTTCTGCTGGAACTCTAAAGTAGTTTTCAGACTGAGACAATCTCAGAAGTGCTGAGTTCTATTTGATTTGGTGTGGAATTTTGGCTATATAAGTCTTAGGAACCAATCAGCATCTTTGACATCAAATTTTTTTATATTGTAGGTGAACATCACTCTTTAAAAGGCAGAACCAAATCAATGACAGCCATCAGGTTTTGGTGCTAGTGTGGCTAAAATCACAGGTACCTACTCCAGTTTTTCAGAATGACTAAAACTGACTGTTGCCTTTGTAAATATTACCCCAAAGCATTTAAAATTAAAAGCTGAATTCAAACCTGGTGTTCTTAAGAGCCATACAGCTGTACTCATATTTAAACCTAGAGGGCAGCAAAAGCTTAAAAAACCCCATCGTCTCAGCTGTTATCCTCTTCATGTCAAATTTCTGTGAGTACCTGCACCTCACAAATATTAATTCAGCTGTGATAATGCTGTTATTTTCTGCCTTAATATCTATTTGATTTCATCAGTAGTGTCTCCATATTTAGAATTAAATTCTGTTGTCCTATAGAGAATATTAAGTCTCATATCTGTGGTGGTGTTTGCCATCCATGTGTGCATGTTGGGGACTCTGGGGAAGGGGGGCAGAAAAAGTGAGAACCAGAAAAATGAACCCTCATCAGTTCTAGAGGCTGAACATAAAATGGATAATTGGTATTAGAGACAGTGATATTAGAAATTAGCAAATATTTAAATCCCTGTAAGGCCTGTTGATTTGTTCTTGGAGACACTCATTATACATCTTGCCCCTACTATATTTTTCACTTCATAAATGCCATGGATGAATGAAGAGGTCACTGTTACAGTCTGAACTCTCCAATTCACTTGCTATTTAAGCTCAGTAATGCAGCCTGTGCTCATATCAGTGAACACACTAAAGGAAGTCTGAGCCTGAAATAGCCTGTCTCCAGAGATGTGTTTGTCCTTTATAAGGCTGCTTTGTCTAATACTCAGCTGAACAAGAATGGTGGACTTTGACTGCTTAGGTAAAGATATTTGATTGATGTGATGGGAGGGCAGATGAATTTTTCCTAATGATACGCCTTTTGCCACATTCAAGCAAGCTTTTGTTAGAATTTGAAATAAATTATCATTTCTAATGATCCATCAGAATCTTAAAACTCTGAAATATTCTGTATGAAGAGTAGGGAGACTATTTCTGGATCTCAGTTTTATATAAATACATAGCAAGATCCTAACAACTGAGTTCACTGATTCTTTGTATATAGCATCATTAAAACCTAGAGAATATAGCATGCTGAACTTCTGCAGGATACATTAAAAATAAAAATGAGTCAAGCCTTGGGCAGAGGAGATGTTACACATGAATACCCAAGCTGGCTCGCTAGATGGATTGCAAGCTGGAGGGCTGGTTACCAACAGCAAGAGCACAGGTAAGTCTTACTTCTGACATGCTGACCTTTTTCTCCACTAACTTACTTTTGATTTGCTGTGTCGTATAAGTGCAGAAAGTAGTCTGTTGGACTCTCCCATCACACCTGCGTGATCCTTGGCTTCACACCACTCCACCAACCGTTCCACCAGTTTTACGTTTTTGCCCAGCTGTTCAGCTGCTTCTGCTACATGATGCCGGAGCCAACAACACAACAAAAAGGTTGTCACTTTTAAGCAAGTGCTAGAAAAACAAGCTGAAAGTTACTAACTTGGAGGAGTTAGAAGAACTTCACTAGCCTGCGTTACCAGTGGGAAAAGTCTAGGTTGCACTGAAGTAAGTAAAGCCAGTCAAAATGAAAATAAAAAATCCAGAAAAACATTCATAATCCAGCTTTTGAAACAACCTATCTGCTCAGTTAATGAAGCTTGTGCACTGATTAAGAGCAGGGAGAATACAGGTGATATCACACCCTCAGCTGTGCTGTGAGCTAGCTCAAGAATTAGAAACCAGGAGGGACTGCTGCTAGAATGAGTGTGGTCAGGTAGAGGAGGTTTGATAGATTGTTAAGTCACGTAAGTTTCTTCAAAAAAATTCTATTTCACATCCAATAGCTTTGCTAGAACTAGAATGGATCTTTTGAAAAAATCTGTAGGAATGAGTCAAAAATAAATACACAGCTAATTTACCTCATGAACTATATCCGGTTTTTAGCAAACTTCTGATTTTATAAATCCTCATCCTGGGAACAAGTTGGTAACTTCTTGGAATTTCAGTCTATCAATTAATAGAGTATTATCCTGGTCTAAGGACTGAAGTACAGCCAGGGAATACAGTAAGTGATCAGCAAAATAGGAGTGGTAGCTCAAAACACTCACACCTCAATACACACTTGTAATGTGACAGTGTAAAGAAGTTCAAAATAAATAAGCATTTGACACCTATTTGGAGAGTCCATGGTAGTCAGTTTAGGAGTTCTTAAAAAAAAATCAATCCATATTCCTCTCCTTTTGCATATTCCATGACTTCAGGAATGAAATTTAGAAAAACTCCGCTTCTCTCTTTTAAGAATCTTGGCAGCATATCACAGAGTGAACCAAAGAGAATCACTTAACATAGAGAACAGTTTATTTTTACCTTGTGCATCTATTAACATTCTTAATGTTCCCAGCAGCTTGAACTGAACGGGGGGCATCTCTGATCTGAGAAATTTCAGTACAGCTTCTGCAACGCCAGCTGATAGCATCTTAGCCTTATTTACAACTGCATGAATAAAGAACAGGGATTGATATCAAAAACATTTCTGGAAGATGCAGTTTATTTCAGAGCTGGTCTTGAAGCAAATTTTCAGATGTGGTTTGAAAAAGAGGTTGTGAGCACAGACTTCAGGAACAGTGTGCGCTGGTGATACTGTGTTGTGGAAAAATGTCACGGTTCCTGTGAAATGAAGTGCTTTTTCCTAGCATGCACACCTAACTTTCTGTGTTCAGCTTGAACACCACCTAATGGGTAGACTCCTCCCTCTGGTCTAGGAAAGGTATCTTCCACAAAATGCATCAGGCAGAAGCCCAGGCTAATACTTGCATCCTCAAATAAGAAGAAACTTCTCTGAGTTCCAACCCCACTCTTCTATTTCTCACAGGGAAAGGAATTAAAAGACCTAATTAGCAGAATAACCTCTTACCCAGTTCCAGTACTTCATACAAACAACACTGTGGCCTGACATGTCTGTAGTCTTTTGTTGCCTTCTTCCCCTCTCCAGCCTCTCTTTCATCCCTTCCACTAGTCCATGTTCTCCACTTCCACACAGCTCTCTGAAATGCATTTAAGGTGCACCTTGCCCAGTAGTGTACTTGGAAAAAAGTACTTATTAGGTATTTGAAATAGTGTTTTGACACAGAGCTCATCACTGAGGTCAGTTGTTACTTGCTTGTTTCTTTCTAACAACGTACAGGAATGGTTATGTAGGTCACTGGCAGACACCCTTCAGCATAGGCCATAGGGAAGCTGACTGATAGAAGTGAAAAGAATGACTCACCTGAGAGAGGTAAGCAAATGGAATACTGCTAAACCTCAGTGGATTTAGTTTTGTATGCATGATCATTTCTAACAGTTATGATTTGTCAAAACTGAAAATAGTAAAATAAGGTTAAATGAAAGAAAGACTTATTTTTGGCTTGGCACAAGTAACCGTATACAAGCGTTACAGATTTGCTTTGTTGTTTCGTGCGTGTGCTCTACCTTGATGTTTGAGTAATCAAAACTCATACAAATTAATTTACTAAAAATGACAAATAAGCATTCATCTTATTGCTCAATAGGCTGGCTATTCTGTCAGTCTACCTCCAACTTTAATTTGGCAATTTTCAAAGTATTAAGTAAAATGCAGTGTTTTAACAAAGTGGGCACTGCTCTTTGGTGGGGGCCTTCAGCTGTGAGACAGACTGCAAATGAAGCAAGCAAAAAAAAAATAAATGCAGTGGTCTGGACAAAAAGGGTTGAGAGAAATCATATTCAAGGCCTCCTTAGCTCCTTGCCAATTAGAAGGCTGCCCTTTCTTTGATGGAGGATACTGTGAGATCAAAGAGACAAGGGACAGTTACTCTGCCTATGATGTATTCAGAACTGCTTGTCTCAACTGCTGTGCAACAGACAGAAAAGCAGTGATGGGCCAGAATGAAAAGCAGCAGTCTGACCTGCCCCTAGGAGTGTCAGTCAGAGCTCCCACCCACATTCCCTGGGGGGTACAGTGGGAGAACAGAATTTCACCTTTGGGTAGTTAGCAATGCAAAGAGAGGCTTACCAGGAATAGCCAGGTTTCTGAGAGCACTCAGTGCAGCGTGCTGCACAGTTACATTTCCATCCTCCACATGTCTGTCTAGCAGATCCATCAGCTTTTGAACTATGCCATTATCCACCATATGGATGCAGTTTCCGTCTGTGCAAGATGTAACAAGTCACTTGTGAAGGGAAGATTATTACTAAGATTTTTACAATAGCTTCTTATGAATAGAAGGGCTATTTCCTTGCTCCTTTTTAGATTTTATTGTTGAGAATTTGACCAGCATCATCTGTGAGAATTGCAGTGCTCATGACAAACTTACAAGAGTGATAGAAGAAATACTGAAGAAGGCAGAAATCCCCTATATCTCTCTACAAATGCAAAATAGTATTTTTAAAGTAAGCTTAATGCTTTTGAGGATTGTAAAGTTTAAAAGTAGTGCTGTGTAACTCAACAGCAGCTTCACTGCAACACAGTTCTTGTTTGTAGCTGTACAGACAGAGCATGATAGAGGGACACACATAAATTTACATAAGCTATTATGGCATGTTCTTACCATTTCTGGCAAAATTTGCAATAGCCAGTGCTCCTGCAAGCTGTAGCTGATGACTATTGGAAGGAATCCATGAAAGTACTCTTTGGAACACACTGCCTTTTCCTCCTTCAAATAATTTTTGCATGGATTCATCTGGGATAAAAAGCACAGAGTCAGCAAGCCAAAGTTTTTGTTAGGGAAGCTTCTCTTTATGTTTGTGAAGCTCTGCTGCTTCCACTACAATTAATCCAGTCCTTTAACGAGGGACAAAATCTGACCTGTTAAATGTTTGCCTGGGGGGTTGCAGGTCATCTAGGTTATTTAGAAAATTAATAAATAGTGAAATTCAGTAGCCAAACAGTGTTACAAGTATCTGCTGTTGCTTTGCGGAAGGTAGTGACAGCCCATACTTACCTCCAAGCAATAATAGAACCATAAGATCAGAAGCTGTTTTAAGCTCTGCAATATCATCCTCTTTGTCACTGTCCACAGTCTTCTGGACGATCTCAAGTAAGCACTCCACCAAACCTGCTTCAACCAGCTGCAGTTTAATGACATCTGGAAAACAGCATGGACAACAGGAGTCAGAATCAGGATTTTAAATGCATCTATCATACACATATGCAGGATGGACCGTAAGAAACAGTGATGTCAGTGTTTTCACTGACAGCTTGTGTACATAAAACCACAACTTCTTTATTTGAAATTCTTATGGCTGGCTTCTGTTATTATTCATCTAACAGGCTCTCCCTGCCTCTGGACTGCCTTTAGAGCACAGTCATAAGCTGAAGGTGCATGGAGCTCTTCACTTTGAAAAATTAGGATATTTCTCTGCAGCAAACTTCTGGCACCTCGGTCATGGCACAGCAGACTCATAAGGACTGTGCTGTGTTCATGCTTTCCAAAGACAGACAGTGTAGCTGCCATTCATTGAAAGGGCTGCAGGAAGAGTGCAGAAAGGCCAACCAAAAGGTTGGGTTGGCAGAGAAGTTTTCTCTGGAGACTGATGAGGCAAACTAATTTCTTAGTTGGTATTCAAAACAAAGCTTTAAGAAAGTAATAAATACTTTTTTTCAGGTGACATAGAATCTGGGAACAATATTTTTTCTCTTGTTTCTAAAATAACAAAATATTTAACAGATATTTCTCTTGGAATCTCCTTTTCATGCCTCAACTCCCTTTCTGTTAAGAGGGAATGGCAGGCTGTCATGCTATGTTAGGTCTTTTCATACATAGAAGAGATTCTGGTAGTTTTTGCATGCTGATTTTGAAAAATAGTCACAAAGCTCTGCTGAAATGTGCAAAAGAAGTGGTTTTCTCTCTGTTTTCTACATGAAATGGTATTTTAACAAAAAGGAATTTAACCCAATTTAAAATATTTTTAGGCCAGGGCTTTGGAAATATTTTTTCCTTCAGTTTACAAGCCACACTTGGGTGAGGAAATGTGTTCTACCTCTGGTGAAGGATGTGTCTGACTCTGTTTCCTGGTGTCACTAGGCTTTTTGCCTCAGTGAAATTCATTGTTCCTCTAAGAGCAGCTGACCTTCTCATGAACTTTGTAACGCAAAATCTCCAGTTGGGATTTTTTTTAAATAGGCACTTTTGCGCTGAGGTGCTTTAAAAATAGAGAATTCCCTTAGCTATAGAATACTGGGTTGCAGATGTTCTGTGATTTGAAATTGAAATTGCTATACCAGCATGCTTAATCAACAAGTAAATTAGAAAAAAAGCTTGAAACACTCCAACCACCAAAATCCAGACTCTGCAAATACTTAATTGAGATGTTTTTCCCTTCTGACCTATTGCTAATTATCTCCAATCAAAAGGACCTATACAGTACCAGCAAAGTGAACTCATTTAAGTGTGCCTTGAATTTACAGTGGAAATGTTTTTCTGACTACCTCTCAACATCTGAGCATCTGAGTTAGGGTCAGCAACAGTGAATTTCTCAAATCTTGTTGCAATTAAAAAACATACTCTAAGAAAAAATAAGCATTTGAATTGATGTATGTCAAATACACAAAAAGTCCAACCCTATTTTGCCAGTCTCTGAGGATGGAACTATCTCAGAGCAAACTGTAAATTATTATATAATAAATCATATATTTTGGAAAAAATGTGCATTTTTAGAACTGAAAAAGGAATTTATTTCCATGCCACTTAAAATAAGTCAAAATAACTTTTTAAATTGAAGTGAAAGTTTATCTTGACTTACACTTTGTAAAACAGATGCACACTGAGTGTATACACAACACAGTAGAATGAAACATAAATCTGAGTTTGCAGTTCTATCTAACAACCTATTCAATTAAGAAAAGCTTTAATGCTGAGATGGTTAAAACAAGGTTAGAGAGCCATCAAATCCTGTGATGTCTTCCCTACACAGAACTGCTTCCCACATCAGTCCAGCTCCACCTGTTAACTCATTTCTTCATTTCCATTAAGGACAGATGATGCATTGTACAAGCCACCTTTGTCTGATCCTTTGTTTCTCTGGGAGGAACATCCCAGAGGGGTGATCAGAGCTGCACATCAATTCCTGCTCTGGCTTGAGCAGTGATTCAAAGTCCCAGGGGCTGCCTGGGGCTACGTAAGATACGCCACCAAACACTCAAATTAAATTCATATGATCTCTCAATGAACAATAAGGGCAGAGTGTCCAGCCCTTAGGTTTGGTCAATTGACATGCCCCTAGCAAAAATAATGTTATAGGAAATGGAACTGCCAGGGGCTCTGTGATTCCAGGAAATGATGTCCTGGTGCTCCAATGGTCTGTGAACACTTGAGCCAGTCTTTGCAGACATATGTTGTGAAGCTCTCTAAAAAGCAGCTTTAGAGATTCAAACTGTGGGCATAGGGCAATAAAATATAACATAATCATATACAGAGTGAATCAGCGATGGAATTAGCATCAACAATGTGCAGGCTCTTGTCATATGCTCAACAATTAAGACCTATTCACTTTCTGTGAAACTACAAATCACAAGGATTAGCTGTGGTGGCTTCGGAACAAGGCAGCCCATTACTCTGCATTTAGTGCCTGAAAAAGACACTGATATACTGAAATAAAAAATATACATAAGAGAGTGAGTAAAAGAGTAAGAAAAAAAATTCTCACCATTTTCTGCTAGGGGGGCCAAAACTTCAAAAATCATCTCTTTTTTATCATGCTCTATTTGCTTCTTGAACAGTTTCACAAGCTCTTCAGCAATGTTTGTGTAGGCAAACTGTTCCTTACTTGATTCTGTGAAGCAAAAAGACAAATTCAGTATAAAGTAAACAAACCACATCAAAAGGTAGAACTACTTTTTCTCTTTGTTACTAGCTTTACTCAATAAGATGACTAACTGCTCTTCACAGACAAAAGCAATAGACTCATGCCTGTCACAAAATGAAAAGATATATGTCTAAGACTTTAAATGTGCTGATCTGAATTAGTTATGGTTAAGGCTGTTAAAAATATATAAATATATGATTCAATGATGTTAGGTCTGGTTTTGCCTAACAAAATATAAGGTAGCTATAGAAACAGTAATAGTACAAAAATAAGTCTGATTTCCCTCAACAGAAAGAAGAGCTGGTTATATACTGAATTTTCTATGGGAGAGATGAAGACTTGCACCAAATGCTGTAATATTTACTTGGTTTCACGATGGTGACGTTTCTTTTGAAATCTGTGTGTGGCTGTTGCTGGGCCAACAGCGCTAAGCAGTTTTACAGCTGGGTGAGGTTCACACCAGATTAGCCAGCAGATCTTCAAATGTACATTCAACAAAAGGATCTCTTATTCCATTGCCTGTATCATATTCCTCCTCACTGGCAGTATTACAAGGGATGCAGGTGGTAGGGCTGGTGTTCTGCTTTCTCCAGTTGCCACCTCCTGAGGGCCATCTGTACTCAGAAAACCTTCCCGCACCTTTGCTAGTGCTCTGGTAGATGCTTAGGGATTACTTTACTGTAGAACTGACCCCAAGGACTTGGGAAAAGCATGAACTGCAGTTCTGGACACTTTTGTGCACATCTCATTGTTTTCTCTCACTAAGCATGGTTGCATAGTATATTCTATGTCGATTTTTGATCTTTCCAGTATTTTTTCAGACCCATCGCTGGTTTGTGCCCTGCTTTGACACGGAGTAAGTCATATAATGTTTTTCAAGGGATCTGTGTAATGCTGTTGTCTCGTAAGTGATGAAAAATGACAAATCTCACAAAAAAATTCCCTGAAGTTACAAGGCAAAAATAAAATAATACAGTTACAATGTGACTGACTGCTGCTTAAGGGAGAATAAATTATTAAAAAGTAAATTATTTTTGGGCCAGTCCTAAAGAACGAGCACTTTTTCAGTGTGTATGAACTGGAAGGGAAGCAGCTGCTTTGAAGTTTCTTTCCCATCGTTTTCATTACTCAACAAGACAGAGATCTTGAAGACCTCTGATTTGTTAATTTCTTTAGTGCTACCTTGATGGCTTTCTCTGTTGTTGATTTGTTAAGAATTGTCTGCTGTAAATAAATGTATTCTGTGTATGACCAGACTAAACTATGTAACATGATACCTTCTCTGGCCTTGAATCCATGAACTCAGGCCACCAAATACTATAAATGCAGAGATATATTTTTCATATTTTGAACTGCTGAATGTTCTTAGATGATATCATAAGTGCTCTGTATTATTTACTCCAGTGCAAAAAACCCTCAACTCATAAAACCAGAATTTCACCAAACAAATTAGCAAAAGAACAATATAAAGCATAAATGTTAATGAAACACTGGCCTTGACAACCCATTGATTTACACATGGTTGCACTCCAATGAAAACTGATCTGCTTGGATCAAAGCAGAGCCACGAACTTCAATTTAAATGAAGCTGTAACTAAATTTAACATCTATTCATGATTTATACATGGAGGTATTTAGATTAGAATATGTTAAAATTCTGCACCTAAAATAATATGCAGATTAGTGAACTGTGCCTGTCTCAGTTTCATTCAGAGATTTTCATGAGTCAAATTTAATCTTGATAAAACTGTGGAGTTGCACTAGGATACAATATTTATATTATTAATAAATAATTCACATTAAGTAGCAGTACTGTGGAACTACTGTTTAGATGATTTAAAATGTGCTTAGTTGCACTGAAGCACAGTAACATAAAACATAAGGTTGAATTAAGTACCTAAATAAATTTCAGTTACTGAAGAGGGGAAAAAAAAAAAAGAAACAACTATATATTCTGGAGAAAATAAGCAAAAATTTCTTGTCTGTTATTGTTGACTGTACCAAAAGGACTTGAACAAGTCTTGCTAGTCTTTAACTAAGACTTAACATTATGAAAACTGGATGTAAATTTGAGATTAATATTGTGGACTTACCGAGTTCTGCTAAATTGCCAAATGCAACAAGGCACATTTCTGTCAGAGCTGCATTTTGGCAATGAATACCCAACAATTTCACTAACGTAGGAATAACACCCATATTGATAAGCTGAGACTGCAAGGTATCTACATAAAAAGAAAGTACAACAGTGAGTTAGCATTTATCTTCAAAGTACTGTTCTTTTAACCAAAAAAGCATTTTTCACACAAAGCAACTTCTAGACTAAGCAGCATTAATATGTCTGTCTCCTCTACTCTTCAGACTAGGATTTGGTCCAGATTTGAGATATGGACTCATAATTCTCCTTGTCCCTGGCAATGTAATCCTGGAAATATTCCTTCCTGATCTGGTCATAGAGTATAGTGAATTATGCAGCAACTGACAATTTTGTGGTTATCAGGTTCCTAATACATGTCAGGTTTGATTCTGGGCTGAGACTAGCTGACTGAAATTGACCTGAACTTGGTCAGTGAAAAAATGATTTATCTGAAAGCTTTTTCTATATACTCTTTTTTAAAATTAAAGATCAAAACTGGAAAATTAAAATTAGAATGAATATAAACTGGCACTGAAATAAACACGAAAAGTTTTATAAACACAGGAAGTCACAATGTAGATTATGAAGAGCTTGAGAAAAAAGAAGTTTAATAAAGACAAAAAATGGAAGGTTTAAGAAAAGTCCTTAGAAGCCATTCTGATAATTTCTTGCATAGGATGAAAGTTTATAGTATTTACAAGTAAGAAAAGTATTGCCTCCTAGGTGTCTGCAAATAGAAAGATGCTTTGATGGTTAGCCAGAAACATGATTGGTTTAAAGGATTATTTATAACAGTATTTCTCCTTACACATTTTATCTACAACATAGCAAAGAAGAAAAACATTGTTTCACAGTTGAATAGAATGAAGCAGACATAAACACATCAGATCTTGTTTAGTAATTTTCCTAAGCATCTTTTTTCCTTTGTTTCTGAAGCACTTCAACTATGTTTAGATGTTATGGACTCAAAAAAATAAGGATCCAAAGCCCAGTGAAGTCAAGAGAATTGCACTATTTCATTTAGCAAGCCCTACTGGCGAATTCTGGGGTGGGTCTGTTTTTTCATTTGTATGTTTGTTGTTTTTTAGTTTGGTTTTCTTGTTAAGGAATTCATTCTAGGCAACTGAAATCAGTTGGAGTTCTTATATGTGTGGCATCAGAGCCATTAAAAAATGCAGATTTTTACAGGGAGATAAAAACATATAACATCTGAAGTTTAGCAAATTTAGAATCATCTTATGCTCTCAAAAAACTCTTTCCCCTCAAAATTCTGGCAAGCATGTTCAAAATTTTCATATAATGAAAATTATGATACAATTCCAGAATGTTTAGCTCATTTGTATTCAGTATAAAATACTTTGATAATAATTATGAATTTGGTATACCAAGTAAGTAAATGGCATGGTTATTAGAGGTTATTGGGGATGATCAGGAATCCTTATGGCTTGACATCTTTAATAAAACTGTATTACTTACCAGTAACTGAATTTCCTTTTTTGGGGGAAGGGATTACCTCTTCCACAGATTCGTGGTCTTTAGTGAAATTTATGAGTACGCCATGTAAGACACCAAAGAGCTGTTGAAGTTGTCAAATTTCAGGTAAGTACAAATTGTACTAGCGCATGCATTGAATGCCATTTTACCTCTGGCAGATGTGTGAGTCACTACTACACCCTCCTACTTAATTCCAAACTGACTGGAAAAATCTGTCTTTCAATAGGAAAACTGGGGAGAGAGGGAGATGGAATGGTTCTACAGAGAAAATTATTGTGTAGGAGAACTCAAGTTACTGGTAAATAATCTGGTTTGTCCTTGGTTTGTGATTGTCCCCTGCAAACACTTAAAAATACTGAAGGAAAACTAGTCATCATGGAGAGTGGGAGAACAAAGACACAAACCACAAATGCCATAGAAAATTATCTGGAAAGAAATTGCTTTGTTACTAGACTATACCTTTAGTCACACTAAAAATCGCTTTATCCAACTGTAATGGATAAAGAGACAGCCTCTGTGGACTTCATTCCAACATCAGAAGCATAAACTCTCCATTTTGAGCAGGTTTTTTTTTCTGCTGTCTCTTTCTTAATATAAAATATAGAAAAAGCATGGAGGGAAAATGCATAATCTTTGAAAGGAAATAGGAATCTTAAGAGCCAGATAGAAAGACATATCATTGTTCAAGAGAGCACGGAGTGCACTGACTAAAGGACCTCTAGAATTTCCAAACAAAAAAAACCCTAAAAAAACCCCATATACTAAGAAAGAACAATTGTATTGGGTCAAAGGTCAGGTGGTACACCAGACTCCATACCAGTCTGATTTTCCCAGAGTAGAAGGATGGCACCTGAGTACAGGAAATATCTAGTGGTAAGAATGGCATTACAAGAATTGACAGTAAGGTAAACATTGCCTTAACAGCAGTAAGTGTTAATTTAAAATTCATAAATTTTCTCCTTTGACAAAGATAGGGCAATCCTGTGAGTCACAAAGCTGCACAGGAAGCAAGACCTTTGAAAATAAGAGGCTGCCAGGAGCTATTTGCTGTATTTTTACTTAAGCCTGGGCTTGCCATACAAATTCTGGACCTGACATTTACATCTGTCATTATCACCAACAGGAGGCCTTTTCTCTAGCAAAGTCTATTAAGCATTTTAAGAGAAAAGTTTCAGGCATCTCACTGGTATGGAGACCTGCAGCTCTTTTTAGTTCAGATAAATTAAAAATACCGAAATTAAAATACCAGTCTCAGCTGGACAGACTGCCAGCAGTTCTCTCTCTGCCCTAGGAAAACCTCGGACTGTGTATCTTGGTCTTGTGTATCTTGGCCTTTTACTGCAGGAAGTGTTAATGCCCTTCTAGAGCAGGAGACAATTTTGGGGAAACATGCATCTATCCTACAACCAGTTGCCTGACACAGGACCAGAGTGAGCCGTGACACCAGGCAATGCTGTGTTTCAGGATGAAACAGCACTTCTATCCACTTCCTAAGCAGAACTTTATGCATAGAGACCAGGAAGCATGAGTAACTGAATTCCTTTTCTGAATTTATGATTTAAAATCACAATTTACACTGCTATCACACATTGCACTATGCCTTTGTGTTCTTTTGGGGTGAAAAGCACTGACAGTGATGCTGTACAGATGCATATACAGGTAGATAAAAGGCAATCAATACATGCGCCAGCACAAAGAATTACCTACCTAAAACTTGAATTTCAATGGCTCCATGTCCTTCGGTGACACACATGGAAACTCCAAAGAGTAAGATCTGAGGAGAATATCCCAAATTGAGAACTTTATTGGGGATGTTTTAGTTAAAAATGCTGATTTAGGCTAATTCATGAGTTTGAAAAGAATTTCAGAAAACAACTCATCATTTGTGTCCCATCAATAACTGTGATTATAATGCTGAAGGAGAAGTATTTTTATACAAATTGATGGCATAATTTCATACCCTAGAGAAACCTGCTTGCAATCCCCACAGCTTTGTTAAATCATGACAGAAAGTCTCAAAAGCATGCTAGGCATCTCTAACTGTGATGTAAATGAAACAAAACCCATGACAAGCATGAAAATTAGCAAGGTAAGTCTTAGGAGGAAGCATTACTGAAATATTGCTGTCAGACCATAATAATGGTGCCATAAATCTCTCTTTAATTTCTTCTGTATTTACATAGCATCTGCAGATGGTCAATAGTGCACATCAGACCCCAACATTCATTCTAGTTGCTAAGAGTTTTGTGAGAATAAGAAAGGCTCAGCAGTTGTATGATTTAACATCAGGATGTCACATTTTACAAAGGTGCTGAAGGAAAGACAATCTTGACAGGCTGAAGTTTGCTATGAAATGAAATGAGGCAGAAATCTATAAACGTAATTATTTTTATCTATATATATACACACACTCATATATATAAATGTATGCATACTTTCACGCATGCATACTGTATGCAGTTAACTTCTGATCTCCAATTTGACTATCTAATAAGCCAATTGGCCTAGTTCTTCCCTAATTTCTGCATTTCTTAAAAAGCCTTCATGGTTTGTTTTAGAGATCTCGAGAGACAATTTGTTTACCTTATGGACTGATCCCATTAACTTGCAAATAGTCTTGGCTCACAGGATTATGGGATCTGCAGAATAACCACTCATATTTCTAACTCTTTTACATGAGTGTTTGCAAATTATTAGTTTTATTCGATTAGTTATTAGTTTTCCCCTCTTTATCCA
Source organism: Muscicapa striata striata (assembly GCA_030060385.1). Classification (NCBI taxonomy): domain Eukaryota; kingdom Metazoa; phylum Chordata; class Aves; order Passeriformes; family Muscicapidae; genus Muscicapa; species Muscicapa striata. Next base: position 639,192 of record JAREIS010000271.1, on the reverse strand, counting down.
AGCCTGCTTTAGCAGAAGCTAATAACTGAAAACAAGGATGAGCTGTTTATGTCTAACTGAACTTGGGTAGTAAAATACAATTATGACAAGAGGGCCGAAAAACCTGGTCTGAAGGTAAAGGGATGTTTTCCATCAAAAAAACCCCCTCTTATTTCTATCAGTTCAATTACATATCAACACTTTTGTTTTTAAAGCTTAAAATAATTGCAAGAAATGCCAAAATTTGAATTTGTTGTCTTAACAATTGTAGTTACTAAAGAAATTATAAGATACCAAGGAAGGAAAGAAAGAATTGAGAGACAGTAAGCAAGAACAATTCCTGAACACAAGCAGATGACATAAGAACCTTGTAAAAGGAATCCTATTTTTAAAGCTTAGACAACACTATTATGACTGGAGTTACAATTGCAAGCTGAGTGTCCAGAATCAGGATGAGATACAAGAATGCTCCATTAATTTGCTCTATTTAGGAAAAGGAAGTCTTACTTGTAGCTGCTCCTTAGTTGCCTTTTTTGTAAAACTCATGTGTGATGAATCCCTTAAAGTACTCAAGACTGAGTCTCTCGTTAAAAAAAAAAAGGTGGTTGATAGTTACTAATAATGAAGTAGTAGTTATTGGAAGAAGAGGGCAATTAGCTGACTGGGAATGACAAACTAGAATCAAATAAAACAATATATATACTCTTTTGCTCCTAAAATGCTGATGATTAGAAAATATTAGGGTGTTCACAGATAATCAGATGCAACTAAGAACCAACTGTGCTGTAATGGTCCTTATCTGGATAGCTAGTACAAATTAAAAGAGTGCAAGTCATTAAGAGCAGTTAAAGAAATCTTCCAAGCTTCCACCTGTAACTTTTTAACACAGCATGCCAAGCTGGAAAAGATTATAGAAACATGAAAAGAGAATGCAGAAGTGCTATTTCAAAGACTGAAACACTTCCTCCTTACCTAATATTTTTCTTTTTATTTTTGTCCAATTGGTTTCCATAACTACAGACAAAGAAATGTGTGACTCTAGGCTGCAATCCCATGCTGCTCATCCTTCAGCAAAACAAAATGCAAAATGCAGTGTTTTATCTTCTTTTTAAGTAGCTGGAATCAAACCTTTGCAAGTAAATCCCAAAAATGGTATTCACTAAGCTGTGAGCACAATTAACTGTCAGGGCAATCTCAGTTTTGATGTTTAACAGGCCAGCAAAGAGCTGGATTTACTCAGAATATTATTTACCTGCTGCTGCAATGCATGGAAGAAAGTGGTTGTCTTGGGCTCCTAGTTGACATTGACTGCTGTCCTGAAAATTTACGATGGCCCACAGGTGATATGATAGATCAGCTCACAATTATAGTCCAATTGTACTTGTGACTCTTAAAACTGGCAAGACAGGTCAACTACTTGTTTCTCCATTCACTTGCTACCGGTATGGTCACTGAATTTTCTTCTAAAATTTTAGTCTTTTAGATCACTTTTTTTTTTTTTTTAAATATTGTTTTGGCATATTATTTGGGGTTTAATTCAATGGTTGCCCCAGTCAGTGAGCAAATTCACAATGGAACTAGAGGACACAAATCTTACCCAGCCTACCCATGAATGCTGCACCAAACATGAGCTGGGTTTCTAGGAAAGAGACCTTTCCTCATGGAGACAACCAAGTATGTGGGGTAAGGTGGAGGTCTGGTAAATCCCCAACACTCCACCCTGCTGTGATGGTAGAACACAGGGCTGATGAGCACCCTGATCCAAGAGCTTGGAACACTCCTGCATTTCTCACTCTGACACTGCTTCAGTGGCTCCTGTGAATAGTGTGTGTGAGATGAAAGATGTCCTTTACCAGAGAGGAGAGCAGCTAGTGAATCCTCCTGGCTGTCACTAAACCACACAACTGCTTTATTGATTGCATCAGAATAAGCTATCTTACTAGATGGAATGAGTCATTTATTCAATGTTCCTAACAGTTAAGCTGTTCAGAAGCTGCTTGTTTGGGAGATTTATCTCATAATTAGTTTTCCTAGAGAAGATCTGCTGGGAGCTTGGTAACTGAAGCAAAACTGGTAACAGTATCTCTACACATTGCTTTTGGATTTGTCTGTCTAGAGCTACCAAGTATACGGTATGCTCATTAGTCTTAATTAATACAGAGCATTCTGGGAGCTTAGAGGTGAAAATACCGATTTGCTCCAAACGTAACAAAGAAAAGTAATGAGTTAACACTATGAAATATAATAAATGTGATACTCATGCAAAGTGGTCAAGTGAAACAGTTCCTGTTTTAAAACAATATGAAATGAAGGAAGTAAAAAGTTGCTATTTAGAGAAAATGGAAGAAGTACTGTAAACAAGAATTCTTAGATAATACAGAGAAAAGAGGAGGAAAATAAAATAATGTAAGAACAAGTGAAAGAGATGAGACACATACAACAGTTATATTTGGAACTGGATGAGTTACACAAAGAGCTGAGATCTCCAGAGAGATGGCACAGAAAACACACATGGAAACTATGCTAGAAGAGATGATAAAGCAGATTAAAAACATATACAATAAAGCCTATGGACCATCCTGAAAAGTAGAAAAGTTTTGTAGATATAAGATTGGAAAGTGAGTTACAGCAAGTGCTATCTTTCAAGAAATAGTGAATGACTAATAAAGAAGATATTTCTTTCTAAGATGAAACACTGGAATTCAGGAAATGGGCACGATTGAAGACAATGTAATTACTAACTGTATTTGTAATATGTGCCATTGCAAGTCAGGAGAACAGCCTCTCTGTAGCTTTTCTAATATACTCCAATTTTCTTCCCATTTAAAAACTTGAAAATGTATGAATGCTGTAAATATATCTTGGCACATTAAAACACCTGTGTGTAGAAGCAAGCTAGGTACTAGTTTGTACAAGTAATGTAGAATGCTCTTTGTTACTCTCAGTGGTCAAGGGTTTCCCATTTAATATACTCTCATGTTTTTGTCTCAGTCTCTAAACATCTCCAATTAATGATATAATGAACATAAAATTTTTAGACACAGAACAGTGTTGAACATGCCTATAAATGATTCCCCATTTATCTTAGAACAATGTAACATTTCACAAAGAGAGATAATATTAACTGTTTGGCATACATACCCTTAAATAATTAACAACACTGCCTGTCTGCAACAAATTAGTCTTATGATGTTATTTGATACTAAGGAGAAAGAAAGGACTTAATGTAGCCTTCTAATTACCTTCTGTAAATCTGTATGATACATCTTTAAGCTTTGCTTTAAGACAAAGAAGTAAATTCCAGATGCTGATCTTAAAACTTTACACAATTTATGTTATATGGAATTGTGTCAGGTATATATCTAGCATTTTTGGGAACATAATTTTACTGAAACAGAAAATTACATGTCTGAATTGAGGTCCCTGATCTCTTCTGAGTAACTTAGTGTTAAGCATCCACAATGTAAACCTAGAGATGATTTTAAGTTTGTATCTTTTTTTGTTGGGGTTGTTCTCCTGGTAGACATAAAGCAAATTTTCGGTGTTGTTTACCATTCTCATTGCTATAGTTCATCAGCATGCCACAAAAGACAGTCAAGAGCTTCTCACTGGCTGGATCTGTTTTACTGCACAGTGACCTTAAATGGTCTACTACAATATGTGCACCACCTGCATGGTCAACTGCGTTCCTGCCCTCATCTGTAAAACAAAGAGTTACATTTAAAAAAAATGAAACCAAACCCCACAGTCGAATCCCGAACGTAACAGTAATCATACAAAATGAAGTTTTTAAACAGAGTAAAGTCATTCCTCCAGTGCTGTCAAATTCATCTAGAGAGATGCTTGAGGGCCAACTCTTAGTGCAACAGAGCTAGGAAAGTGAAAACACCTACAACAAAAAGAATTAACCACCTGGCACTAATACATTTGTAAAGAAGTTCAGTGTTTGAGGCAGAGCTGCTGGAGCTGATAAATAATATTCTGAAGATGCACTGAGTTTTGCCAGAGGGAGGTTCTGAGCACTTGACACAGCTTAGTCCATATACAGGTAATTTACTCTTGCTGTTATGCAGATCAAGAAATTGAAGTACAGAAAATAAACTGTTCTGATTACTTAAAAACAGAAAGGGCAATAATGGATAAAACAGAGGTGCTAGTTCCCAGTGGCAAATGTTCATGCACTCACTCTGCCACACAGCCATGCACAGTTCTCTGCTGAAATAGCCGAAATTTAATACCACTGTCAGATACTTTTGTGTAGCTAAAATAAAAATTTACTCTGCACCTATAGAAGACTACAACGCTCTGAAGGGCTGTAAAAAACACATAATAATCTCTGTATGGAACTCTTCCTATATAACAAATCAGATTTGATGCAACAGTGTAGGAATAAAGGACAAACAGGCCTTCTATTACAGTGATCATCAATACCGCTTCCTTCTCCAGCAGTAAGCAATAAGCAATAGACAAAAAACTAAATCCCGGGGCTGCTAAACGGAGAGATTTCCATGTAAGCTACCACTGGAAGCAGCTCGAAAATCTGGATGAAAACAAAACCTTGGGGAGGAAGGAGGAGGGAATCACTGAAGTTTTGCAACGTAAGAAAAAAACCCAAAGCCTCTCAATTTCTTCATGGCCCCAAAGCAAATCTCCTCTTTTTCTTGTTATTCACCACTCTACCATCCCTCCTCTCTCTCCCCATCATATGTGCAGGTCAAGCTACCAAGTTTTCATCATTCTGCAATGTATTTAGCATGAAACTCAAGGCTGTACACATTTATAATATAATCTTCCACTGTAAAGTGTTCCAGAGCTCTGCAAAAAGAAGCTTCTAAATCTTCCAATTCTTGTTAATACTATTCGTGAACTATATATACCCCTTCTACTGTATATAAAAAACAGTATTGTAAGTATTGCTTTTAGGGACTTCAGAAAATTTGCCGAATGGAGCTGAAGGAAGGGTAATTCTTGGCAGGAACTTAAAATTATTACCAAAGTAGTAAGAGTTTTGCAGAATAAATTCATTGCCCTGACTGTTTCCACCTTGGACAGGATCAGGATATCAGAAAAATGTGTTTTGCTGCAGGCACATCTATTTCATTTTGGAAAAGGAGAAATTGTAATCTATTAAACAGTTAAATTCTAGGCAGAACTCTGTGTCAAGGAACAGCTATTTAAAAAAGGACAAAAAGAAAAGAAATTTCTCAGATCCTTGATGAATACAGTTTTAATGCTGAAACAAAAGGAAGTCCTACATCAAAATATAGTGAAACAATACATGTTTAGACACAGTGCTTACATCTACAAAATCAGCAGAGGATAAAAAGTATTTTGGTTTGGAATATTCCAAATGTATTCTGCTTTGTATATCCCCTTCTGGTATTTTTTACTAGTAAATTTATGCAAATAGATGATTTTGTATTTAACTCATCTGTTCTGTGAGTCAAAATAGGTGTACAAAATGGAACTGAATCACTGATTCTGAATCAGATGGACTGACTGTGGTCCTCAAATTACTATCATGCAATTTAAATCAACAAACAAAGATGATAAATTCAGATAAGAATCACATGTAAAGCTCAACCCTGTGTCTTAATGAACTACATGTAAAATATGTAAACGAAGTATAATAGAAAGGTAGAGTTGGGTGAGTGTTTGGAAGCAAGTGCTAAAACAGCAAAAAAAATAGTTACAAGCTAAGTTCCTTACCTGGGCAGAATTTGGCAGAACTCTACTGAAAATTACTGTGTGATAATATTTTACAATGTATTTGAATACCTCATGTATTTGAAGTCTCTCACTTCAAATACATGACAAAACTCTTATCCACACAATGTTTTTGTTAGGTAAACTGATAATCAGCTTCTGTTGTACAGAAAGTGAAAGTAAAGAAGGAAGATTCAGAAACAAATCTCATTCCAAGAAATGTCTGTCTTTATGGTATACTCAAAAAGTTAGGTACAAATGAACCTCAAAAGGTGGCAGGTTGTAAGAGCCAGCCTTTGAGAGGACTGCATATGCTGGTAGACTTATAAAGGAGATGCCATAACTGAGTTTTTTTGCTCTCTCTTTCCCATGCTGGAGCTCACTTGGCGTGGCTGCTTCTCTGCCCCAGGCAGCTGAGTAATAACAGACCTCAGTGAGTGCTATAATCAGGATCTCCTGGTGCTGCCTTCTTTGCCCAAGAGGATTAACTCAGCTCATTAGTGCAGGACCACAAAGAATCCTGTGCCAGATGTAGGAGGAAAACCCTGAAGGTCCTGCCTACCCACTGCCAGGACTGCTGTGATGCTCCACTGCATTCCCAAGCAGAAAGCATAGCCCTGACTCAGAATGCTTCGTGTGCATTTCACCAACTCAGTTCTCACTACTCCTCTGTCGCTAAGGAACAGTTTTTGCACACAGGAATACTCATCCAACTCCAAATCATTTACAGTCAAAACAAGGCCCACAGCATGTTGCTGCATCTTGTTCTCAATCCAACTATTACCTTGCAGTTCAGCAGCTCTATGAACTCCCACACTTAACGTGCTTCCAAGCCTCCCAGAAGCTGTGTTGATTTTTTTTCCTGTGACCTTTTTAAATAAACATTTGTTATTCCTAATGGAACAGTGATTGAATAGTTTAATGAGAGCATTCACATTTCTGCTTTAAAATGCTTCACTGCAGCTCACAAAGGGCAATGCTGTTGTATAGCTTTATTTTAAGTACATGTAATACTGACTAAAGATGCCAGAATGAGAACCTAGGAAACCAGATGTATTTTTTCCCTGTAAAATGTACAGTAAGATTTATTACAGAATAGTTATTACTTCACAATGTTTTTTAGCCCAATTCAACACAACTGTCTCAAAGAATTAACACAGTCCCTTTTTCTATCCTGACTTGCTCAAAGAAGTTTTATGCAAAAAAAAGGGTTTTAAGTGGATTATCAAATTACTGTGACTGTTTACTATTCTGTCTTCTCAAATCTTCTGGTTGCTCAACCATGCCCAAAATCAACAACCTAACTTTTTTTAATGTGCAGGATAATTACACCTTTACAACGTAGCACTTAGAGTAGTTTCAATTTCCTTTTCCCAGGCTGTTTGCATCACTTTCCCTTGAGTTTTTGTCCCTAATTCACCAAGCCCTAAAACAAATCATTAAGCCACAAAATGTTAACAAGAAAAAAAATCTAACTCAGGTAAAAAGGGCTGTGGGGCTGTGCCATAACAGAAAAAGATACTGGAAAATATTTAGGCTTAAAAAATACACCCATTTCCCAGATGACCAGCTAGAAAACAATTTGATGGCATTTCTTAAAAATAAGCTTTATACTTTGAAATGTTCTAATTTTGACTTGCAACTGGATACCTGAATTATCCTTTCTCCAATTTATGTTTTGCAAAAGTTTATTGGTGTAAATAGTTGCATTGGTATAAATGATGCAAGTCAGTGAGGGAAAGGATCATCTGCGTGATCAAGGTCCCTGACATGCATAAACCAAATTGCCAAGACAGCAAATTTGGGTGACATGGGAAAAATATATTATTTATTTAAAAATTATTTTTAGTTGTGTAATGATTAAATCATTTAAGTGACATACTGCCATTTTACTTTAATTACTTCATCATTATTGCATTTGGCTACAATCCTGCATTTTTTTGACCAAAATATTGCTTAGATTAGGCAGTGCTTTACAGATAACTCTTTCTTGTTTTCCTTAATTAATAAAGATGAACTAATCTACATTAGCCCAAGTCAGGGGTGGGGGAACTGTTTTTTCTCTGTGTTCTATTTTTATTTTTTCCCATTTTTTAAAATTAGGTCCTCTTTGCAAGACTTTTGTGGTGAGGCACTGATTTGCTTCTGCTGCATATTCTTTTACCTGGAACTGCAATGGTCTGTGATAGCAAACTGGCTGCTGCAAGGAAATGATGATGTGACAGAATATCAAGAACATGTGTAAGCAAAAAACTGCAGGAGTAGAACTCCAAGGGAAAAAAATATCCACATGTGGAAAAAATATCCCACATGTGGAAAAAAAAGAAAGAAAATATTCAAAAAGTAATGGCAAACCCTGAGCTAGTGTAAATGACACTATCTATACAGTCACTAGGAAAAGTACTGCCACTTACATCAACTGGGACTTTACCTTTTCCTGTCTGAACACTGTAAGATTAAAACTTTCCATGCAGTGTTGTCATTCAGTTTTAACACTTGACTCTAGTTTTGATCCTCAGTCTCGTTTGTGTATGCTTTTTAGTCATTGTGCCGTCAGGTCTCTGACTGCATGACTACAGAACATAACTCTGTTACACAACACACAGTAGCATTTCATTAATTTTATTTTTCAAAGAAAGTAAGCACTATGTGCTTATACTGCACTAGTAATGTTTGCTGCTTTTTCCATGTCTTCTGTGCATTTGTCTAAAAGGGACATTACACAGCAATACTGTATTTTGAGATTCATGTTTTAATAATTTGGAGGATAATTTTTAGGATTGCTGTGTCTTGTACTGAAACTTCTCTTCCCTTTATTAATTTTTTTAAGGAATTATAAGGCTGATTACCAGAAGTACTGTTTTAAAAAATTTGTTTACTGGTTAAAATCAATTAATATAATCTTAAAAGTTTTGCTTTATAAAGAAAACACCAATCTTGAGTTAGTTATGCTTGATTCAGAGACAAACAGAATTGTCCTATAGTCAGTTCATCATAAAATGCTGGCAGCTATCCTTAGCCCTACAGGAAAGCATTGAGTGTTCATAGTTATTCCTTTAGAATAATTGTTAAAATAATAAATATGTAAACAGTAAACTAGAGAAGATTCTCTCTTAATACAGTCCCTTCAAGGACTGAAAAGAGGTAGAGTTGATCTTTTTGGATAAAACTGTTGCCAGCAGTTTTTTTGGGTAATGACAACTGATGCAGCAGTGTAGTGGCCCTCTTATGCAACTAGTTTATTCTAACAAACAAATAAAATTTATAAATGTATCCAAGCAGAAATCTAAGGATATTTTTGGTATACTTATCATAATATGTTCAATGCGTGGACCACAGGATATCAATGCCAACAAGGCCTAATCTCTTTCATGATTTTTTTATCTACAGAGTCAGGAGCTTGGCAGAACATTTGAAAGGAAAGGTAAGTGTGCAGGTATTGCAATCTCCCTAATGCTGTGCTGAGGTAACAGTCAAATGCAAGCTGGATTCAAGACCACAATTTAATTTATTAAATAGTATCTTCTTATTAGTCATATTCTCTTATGTCTTATTAATACAAGAAAAATCATGTGTTTCTGATTTCAGACAAAAGAACAGTAATGAATTTACTGCTCAAGACTTCAGTACTTCACTTCTAGTCAAATGCTACTAGATCTGAGATTCGAATATAGCAGCAGAAATGTTTTTATCAGCAACAAGACATGCAACACTACTACACTCAGTATTGGCAAGTAATTTGTTCTGGATTCCAAGGATACTTCAATGTGTAATTAAAATGTAGTAATTATTGTTACCAAATTCTGTTTGAAATTAAAAAAGCCAACTTAGAGAAGAAGAGACTGTTCTACTTAGATATACTAAAGTCAGGTAAAGGTCCTCAAAGCTGAATGTAGCTTTGCCTTCCTTTTCATATGCAATGTACTTACAGCAGACTCTTCAGTTGATTTTATAACTCTATGAAACTCCTTAGTAATTCCATTGCAGTCAAACAAATTACTCTAGGTTTATGAAAGTGTAAGTCAGAGCTGAAGCCGGCTTAGTATTTCATACAGTGTGAAATAAATCATGGAACCCAATTACACAGGGAAACAGCAGGCAGTTTTTCTACACTGGTAAATAGGCATTTATAGCAGCTCATGCTACTAAGAGAATAGACCTGCACACCACAATTAATTTAGAATTTCTCCTCCCAGGCCTGCAGTGCAATGTTTTCTCTCAAACTCTCCAAGAGGAGGGGTGTGAAGTGAGCATGGCATGGTCAGAGTCTGGTGCAGAACAGCGTGTGCTGCAGGCTGCTGCTGAAAGGAGCCTGGAAGAGCTGTGGGTCTCCACCAAACCAGTCAGAGGAGCAGTCCCAAAAAGTGTGAAACCCATGGGGATTTTGGAGTAGGCTGGGAAAAGCCCAAGAAAGAAAAAGTAAAGAAAACCAAAAGGAATCCACCATAAAGCATATTGGTGGATTCTACCAGGGTACTTTTATTTCCCTGTTAGAAAAAGAAAGACAATTATTCCAAGAATTGGAAAAGTAATAAGTGGACCTGGGATCTACAAACAGCTGAGGAAAGCCCTGGGCTTGTCCCAAGTCATGAAGCCTAGGAGGAGCCTAGCCTGAGAATTCATGGGTTTTGCATCACCTCTCAAATATCTTTTTTCTAATGATCTAGAGAGAGTTCCTCATAATTCTGATTCCATTTAGGCCAGCTGCAAAATAAGAAGTTAGAATAATATTGTTTAACAGCTTCCTAAGAATATTCATGATTAATTGCTACTAAGAATTCAATTTAGTGAGGAAGTATATGTTGGCATACATACACTCTAGTTTCTAGATGATGCAATACTTATACACAGAGCCTTGGAGAAAAACCTGCACTATCAAGGACTTCTAAAGTAATAATTTTCTAAGACTGTGGCATGTCTCAGAGAGGACAGATCTAAATTACAGATTTAAAATACAGATCTAAAATACAGATCTGTATTACTGTACAATCAAACCCTTGAATTTGAATTTTCTGCAAGCAAACCACTCAATTTTCAAGCAACAATTTAAGGACTCTGGTCTCAATTTCATGGTATTTCTTGGGAAACAGCTTAGTAGGTGGCATTTGCATTTGGTAGGATCTAGTACAATGGTAAGTGAAAAATTGTGGTAAGATGCTGCCTGTATGAATCAGGGTGACCTTCCTAAAAATGATTAGCCAGTAGTGTGCCATTATTATCAACACCAGTTGTGTTCTAGGATTCTGCTGGTTTTCCATATGGCAATGGAAAATGTTATGCCGTTTTTTGGAGAAAACTGAATTTAACTTCTTTACAGTATGTTTATTTAAAGTGTCTGATTTTCTCCTGTAGATCTGAAATTAATCATGAAAGAACATAACTGTACAATTGAGCTGTTTCTTATTTTTGTACTTAGCCTTTCATAGTAGATCCCTGCAAGAGATCTGTATATTCTTTTAAGATACAGAGCTGAGCTTACAGAATTTATAGCATGTATAAGATCTTTTTAACAAAAAGTGATAAAATGCTCATGTTCTGGAGTTGAGGCTGAGATGAAGAGGGATCTGGTTTTATGTGAAAGGCCACATAGTTGAAATTCAGCTAGGAGACTTGCCATCAATATAAGTAAGACTGCGTAGATAACAAAGAAATTTACAGCTTGGGAAATGAGAAAAGGACGCAATAAATCTCCTGCTGAGAAAGGTAGATAAGCAGCTGTCAGAGGAGAGTCTTTATAGAATGAGCTGGCATTTTGAGCTTCTTTCCAACTCTGTAAGATGCTTATATACCAACTATGGTTGCTAAGAACATGTACCCAAGCTGGCAGTTTCGTGAAGAAACAAGGCTGTGGTACAAAAAGAAGTAACTTCTGGATTAAACAAGGAGGTCTTTAAGCATTGTCATTAATACGTATATTATGGAAGAGCAGAAGGGGAAATTTTTCACCTCCACTACAAGATATATGGTCAAACAGCAAGAAGGAATTATTTTCTAATGGGTAAGAGCCTAATCTAATCTCAACTGAAGTCAATCAGAATGCCTTCCTCTAGTTTGCATGGCTTCTGAATCAGGCTCTAAATATCCCAGCCTTTCACTTCCTCTTAGAATTATCACTTTTATAGCATAAATATAGCAACCTCTATCATGTGCATAATGCTATATAAAAACACAGGAAAGTAGTTTGTCAATCTTAACAAGTTACCTGTGGAAAGATCACTGAGATTAAGATAGCATGTGCATCACAAACTTTATGATAAAAAGTATCATGAGGCTATAATTTGCTAAGAAAATAATACTAATTTAATATAGCATCATCGTCCATTAAAATTCTTGATAAAATTTATTTGACTGGCTTGATCTTTCATCTAGACAAACTGCACTGTTGTGAGGGGTTTCAGAGTAGGAGAGAGACCTGGCTACAGACAGGTTTTATCTTTCTCCCACATTGTCTCATTGGTCTTGCAAGGAAGCAGGCCTAAGTTGAAAACTGTAGTCTTAGTTTCCCTGTCCTCCATGCACTTGATCTGCCACATGAGACCAGTCACCAGACTCTTCCCAGTCTACTGTGAAAAAAGTCACCAGAGAGAGCCAAGGGGTGTACTAATCACTAGGGTGTTCATTATGTGATCACAAGGTGCAATTTGGATAATGCGCTTCTTTAACTTAATACTCCAATGGCCAGAGCTGATGGTAGCAAATAATTCTTAGGCTTTATCTACAGCAGAATTAGCCATTCTGTACTGACTTAAGACATTGCTTTTTGCACCAAGAGCCATATTAAACATAATCTTTTAAAAAAAATAGAGATGAGATTTTTACATTACATGTGGAGCCAAGGTGCAAGGAGAACTTAGAAGAGTAAGTATCCCTTATTTGTAACATCTGTACCTCTGTAATATCCCTCAAAGAAAAAACTTACTAAACAAACAGCACCGGGAAGAATGACAGGAGGGGATGGACAAACAGACAGTAGAAAGGTACCCTATAGTTTGACTCATGGATAAAGAGTAGTGAAGCAGCTAGGATAGCTGTTCTGCTCTGACTGGACAATTTCTAAGAATTGAGCTTTGATTATAGGAAAAACCACATAACTGGTGGTTAAAAGGAAAGAATGGGCTAGGAGCTTTGCACCTAATAATATAGTTCTGATAAAATTCTGTCCATGAGTGAGGCCAAGGACTCTGTTTTCTGGGGATTTGGAAGTATATGCAGCTTGTACTTGTACAGACTACAGATACATGCCTATGTATCTATAGATAAATATATAAATAGATACAGATATTGTATCTACAGATGCAGTGGGGGAGAAAGCAGGAGGGAGGAGAGGAGAGATCATGTCTCCATTTCTTTACTTTGCACTTTCTGCTTTGATGAAAATTTGGCAGCTGAGGGCTATGTGGAATTTACTAGATAAAGTGTGTAAACAATTACAGGTGTACAGGAACATGCAGGAATGCATGTGCTCTTAAACTGTAGGGCTGCACTGAACAATCTGCATACAGTTGCTTCTGACAGTCTGCAATTCATTACTTCTGACTTAAATCTTTTTATCTGCCTCAATTGTTTCTTGCATCTCTGCATACTAGAGGATGGTGAGAGACCAGATACCTCATGAGCACTAACAAAGCTTCCTTCTACCCTGCTTTGCAATTACATTTGCCTGTATTCTTGATTTTCAGAGATTCACATAATGCAGATCTCTTCAAAACAAATACTTTAAAAAGGATCCTCTCAAGACTGCTTGGTGTAAGTTTGACCTACTTTTTTCCTCTTTAACTGTTTATGTAATGCATTTAATTCTCTGTATTTTCTTCCCTGTTCAAATAGGTAATTAAGTAGTGTTTTTGTGGGCTAACACAGATGAGCTCCCAGACAATAACACATCTACTTCAAACATAATAGACAAAAAAAATCTATCAGTAAGTCAAACAGGTTTGCATTTCATATTTTCTGTGCAGAAACAAATCTGTTCATTGAGGTCTATGGCCAGGTGTAATTCCCCTTTAACTTGTGGAAAGTACTAAATCTCTTTCAGCATTGGGACTTAGTAATGAGTTACCTTTCCATAGTAGTTGTGTTCCAGGAGTAGCCACTCCTGAACTTATGGGGAAATGGTCTTGCCTTCATGCAGCAAATCTGGGATCTGTGAACACTGAGGAACCACTGCCATTTTCCTTTGAAAAAACAATTCAGGCAATCCTTCTCCTCTTCAAGGCCAATTTTAAGGGGCATTCCCTGCAGAAGCAGCTGTTTGTCCCACAGTTTTCATCCTACACCACACCAACTTCTCTCAGAGACCTGATTAACTCATTTTGGCACAAGCTGTCACTGGACAAATTGATGCATGCTTGCTGGGATGAAATACAGGACACCTGGGCTTTCAATATAGAGAAACACTGCTATGAGCCATCCAGTATGGGCTTTATTGCATAGGCTCAGCTTAACACTGATTTAGGACTAGGCATGTTATAGTTACATGGGGAGCAGAAGTGCAAAAAAAGCTCATGTATTTGGAAAAATATAGTTATTCATGTATTTCAAGTTCTTACACAAACCACAATTACCAGAAGGGTAACAGATGCTTTTGTCTCTATTGGAAAAAAACCCCAAAAAACTATTGATATGTAACATTTTTAATTAGAACTACCAGCTTCCACATTTTGTCTTTGTTATACTTTATTTCTCTCTTTTTCCCTTGTTAGGGAAAACCAATAGTAAAAAACTGAAATATATTAAATTTTCTAGTAATGGCATAGTGAAAGTATTCATTCTAAATAAGAATTTAGTATAGAGTGCATAACTATTCAATAATTACACATTAAGTTAACAGAAAATGTCAGATAGGGTGGATGTGACAACTAAGCACTGTAAATAGCCTCTTCCACTCAAATCCAATATGCTAGCGTTGATTTTTGCCACATTTTATTACACTTTACTCAATAATTTTATTCAAATACACAAGGAAGGTAGTGACTGTCCTCCCACAGGAGCACGACAAAACATGGCACACAGAACACATCACTGCCTACTGTAGATTTTATCAGTGCCAGCTTTGCTCCACAGAAGGACAACACAAGGTGAGTAATACACTTTTCTGTACTAAATTTTGCACTGTAAAAGCCAGCAGTAGTCCACAAAACCTCACACTACAAAACCATTTCTCTGTGTCCTTATTGTATTTCATGAAAAAATGTGGGATGAACCATAATGACATGAACAGTTACATAGATTTTACTTATATGAAATAAACCGGTGCACTGGAGAGTAACCTTGATCTCATACATAATCCTGAAACAGAATATAGTATATAAATTATGTTATAGCAAGCTTAACAGCTTCTATGTGAAGTTTCCATGGGGAAGCAGCTCTTCAGTTGATTGATCACCTTAAAGAAAATCTTAAATGAAAGAATTATATATTAACATCCTCAGGCAGTAGTTGTCTGTAACTGGAAATGCCAATATATGATTAAGTTCCCTGAGGTCAAAGGCAAGGTAATTTAAAACAACATAAAATGTAAATTTTTGAATGCAGTTGAAAAAAAGTACCAAGGAGAAAGGCTACAGTCAGTATTCATACAGCAGAACTTTTGGTAAATGCAAAATAGTATGCAGAAAAATTATCACCATATAAAATAAGTCACTAACTCTCAATAACAAAATGATTTTACAATTTCATCTCACTTCCCATCTGCAGACATCGATAATTCCTTCATGTGCAACATGTTCCTGGTGTCTCTGCTTCTGCACCATATTTATCATGAACTGGCTTTTTTCAAAATTTTGAAGTAAGGGGTAATGAGGCTGCATTTTCAAAACACTGCAACCACTGGTTTGTTTTGCAGATGACACACCCATGCATGTAATCAGCACATGCAGTCACAATTGCATTTCAAAACTCAATTGCTTCTCATTGTAAACATTTATTGTACCTATTAAAAGCTAAAAAAACCTCACCAATGCCAACGCCCCACCCTTGACTACCAAAAATACAAATATGTAGTCCTGGAGCAACTAATTGGCCATGTAAGAATTTTGAGAATCAGCAACATAACTCAGGCATCATTTCAGCCACATATGCAGCTCTGCGCAGATGTGAGACTGGTTAGAATAATAGTGTTCCCTTCTGACTCTGTTCCATTCCAACACATTCTGTTCGAGGAAAATTAACTGTTCAGTGCCTCTGCATATGTAGCATCTTGAAAACCTAGTTCATTATGTTTGAAACCCCATCCCCTCAAAAAAAACCCCAGGATCAGAAAACCTTTCTATTATTATATCCAGTAGTATCACAATATTGAAAACGTGTTTTAATCTTTCTGTCACAAAAGCATTATGCAAGTGTGATGTTCAATTTTCTCATCCAGTAAGAAGAATTATGGGGTAAATAAAAACCAAGAAAAGAGGAAAATGACTCGCAGCACACAAGGTACAGAACACCAAAACACTCCCCTCCCTTCCACAAGAGCAAGTACAGAATACAGCAGATTTCAACACTCACGGCTATCGTAGCATATATTGCCCAGGGCACGTCCTGTTTGAAGCAATACTTCCTGGTCTTTGCAGTTTAACAGCTGCACCAAGGGAGGGATCAACCCAGCATCCACACAGGGGTTCCGCATGAATTCTGCAAATAAAGCAAAGCCTGTTAATGCCAGGCCAGCTATGCCCAGTTTCATCAGTTCCAGTTATAATGGCCTGGCAACTGGGCCTTTTGTGTGCCCTGAACACGTGCACAGACAAACAGCGTAAATTCTCATGCGAGTTTCTGGAGAATAAGCCCAAGTCAGGATTTGGGCTTAATTCTTTCCATTATTTGCTAATTTAGAAGGAATTAAGGGTATTTAATTGACTTCCACAGAAACTAATTTAACATAGTTCAGACTAAGCATATTTTTAGTGTCACAAAAGTGCTGAAGAGTGAATTCACAACAAATTCAACACAAACTAGAATACTAAATAACACAAAAGATTACTTAAAACTAGTATTCTAGAGCAGCATTTTTTTTTCTCTATTGCCTTAATTAGAAATCTGGAAAAGCTTTTACTTTAGGAGGATTTAAAAAACAATAAATTAAAGCTCAGTAACAGCTTTTTATTCGGAAGGTGAAGAAAAGAACAGAAAAAGAGAATGAGAAATACAAGAGTTTACATGAGCCTAAAGGTCTGTAGCTTTCCACAATCTAACTGATGGCCACCATGGGTGGAAAGGTAGAGGACCCATCCACTGGGAAGCTCTCTGCCCTTTATTCCTGCTATACCACAGAGAACCAAAGAATTATTTTGCATCTGTGCAAGTTATAAAGAACTATCCTGGTGTCAGAGACATAAAGGGCTGTTCTCCAGGAGATACAACTAGGCAGGCACCATGCTGCACATTTTAAAATGGTGGTTTATAGAACCTGATAAAACCAGTGTTGTTTCACAGTTTACTACAGAGCACCCTTTAGAGATGTAGTATTGTAGGGCAAACTGTCAATATGTTTTTGATTTGTTCTGAACTGCAAATCAACACAGAATCACAGAGGTGGTTAGACTGGAAGGGACTGCAATGACTCATCTGGTCCAACCTTTCTGCTTAAGGGTGGTCATCCTAGAGCACAGGGCACAGGACTGCATCCAGATGATTCTTGGATATCTCCAGTGAAAAAGATTCCACAGCCCCTCTGGGCAATTGTTGCAGTGCTTGGTCACCCATACAATAAAGAAGTTCTTCCTCATACACTGGTAAGGTTCCCTCTCTGTCATCTCTTCTCAAGGCTGAAGAGGCCCAGCTCCCTCAGCTTTTTCTTGTAACAGATGCTCTGGTTCTCTCTTACCCTTGTGGCCTCTGCTGGACCTGCTCCAGGAGCTCCACATCTCCCTTGTAGAGAGGAGCCCAGAACGGGAGACAGTAATCAGGATGCAGCCTCACTAGGGCTGTTAGAGGGACAAGTTATGTCTCCTCCTGATCCTAAACAATATTGGATCTTTCAGAGTCAGTTTACCTTTCTGTTACTTAATAATTTGAGAGCCTGAATAAACCAGGGTGTACAACCCCCTAATAACACATGAGAAAATTCTTCTGATTCTGGATCAACGAAACTCATACCAATATCTCAAAGATTTCATACAATGCTTGAATTACAAATACATCTTCTCAAACACTCCCTTTGCTGAACCTATTACAATGTTCTTTGATGTTGTGGCAGCTACAAAATCTAGTCTTTTTTGTATTTAATCCTGCAGTGTTATTTTAGCTGAAGAATTGTCAGAGGTAAGCAATTCTCGTGTGATGATGTAGCTCTGATACATCAACACACAGAAGAAGAATCAGCAATATCTATACACTTGGACAAGTCCAAGAGAAGATAGTTGTGAGCACAATTAACCCACCTTCCTAAGCTACTGTAACATTTTAGAACTGTGGCTAGATGCTATAGTGTGAGAGAGGGTGATAGTATCCATTGTAACGAACACAACAAATACCAGATACACCTGGTCTTTAAAACTGGTCTTGACATGTCCTTGTAACATGCAGTATATTTCTTTATCACCCATTTTCAACTACATTGCAATGTTTATTTATTAGGTGTATTTAGTTTCTTCCTCTGTCTTCTCTGTCCTCTCAGCCTCTTCCTCTCAATTGCCTGTAAAAATTCTTCCCTGTTACTCAGCTACCCCTGCATCACTTTCCTTTACACCCACTAACTTACCAGTCTGTACATCACCAAAGTCAGGTGTTTTTTCCTTCTCCTAGTCTGTATTAGGAAATCAAACTTGTTCTCTCCTAAAAGACTGAGAGGTCTCAGTCTGTTTTGCTGTTTGTTTAGGTTCTTCCTCACATGGCGAAAAGGAATAAGAAACCCTTCCTCCTCCCTCCCTCCATTTGGAGTGAGCAGAAGCTTTTTCAGCAACAAAATCATTGGTCAATAAAGCTGAACAAACTGGTATTTATCAAGATCATGCAAGAGCAAGAAGTAAAAGAAATGGTCCCATATGTCTCAAAATAGATCTGTGAAGTAGGAACAAAGTTTTACAGACTATGAAGATAATTTTCTCTCATTCCTGCACCTGGCAAAGAAGGCAAGACAAAAAACCTTGGAAGAGGGTTTAAAAGGTCCACAGTGGAGAGAGAAACTCCATGTAACAAGGGCATTTGAGCCTTCATGATGCTCACAGCTGAAATGCAAATGGCTTTAGCTGGAGAGACATAAGTGACTAAAGGGAGTTTTGTATGTTTGGGTGTTTAAAATAGGAGAAACAAATATGAGCTCAAGCTGGGAGGAGGAAGAGTCATGTGAGCAGGAGAGGTGAAACAGCAAGAGCATGAAGAGGTGAAAAGACAAAACATGACAAAGCCACCAAGGCAAGTAGAGAGATTTGATGTGATCAGATGAGGGGAATGTAAGAGGAAAACAAGAAGTGGGGAAGAAGAAGATGCTCTTGTGTTAGTAACACCCAAAATCACAGTCTCTGCTCCCAGCTCTGGCAGTTCTGTATGGTAAGACCACTCAGGGAATGGGTTTAATGCCTACTATCCACTGTATGTTGATAACAGGAATTTCTCAAAGTGCCCTGAAGTTTGTTGAAAACAGGTACAATATAAGCATTAAACTCTCGTATTTTTATGCAATAAAACAAAGAAAACAACAGAATTCAAATGAGGTAGTCCCTGCTATCCTGCTGAAGCAACCACTCCAACAGTTAGAATCCAATGAGAAATAGCCAGATTATCTCAGTCTTGAAAGCACTGGGACCTTAAATAATTTCTGACTACCTTCATTTTTATCCTGGCTGAGAGAGATCCCAGTTACACCTGCTAATGACTCTAAGGAAAAGACAAAAGCAATTTTGTATATCAACTAGATAAAATGCTAGCTTTTCTGAGACTGTACATAAAGCATCAGTTTAGAAGCTGTCACGAAAAAGGACATGATACTGGCTAAATGCTCTGTAAGGGAATCTTTGAGGAAACAATACATAGTAATCAGTTTGCCTGTTGTGAACATCGATTTTAATCTTAACTCTTCCCTCCTCAGATAGGAGCTAAAAGGACCAACTGTGAGTTGACAGTGCTGTTCTAAAAATACTTACTATGAATTCATTAAGTACAGAAGAAAACCCATGATATATTTGCCTAATCTCTATCATTCTGAAACACTTCCAAATTTAAATTTCTATGTATACATCTTTTACTATCTAAGTAAGTTTAACTCTTAAAACCGAAACATATGGCTTTTCTTTCCTTGTTAGTGTTGTTTCTGAATAACCATATATAGCTCTGCTTTAAAACCAGTTAATTGGGTGGAGGTCACCATGGGGTTATCAGTAAGAAGCTGTAATTTGTGATTCCTCAGAAAAGGTGGAAATGGAATGTGAAAGGAGTCAGCAAGAATGTAGCCCTTTCCCTGAAGAGGCATCAACATGAATTTACAAAGGGAGAGGCATAAGGATGCAAGGACAGCAGTTAAGAAACATTCTACTTTTCTCTGTCTGGCCTGTGGGGAAGGAAAGTCCAAAACAGAATCTGTGCCCCTTCAGCTGTGACAGCAGCAAGTGCAGGAGTGAGAAAAGTCAGCCACAAATCTCCTCTACCCTCATCACGGGGTCTGCCCATAAAGACTACTTGCAGGTATGAGGCCATTCTTCTGGGCTCAAGATATGCAGATGTTGGGTGACCTTTAAGTTAATCCTGTCTGAAGAAAAATTTAAATAGTTTTTTGATTACCTCTGATGTTAAATGGACATGATTCTTACTTGGGACTTTGGGCTCTTACTCTAACTCATATAATGCTCTTTAAGTAGGACTAATTGGTTTTAGTGTGGTATCAAAGGACTCATAATCGTTATAATATTAGGACAAATCTCAGACCAAAAAAATGATCTACTATCCCCTTAACCACCTTTATAGATGCTACTTCTGTAACTATGGGCACCATGCATAATTAGCTGCACACATTGTGCATGTCTCTTTTTCTACACACTTTTCATATAGAAATGTATTTCATCAGTCGTGGGCTATTTCTGCCCAATAAATTACACTGCTGTCTTAAAACTAAACAGAGCAAAAGTAAGAGTAAAAGAAATTCCAGCAGCCAAGTGCTGTTTTGATTGTATTAAAAAGTACCAAAAAAAATTTAGACAAAACAAAAAGAGTGAAAGGGAGGGACATGAAAGGTGTCTATCTATAAAATGAAAACATAAATGAAGTAAAACATACTGACAAGTGAGGTGAAAAACTGAAGATGTTCCAGCAGAAAAGTTCTTGTAGAAAACCTCACCATTTCTGGCTACTTCTGCTATGATGTTAGCTACTTTTGCTGTGCAGGAAGATTGTGGCGTCAACAGACTCGCGAACACCTGAAGAGCTCCACTTTTCTGGATTTTTTCACTTGTCTCCATATCTGAAAAACACATCACACAAAAATTACTTGTGCATCAAGTTGCTTTGGGAAAGAACAGAAAGAAAAGCAGAAGGGAAGTCTTCTCGTAAGTAATTATTGTAGTCATTATTTCCCATATCAGAAGCCAACGGTTAATTCAGTAACCATACTTTATCTGATGTACTCATAGAACTTAATACTTTGCCACTTCTAATCAATTGACCTTTATAAGGTGACTGCTATATAAGTATATACAGATACATACTCATGCTTTAATGGGGAAAATACTGAAGACACTGTAAGACTAAAGGTCATAAAGTGATATGCAGCAGATAAAGGTATTATGTAAAAGTTAAGGAATGACACTTTGAAGAGATGAATTATTGGAAATGTCCAAGGAATGATGGGGAAAGGGCTTACAGTTAGGCTACAGCTTAATGCAGTGTAGGAATCAGAAACTGGAGAAGAGGGATAGCTAAGAAGATCCTGGTTGCAGACTCCTCTTACACTCAAATATAGTGTGTTACTCTGTTACTGAGTAGCTCCAGTATAGACTCAGTAGAAGGGGAAGGGAAAAACACTGAGTTTCCTGTCGTAGATATCAAAGATTCGTGACAAAAGCTTTCTGCATGTAGTAGGAGGAATTGGGCAGCTGCACCCTAACAGGGCTCCACCTAACATTGCTGGCTAACAGCAATGCTCTGTAACAAACTGAAAATGAACATTGATTCAACTGCAGTTAAAGACAAGGTGCTAGGTGCTATGACATATTTTGCTAACGCTTTTAAAAATGGCATATTTGAGATGAATATTAGTGTGACACACAGTACAATTAGATGGCAGCTATCATTTTAGAAAGCAGCATGACTTCTTAAGCTATTTATAAGGGAAGCTATTTGCATTCTTCAGAGTTTACCATGAGATGCTCCAATTGATGACTTTTGCAAAGCGAAACAAATCCATCTGAACACAGTTTGCAACCAGTCTTTGGTTGTGCTTCACAGGTAAATCAATAATAACATACCACCCTCTCTGTTCTCTTCCTCCTTCCATTCCCCACTCTCACACCTGAAATTGAATTTGATTTGTGGCAGCCCCATGACCACTCTGCTGCCTCTGATAGTGGGAGAGATCCACTCCAGCTGCTCCTGAACAGAAGCCAGCACAAGTCTGGCAGAGGTGACTCCCATGGGTTTTGTGGCTCACACAGAGTACATGCTTCGGTGTCTGGGAGCTGGTTATGTCTACATGACAGAAAACAGACTGAAAACAGAGAACTTCAAGTCTGGATTGTAGTTATGTCTCCCATTTCTGTATATAATTCCAACTTGGGATATTGGTGTTTGGCTAGGACCACTCACAATATGTCAGTGATGACATTTGATTACAAAGAGATTAGGCATCAGTAGTCTCAACATCTCATGCATATTGGAAGTGCTAATTATTACTAACCTGTTTGCAATCTAGTTAGCCACAATTTTTGAAATACACTGAAAAAACTTATATCAAAAGATATAATATAAAGGAGCTTATGGCTTATCTGAAAGCTTTTATAAACTCTGACATATAGCATATAATTAGCAGCAATATTTTCCAATGAATATAGACACGACAAAAAAATAACTTAGAGAAAATCATATCAGAACTAAAGATTAGTCCAGACATCCTAGATGTCTATTAAGGAAGAGCTTCTCTCTCTCCTAAGTTCAAAACTCCAAGTACAGATTTCAAAATGCAAAATATGGGTATGTGTGAGCCTGTATTAGTAGGCAGGAGACATTAATGCATTTTCTCCTGTCATGCTGCTGAGATATTCAGTATCCAGTCACATTTTTTTGGTCTGCAGTTTGATGGAGTCATTACTGTGCAAAGCATAAATTACAGAGTAGAAGTACTAAATATATCCTGCAAGAAGTAGGAAAATAAAATTAAATGCTTCTCCAGGCAAGTTGTATGCAGCAGATACACTCTGATTTATTTTATTGAGAAAAGCAAGTGAGCACCAATAAAAGCACAGCCCTAACAGACCTCTCAGAAAGTAGGAAATCAGGTACCTGGAATCACACAGATGAAAACTAACCAATGACTTTTCCTACTCTGAAGCAGTAGAGGAGGCACTACTGCATATACTCATCCCTTCAAACCAAAATCCTGATGTTTCTTGTTAGCCAGTTGGGTATCAATGTCAAACTTTTGCTCATCATAAAAGAGGGAAGACAGATAAATTTGACCACCAGTGAGTGCAGAACACCCCTAGGTGAGTGCTCGAGCATCATTATTTTGGGGAAAAGCACACTACTCTAGCTGGATTACTCTGAATTACTACTATAGTACTACAATAGCACTACTATAGTGCTCTCTTGAGGCATTTTTGCCAGGAATTGCCTTAGGTGTAAAAAATGCCACAGGGTGCTTCAGCTTGTCTACTCCAAATCTAAGTAAGCACTGCTCTTCCTCTGCAGAACACATACAATTTACACTTGGTGCAATATACAAATTAATTCAGTTTCAAAATAGAGACATGACAGTATGACACTAAATCTTTGCAAGTAGTTTATAGTAGATCCTCCATATAAGGCATCCTAAGAGAATGTGCCAGGAAAATTACTCTTCCATTCTCATGCACTGTTTTGTATCTGCAAAAAAAATCCCTTTTTTTTCAGGAATTCTGTGTTCATCATATTAAAGTTTAATAAAGAAGATGGGAAAAAAAAAAGGATGTGCTGTAATATACAAATTAATTTCCTAAGTCACATGTAATTAGCAGGTATTTTTGTTGCAGGAAACCAATCTTTCTGGAGTTTTGAAGTGCTTAAACAAGGAAGGGTATTTTAATTGAAACAAGATGTCTTATTTATAAACCTAGAATTGCCTTGTTAAATACAGCATTTTTTTCTCAGTATTTTTTATATTCTTTCAAAGGAGAAAGACTTAAAAGGCAAATGATGCACAGGGCTGCCCTGCAAAGTCCAAATGAAGATCTTCTACCACCCTTTAGCTGTCTGCAGAGTCAACTGTATGCTCAGTTCAGATACTAAGTGTTAAAATGCATGTCTGTAGAAGACAATACCAAGCTGGAGTTCTTGAAGATGATTTCAGCCCAGCTGTAGGTATATAAGCATTTCTTATAGTGCCCAAATGGGAGAATTGCTTCATTTACAAAACATGAGCCAATAATCCTGTGTATGACTCCTTTGTGCTCAGCTTCACTTAACGTGTCCTGTATAAATACATAAAACATACAGGGACATAGAAACAGAAATGAAGGGAAGTGTGTGTGGTGTTATTCTTTGGAGTGGACAATATGTTGTCATGTTTATGTCGCAGTATTTTCACTATGATTGTAAAAACCATCAGTTGTTTTTGATTCTGCAGAACCTGAGACTGGGAGACCACACACCAATGCTGCCAAAGGGCTGGTACCCTGGCTCTAGGAGAAATAAGGGTTTGCTGAGAATTAGAAACTGTTAGTGGCTTTTGCACAGGCAACCCTCAACTCCTGCCTTTATTTGTTCTCTTCAGAGGGTGGAGAAAGCCTGCCTGGCTTCCTGTCTCTCTGTGTGTATGCACTAAAGAGATATTATTTATTAATGATATCAATCTCCTGCATGCTACTTTCATTCTGGGCTTCCTAGCAAATTATTAGAAGGTAAATTATTTTAAAAACTTATTTTAGTTGTTATCTTTTAAAATTGCTATTTCAATTGTAGTTGGAGCATGTAAACCTGAAAATTTTCTCCAGGAGCAAGAAAGACCTAGGCAAATCTCTACCACATATTCTCCTCCTGTGCTTTCTATACCGGCCAAAAAGGAAATCCCAGCCAACATTCCTTTAGCAGAATTGCATCCCCTCTAAAATCCCTTAAATTTGTGTCTGAAAGAAACCTAGCAATGTAGATAGCCTG
Source organism: Muscicapa striata striata (assembly GCA_030060385.1). Taxonomy (NCBI): domain Eukaryota; kingdom Metazoa; phylum Chordata; class Aves; order Passeriformes; family Muscicapidae; genus Muscicapa; species Muscicapa striata. The sequence goes on along the minus strand of JAREIS010000271.1, from coordinate 614,238 downwards.
ACATTAGGGTGCCACACCTCACAGTCCTTTTCCTATCTGTGATGTATCTGTGATTTCAAATGCTTTCTTTAAAAGGCTGATTTTCAGTCTGCTTACACCAGCCCACTCCCAGAACTGCCCTGTCTGAAAGCAGTGAAACTGTAGGACTGTAATAATGCTGCATTAAAAGCAGCCCTTTTGCACACAGTCTAACACAGCATAATTAGAAGGAAAAACTCTCCAAGGTTAAGCCCTCTGCTTTAGATGCCTCCTTGTATCATTTGACATCAAGACAAAGGGTATGTCAGATCATGTAGTGTCAAAATCTTATTAATGTCATAGCTGAGTGATTAAAATGTCAATATGCTTGCTTTTTGTGGTTTTTGCAGTGCCTGAGTTGGAATAGTTAAAGGAGTGGGCAGGAAAATCTTTAATGCCACAGATCAGAGCTGAGCATCATAGCTATTAGACTAGTTAATTAAGTAGCAGAAATCATGGGAAAAAATCTTAAGTGTTTTGAATTAAAATTCTACACTCTCTTCCCTCTCAGCTGTCTTTCCTATGAAATTTCACTTCCCCCTATTCACTCTTTTCTCCTCTCTGTATTATTTTGTACACCTTTAAGTGAAATAAAAGGCAGAAAGAGGGAAGGGAAAGGCAAGGCTTATCTCTCACCAGTGCCTTGCTAGCAAAACAAAGCTGTAGACTCACCATTCATTATCCCCTATGAACAATGACTTCAAGTAGCACTATTATTAGTAACCCTACAGTCGTGGTGGGTAGCAGTGCAATAATTCCCAATTTGGAGCTTCACACCACAGAATTATAAATACACAGTTTTGTGAGGGCCCTCTTTATTAAGCCAACCATGTTTGTCATGTATTCTTTTGACAAATGTATGCCTTTCCAGTCGCAAAGACGTTTTATAAAACTACTGGAACTACTGCAGAAATTTACCTTGGCTTGATAATGTTCCTCCTACATGTACTCTCATCAGAAAGATGAACACAAGAATAAATAATGTTGAATCACATATATCTTGAAAGGAACCTTCCATCTGCTCTTTCAGAAGGCAGAAGGGAAGAGAATGAAGGGAACAAGGGATATATTTCAAACTGGCACATGCTCCTAACAACCACAGTAAGAAGGTTCCTGTGACCAAGTGTAAGCACTGATGCTCTCTCCATACACAGCCTCCTACAAGAAACATTGTCCCTCTCTCCACAGCCTCCCACTGTATTTTTCAAACCACAAAATGAAGATTTTATTCTGGCTACAAAAGTACAAAAAGTGCATTGTAAAGAACCTCAGAAAAACAAAATACATGTTCTCATGAAACAAAGAATGCATCACTGATAAGGAGGTTTTGCTTAACAAACCTTAACCAAAGAGTCTGTTCCAATTATCAAGAGTTATTTTAACACAGAAAAAAAAGTCCTTTAATAATAATAATTTATGTATAAAAATAACTGTAGACATTTGATTTCTTTCATGCTCCTCCTCACGTGGGGAAATCCCCAAAATCTGCCTGTTCACTTATCCTTGAAATTAGACACCTATCAAGCAAGAAGGGAGGATTCTCCTTTAGCTGTACAAATGTTTCCATCATGGTACTTGGTCTGTTTTGTCTCTGTCAGCAGCTACAGGGCAACTTCAATTCCTATTTTTAATGAAAAAAGAGACAGTACACAGATGTTTGTAATTAAAATCTCAGCTCTAACAAGGAAGGAAGGACAGATGGAGAGACAGATTTATCAATCAACTAGCTGCATGAGTCCCAATGATTAAATTCTCCAAAAGCTATATCCAAAGTATAGAAGTGAATTTCAGGATGAGATTCTACCCGTTAAATAGCTTGTTGCAGGTACCAATGAAGTAAAAAATATGTGACATCTTTGCCTTCAATGACAAAAAATGCACATATACTTCCATGAATATTCTGTGACCATGAATAGGTCACAGCACAAGGCAGAATATTAAAGTTAAGCAGCCTGGCACCCCTGAGTTCCTGAATTGGATCCAGTATTGAGCCCTGGCACATAGCTGGTGGATTTATCCGAGCTGTTCCCCCTTTCTGACTCACCCTCTCCAGGATGTAACCACTTCAGTAGCAAGGTTGCTGAAAGAGTTTGATGTCAGTGCCTCAGCTGCCAAGTTTGTTGTCTGGCATCTTAGTACAAATGTCATGCACTCATATTTTTGTGTTTTGCATTCAGCCTCTGTGGACATTTTCCCCCTGCCTCCTCTCTTACTTGTACTGACTGAACTTAGTACAGGTCCCAGGGTAAAGGGTATTCTCATGCTTTAGTTCTTCAAGATGTATAACAAATGCTAGTCCTATGGAGTAAAATCCTTTCTCCAAATTCAATTTAGTTTATTAATGTCAAATGAAATTTGAAAGCTGATAATTTTATATGCAGGAAGTGTTTCATTTTCCTTTAAGCAATCTCTTAAGAGTACTCTTAAGTGAGCTAAAATTCCTGCTGTGAAGTTCCACCCTTTGCTTATTGAAAGAGTATGTCTACATGTACAGGAATTTTTTAATCTGCTGGTATTTTTAGTGAGCTGTGCTGTAAGAATAGCTTAAAGAAAACCTAATCTAAAAAAGTTCGCATTTTTAAGTTATAAAGGACTGGGGTAAAGCTAAGAATGAAACTGCAGACCTGAAACTGTGAATTACATGATCTCTAAATATAATTCTTTTGGTAAAAGGTAGGCGTTTTCCTTTGCATTTTTAAAATGCAATACAGAAGCAAAAAGAAAAGGTCTGCCTTTTAAAAATGCAACACAGAGGCAATCTAAAAAAAAGATGTGTCAATTCTATTATCTGGAACTGCTATTCACTGATGCCTTCTGCAAAGAAAAAAAAAAATAGTTAATCTTTATTTGGCACATTGTGTATTTAATGAATAGCACTTGGAATTTAACACTTGGATAAACATTTAACTATCTGGCACTAACTAAATACATCACTATTAAAGGGAATTTATGTAAAATATAATCCCACTAAGCAGCAGTGATTACCATTCAGTATCATTAGGGTAAGCCAGTTTACTGGGAGACAGTCCAATAAAAAGCAGTCACCTTGATTTACTATAGCTATACTGTAAAAATATATTATATACAGCTCTTAATGAGGAAACATTTCTGGATTATATGTGTACAATATCATGACAAGGCAACAGCCCATGAGATAAAATGCAACAAACATCCTTTTTCAGCAAAAAAAAGGAACACTTTATAACACAGTACTTGAGCCAGAACTCCCTCTTAAAAAATATTCATCAGGATCCCCAGCTTTTAGCAGGGCATTTGACTAGAAATCTTTGCAGGTAAGCTTAATGGCTTGATTGGCTGAGCTGGCCCAATTAAATTTGGATCCCCACCTTTGGTATAAGAGATTATCTGTGTCAGAAGCAGACTAGAAATTCTTGCTGGTCTGAGATGTGGGGTTTTGGTTTGACTGCTTCCTAACAGCCACTCAGGTATGTGCATTTAATTTAGGTTTTTTGTTTTGGTATTTTCTTCCCTCAAAAATTTGATCTTTATATCTGTTTCTCTCTTCTGCCATTTGTCTTCTTCCTCTAAAATAAAAGTCTTATGTTCCACTGTATTCCTTGTTACTCATCCATTTGGTTTCATTTCTTCCTTTTAAATTTCTACTCCCTCTCCCTCCCTTGGTTTGAATAGACATTAAATGCATTATGCCCCTCCACTGAATTCCAAAGATGCTGAATCAAGGTTTACTAGTAGCTAAACAGAGTTCATGTCTTCAATACATACAGAAAACAAGTCTTACAAAGGCACTATGATGCCTTAGTGCTACTCTTAATATTTTTGTAGCTTTCAAGACAAACCAGTAATAATAATAATAATGTCCTAAAATTTTTGTCATAAGGACACCATCTACCTAAAGAATACTTTAATCTCAGGAGGTAACTATAAATGTCAGTAGACAGTTAGCAATGATACTGTTTAGTTTTCATCTTATTGGAGGAGGACTTTGTAGCTTTCATCTGTGTATTTCCTCTTCATGGATAACACCATAGATGTCTGTTGCTTGTTTGAATGTTCAGGCTGGGACATTTACATGTCAGGACTAACATGCAGGTTGTGCCTGCTGGGTCTGAGTATACATCCACAGGTGGCCTCCTTCTCCTTCCAAGATCCCAGCTGGGAGACATATGTCAGGAATCACTGGAGGGCACACCCAAGAAAGATCAGAAATCCTCCTGGAAGGGAGACTGCTGCTAAGAAGAAAGGGAGATGCTCAAGATCAAAGAGGAATAAGAAAGCAGGGAAATGCTATTTGTCAGTGAATTTAATTCTAACAGTTACCAGTTGTTTTAATAGGCCACTAATCCAATTAGTATCACTGCCTATCCCCTTGCTTGTGCTAAGCTCTCTTGATGTGCTTATGCACTGCCTTGTCACAGCTTTCATATTTGTAAAGTATGCTAAATCTGCAGGGATGCTGAAAGCTCTTTTTTATCTATACAAAACGACTCTGGTCAGAAGTTAGAGGGTCAGAATAGGGTCTATAGACAGTTATTGTTTTAAACTTTAATACTGTGCAAGTATTCACAATCCAGAGAGCATTCTGCGTTGGCCACAATCTGCATGAAACAACAGTTGCATCATTTTACTCTTATTCTGCTTATACAATTTCTTCAAAACAGATAAAGGTTAGTGTGCTTATGTTTAAGAACATGTTTGCTTGAGCAAGCTCTGAAATGTGGAGCTTTTTCTTCATGCTCTGTCCCATGAAAGGGAACAGAGAAAGCTTAAGGTATCTAGCCAACAGAAAAAAATGAAAGTGATTTCAGTTGTTTGTGCCTTGGAATAATTCTGCTATGACAAACGGCTCTACAACTTAATTTTTTCTGTGTTTGGGGTAGGAGGACAGATATTTTCATGCTGATGTGAGAGGGCTGTGGAAACAAAAGATGAAATGACTGTTTCTTAATCCTCTGTGTACTAAAGAGGTACAAGGCTTCACTGAAATCAGATGGCACTTGGTGTTACAAGTTAAGCAGACAGCTGCCTACCTCACTCTGCAATAAATAAATAAGAGTACGTACACAGAACTATCAAGAAGGCCCCCAAAAAGGTAAATAGATAAAAATAGGTAAATCTTGCTTTTTTCTTTTACAAATCAAAGGTATTGATAGCAACAATAATACATTTTAAAATTTCAGAGGTTTTTTTAGTTGAGCCCAGAATCACAGAATTATAAAATTCTCAATTCTTCATGATTTTTTCTGCTCCAGTAGAAGAATAGTTCCATCTTCTATGGACAATGAAGACCAGAAAAAGGAACATCAAGTATAGGAAGCACAAGTACTAACTAAATTCAACAATATATGGAAGCCATGGCTCTGAAGAACAGAATAAAACAAATTTCCGACTGAAATATAACCTCTTTGTAAACATATGGTTGTGGAAATCCACCAAAACAATTAAAGAGAGAAAACTAGATGCCTGTTAAAGCAAGTGCCTACCAAAGTTTTAGGGCATTCAGTGAAAAGTCTCAACACTGACAAAGGAATGTGAGAAATCTGCCATGTCTTCAGATATCCAAGATTTTCTTAAGCACTCCAGATGTTAACACATCCTCCTCTAGGATGCCATCAAATAGGAGCAAGCACATTTCAGAAAACCCACTAGTGACTCCCAAGAGAAAACTTGAACAAGAAGCTTTAGGTAGGAGGGATGAGCCCATGGTCCCTACACCAGAAGTCTGGAACAGCAGGAAGTGATGGCAAAAGCTTACTAGAAATTGCTCAGGTAACTTGTAACACTGGTATTTTCCTGGATACAACACAGCCAGTATATTCTAAACAAAGCATGGCTCCAGCATATACATTCTGGGGAAAAGCAAAATATTATTAAAAACCTGTGTGCATTATGGGAAGAAAAATGGCACTCTAAAGTAGCCCTTGAATAATGCTGAGATTTCTAGTTTCGAGCATGAATTTAAAATTTTCATGTGTCATGTGATGGTTCCTTGAGTTACTAGGTATCAGCAAAGCACAACAAGTAAAAACAGTGCATCAGCCACATCTTTAAGGTAAAGTCCATGATTTCAAATATTTCCAGTGTTTCTAAATCCTTTTCAAAACTGAGGCCTTGTCCTCTCACATAAGTTTATCTTTATTACTGTGATTTTACTAAATCATTTTTTTCACACAAACATGTAAACTCATATTCTTAGTCTCCTAAAAAGTGTATGTAAAAAAAAATATTTCAAAGGCATGTGCTGGCCTTTGCACTTCAGCTACATGTCAAACATTTTCAGAGCCAGGTGCTGAAAGCTGGGATTAGCGGGCATTTTCAGCCTCTTAGGCTGAATACAGCAGAGCCAAAAATAACATTCTCAGCAGATTTTCAGATTTCTCATTTATCAAAACTGGGTTATTTATGTCTGCTGTAACTTCTTGAATCTGAAACACAGCATGTCTGCACTAGCAGAAACTTTTTTTTGTTGTTACTGCAATAATTATGTCCCAGAGAGCCTGCTGTTTAAAAGAAAACCTCTATTTCCTTTTTGCTTTCTCTCTCTCAGGCAGCCTTTTCTTGTGGATATTTATTTAGGGATCTTAACATAAATGCACTTTTTTGATAGGCATAGTATTTATGAAATGGCTCTTAACTAGTACAAATTTGTAAATGTTGATTGAAAATAATGGCCAATAATGTTTTCTCTTGTAATTCCTTATACAAGACAATTAACCAATTGTTCCCAATATCCAATAGTAATAAATACCCATATTTTTCTTTCGGTGCAAGATACAAAATAAAGCCATTATACTTCACTTACTTCATTCCAGAGATGTAAGCATATGATCTTCCAAATTACTTTTCTTCAGTATGTGTCTTGCTCATACTTTTGAGGAGGTTTGTGGCTTTTCTCGTTGTTATAATCATTCTACACTCCATGTCACTGTAAACAGTCTGCTTCCCTATCAGCAAAATTCTTTCTAGACAATAACACATCAATCCATGTCTGTACAGAACTAATCCAGATTATATGGAGCAGACAATGGAGTAACTTGTTTTAATGTACAGTTGTTAAAAGAAAACACATGTAATACATGACTTTCACCTCTTGATTGAATATAAGCCGGTAATTCATTCAGTGCATGACTGGCTCTGGTTTTTTGCTGCTAATAATGCTTCTGGATCATGTAACCCCAGCCTTTCCTTAAAAATCTGAATTATGTGAAGTTTAGCAGATGGTAAGTGCTTGCAGGTGGACAGAGATCAAATATTTGTGTTCTTCTTTCAGAAGCAAGGTGGACAGAACCTCAGCTTACGTGAATGAGGTAAATCCAGAGGTAAAAAGAGCTCTTACACTGCCTGTGAATCTCATCTAATGTTACTGCAACTTTATGGCTGCAAAGTCCCCAGATATACTGGTTAACTTCACTGGGAATGAAAAGGAATTCCACACAAAATGAGGTATGCCATTATTCTAAAACATTTCTAATGCATGTTTATGTTTTATTCATCTGTCATTGTTGCCTCTTTCATCCCAACCTCCTCAGTTTTCTCTAGTGCCACAAGCTAGACCATGTATGACTGACCTCAGACAGAAGAGCTGGTGACAGACAAGAACTAAAATATCTGCCTAAATAGGAATATATATGTATTTCCAGACAATGTCTCCTAAGGAAGCCATCTGTGCAGGATTTTCAAACCCAGGTCTCAGATGTGAAGAGCTATGCAAGTCTCTCCTAGACAAACTGCAGTTAAAACAATTTGAATTTGGCTTGCCAAATATTTACCAGCAGTTATCACATTCAGCTGAGTATTTGACTCAGCCTTCTGCAGCATAGCATATGTGTGTGTGCACCTTAATTTGACTGGTGTGACAAATGGCAGATAGCTCCCAAAGTCAGGCAGGAGGTATCATGTTCCAGGGCATTACACCTGTCTAAGACTATCAACAGATCAGTTTCGAGAAGGAGAGTGAAAAGCAAAAGAAAACACAGCAGATTACATAGAAAGAAATCACAAGTTACGATATTCAGCATAACTTTGTAAGCTCTTTCTATACAGTAGAAAATATGAGAAGAAAGTAATGTTTTAGCATGATGAAAACAAAGACTGTATGCAAAATATATGGAACTATAATTTTTACTGTACTCTTAGAAACTAGGGAATTTAACATTCTGCAGCAGCCACAAACTTACGCTGCATGCAGATACCAATTTAAAAGCAGTGTAATGGTCACTAAAACATTCATGTCTACATGCACTATGCAAAACTGAAGCTGTCCTTTACTGAAAATCTCCATTTGTTGTAGTATCATCAGGTTTAACTACTGATTTTGGCTGGCAGTAGATGGGAGTGGGCTGCATTAGCATATTAGTAATGTACTAAATTTTACATAAGATAAAATAATATTTTTATCTCCTAGTCTTAAAGCCGTGAATAAAACTTTAACTTCTGTGATTTACAATACTACCATGAACTCCCAACAAAATCACAGCCCTATAAAATTCTCATAAAAGAAACTCTTCCTTGCATGGTTTTCTCTCACATTAATATGATGATTTATTGAACTACAATATAAATGTACACTTCATTAATTTAATCATACACATGGAAATAAACTAAAAGAGAGCAGAATAACTATTTGCAAAATATTATTTAAATTATTTTTGCAATACAATTAACATGTACTTTTGTACAAACAATTTGATTTCTCATTAGAATTGTGTAATAATTTATAAATAGACACAAAGGTACAGCGTGTATCTAAGAACAAGGTACCATATATATGTTAATTTATACACTATAATTATGATAATATTTACACTATAATTAAAATAAATCAGTCAAATCCATATTCAGATGTTAACTGGATGAGAGCTATGAGAAAGTGTTTAGAAAGCTGATTCTGTATCTATTTGTTGAATTGATCTATACTATGCAATTTACCTCAGTCTCTGAAGTCTTTTGAATGTACTGCTGTTCTCATAAAATTATCTCAAGCGATAAGTCCATTCCCCAAATCATCATACAACCTTGAGAACTAGAGCCCATTGTCCAAAGAGACTTGGCAGAATTTAGGTATGGACGTGTCCAGTTCCCTTGAAACAGAATTTATATACTGGCTCCTAAATTACCCACAAGCTGTTTAAAAAGCCTGTCCTATCTGACCCATCTAATTTTCAGTGCATTATTTCCATTGCCCTCAATCTTGGGCAAATGTAAATATGTGGAGATATGTATTACAGGGCAGCTCAGCAGGGCTACATCCATGACACTGGCTCACACACAAAGAGCATAGGAAATTGTGGACAGAATAAATTTTCTAGAACTACACCAAAGAGAGAGGTCAAAATCCTAACAATCTGTTTGTCTGATCTGGCAGCCAAAAATCTAGAAGAGAAAAGATTTTGGAAGGAAGAGCAAAGCCTTAGACCGAGACAGAAGAGTCACCTGTGGCTGGAAGGAAGCATCAGTAAGTTTGCTGTGCATTAGTAAAGTTATTTTGCATCTGCTGGACTTGTTCTCTGACACAGCTATGTGACCTTCATAGGCAAAATAGGAAACTCTGTTATTTACATGAGTAAGCTGTCACTTTTCATATGATCTTCTTTTTAGTACTTATTGTTTAATTACTAGGCTTAAAAGTAGTGGAAATAAATCCAATTGGAGGCTGGATTAAAGTTTTGGATATACCCTATAAACAAGCTCATCACCTTCAAAAAATGGTTGATCTAAACATTAAAGATTTTATTACTTTCAGGCTGATAATCTCCTTCTAAAATAGTGAGAATTAGAAACAAACTACTATTAAATGCAGACACTATTATAATCCATTTTTTACTTGATCTGGATGGTGCTTACATTCAGCTGTGAAAAACCTCATAAAGTATTTTCCACCAATCCAAAAGGCCTTGATTCGTAGAATACTATCATGTGAAAAAAACCAAGACTTATTAATAGTTTGTACTTTTGAGTGTATTGATATTTCCAAAAGATTCTTTTTTTAAAATTAAAAAAAAAAAAAAAAATCATGGCTTATACCTATCCCTGAGAAGTTTTTCAACCTGAAATTGTACGCATATTTTTTCTTCTGCCACAATCTGAATCACTAAGAAAGTTAAACTCAGAAAAGTCTTATAAACTGTCATTTTCATTAACCTTATCTTTCTGTCTAATGGGAGTGGGGACAAGCATTCTAAAGTTTTTGGTGAAAATGACATCTTGTTCCATTCTGATGTTATTTTTGTTACATACTACACATCAAACTTGGACCATCTTTGGATATCCAGTCTAGTTCTGGTAATAGAAACTCCTGGAATTAAGAAATCTGTGACTGGAAGCATAAGGAAAAATACTTTACAAATAAGAAACTATGTTCTTTCAACCATAATTAGCAAGCAGCTCCCTTATCCTTTTCCCCATCTTATCAGGCTTATTTCTCCATCTCTGTTCTTTTTTTTCTTCAATGATCAATTAAAAAGTAAGTATCCTACTTCATCTTGGAAAAAGGAATGGACTACAGGTGTTCCAAATATTCAGGTATTTAGCTGTCACTGTCTACATTGCTACTGGAATGTTACAGACACATGGATTAAAACCCCCCAAAAGTCAATAGAGCAAACCTAGCAGCCTACTGCTTGAGTCAGTCTTTCTGCCACATTTTAATTCACTGATCTCGTATGATTTAAAATTTGAAAGGTCCATACAACTTACTGTTTTGTGCAAGAGCTTGAAGCAGACAGTCCAAGCATCCCTCCAAGCTATCTGCTGTGCTGTCAGTGGATGTTATCTTCAGCTTTTTCAGGGCTTCACTTAAATTATCTGCTTGATAAACACAGAGGAAAAAGTAATCAGTGTCCTCACCAATTTGATAACAACACTATAGTCTTGAATGTAAATAGTTAGTGTAAAGTAAACAGCTCCTGTATCAATGAAGAAGATACGCACAGTCTGTGTTCTGAGGATACAAAAAGCCAGGAGTCAAAGGTTACAGATTAAATTAAACTTTTCAAATTTATATATACATTTATCATTTTGCATCTGAGAACAGGATGTCTCAGCAGGTACTTTATGAAATGCCACTGAACAGCAATTTATCCATCAGTATTTTTTCAGCCTCGCCGGTACAAAAAACCAGCAGCCATTGCTTTGCTTCTCCCCTTGTGTGTGGGAATAAAATAGAACAGAAACAAGCATATCTTGATCCTCTTCATCAACAGAGGCAAAGTAATTGAAAATGCCAATTTCTACATGATGTGTAGGCTTCCATCTTGCCTATTCACAGATGCCTAGTGCTAAGCTTAGAGCCTTTTAAAAATTTTCCACCACAATGTTACAAGCATCATTGTTTATATGAACTGTGTTAACTCTTTAAGTTCAACTGATCCACAAAAACAGATGGCATCTTCTTCAAATAAAAAAGTTCTCTTGTGGATTTCAGATAATTAAGTCTTCCCTCTTTAAAAAAACCCACCACCACCCAAATGCAAATGACATGACATCATTTTCAAAAGACACCTATGTGCCCAGTAAAGGTTGGGGCAATATGACCATTACCATTTTGAGGATTTTATCCTTTCATCAGCAAGGTTTAAATGCTGGCAGCTGCAGCCTGAGCCTCTGGTAAGCCCACTGATGACTAACCTCACTCTGAATGGACTATGCTTTTAAAAGTGAGTGCTGATTCAGTTTCCATGCCAACTCTGACAGCAAGCAGAAAGTGTTACTCAAAACAAATAATGTTAAATAGTGTCTCACTGTCTCTTGTACCCAGTGGCTGACCCAGAGCCTTAACCTAAGCCCAACACAGCCATAGGTGCAGTTTCTTTTCAGTGCATCACTGGTATCTTCTGAGCCTGACTAGCAGCCAGTGCTGCCTTAGAGCTTCCCACCAGCGTAGGAAGCCTCCTTGACAGGTGAGCTGGCACCTGCTGTGATTCGCCTCCTCTTCACTTGCCTACTTATGGGATGGTGCAAAGGAAAAGAGTAGAGACACAGCAGGGATTCTATGAAGAGGTTGGAATCTCACTCCTGGAGCTGCTTTGCTTCCCAGCCAAAGCAGTGGCTTTTGTCCCACCTCCAATTTTTATTAGCATATGCTTATGTAGTTCAACATGCCATACAGATAAAGGTGAGATACTTAACTTCAAAAAGTGCTCAATATTTATATATGAATTGCTTATATGCCTCTTTGATCAGGCAGTTATTTTGTCTGTTCAGTAATGAACACTCTCTTAGCAACACTATCCCAGGAGTGTCAGTACTCCTAAATGCAGACAGCCAGCAGCATGCTGGCTACTGTGCAAAAGCCTTTTGGGCAACCACACTTGGTTGTGGCTCCTGGAGAGCTTAAAAACCTTTCTCCCTACCACCTGCCCACTATGTCGAACTGTTACCTTCAGGAGCAAGCTATCAGGGAAAAAAACCCTAAATTTTATTACCCCTACATTACTCTCTAGCAGGCTCACTGCAGCACTTTTCTTGAATCACACTTAGCCAACAGTAAAGTTGAACAGACACTGCAAAGTCTCATTGCTTAAATACATTATTCAGGATATACTGTTAGAATTTGTCAAAAGACATAGGTAGAGGGTACTTACTCAGTGACCAGCCCCAGTACTACAATTTGACATTGAGCATTCCACTCCTCTTATACCTTTGTCATCTGCCTCCTCCTCATACTCCTCTCTTCAGTTTTCTGCTAACATAGCACTAATTCTCTTCCTTCCTTTCAGGCATCTCATCTCCTTGTATATTCACACACTTAACTTTGAAGCTGTAGCAACATTTACAGTAAGAAGACTCAATCTAGTATATATATGAAAAGCAAGGGTTTCTGTAATCTGGGGAAGAAGAAAATGCAAAGATAAGAAATTCACCACCACACCAGATTTTGCAGACTATTGTCAGTGAGCACACCCAGATTTTATTTCTCTCTTACAGCCTCTTCTACTTCACTTGTGCTCAATAAATCACAAGATCCCACTTATTATTTAATTTATCTGTGCAGAGATGAGTGCTTTATATAAAATACTGGTTATTTTTTTCACTCCATGCCACATCAGAACCTGCAATAGAGTTAGAAGTCTCCCCAGTCTATTTTCCTACCACCCCTTTCTGCTCAGTGCCATGTAAAGTTTTCTGGGGAGTCCACTATTCTAATACTACACAATTACAGATAATATGCAAAATTATGTATTTTGGGCAAAATTGTTCAAATGTGACTGTCCAAGTATTTCATTCCCTAGGACAAACTACTCAATTTTTCATGGTACCAAGCATGTACACATCCCACTGACATACCCAGACATTCAACTGCAACTTTAGACACGCTTCAAGTTATCAGTGGGCACTTGTGACAATGGTTCTTGAGGCCATACTACTTTTAAAATATCTTATGAAACAACGTTGCACTGTGGGCCCACTTGCCCTTCACTAGGTCAAGAGCACAGAGAGAAGAAATGGCCTTCAGGAACTTACTTGTTTACTTTGGTTCTTTCTGTCCTAGTCCATCTCCTTTCTAAACTGAGTTGATACCTTGAAAGAGACAGCTTTTGAAACCCTAGACATTTGCAAACAGATCTCCAATTGATTCAGAGGTTTTGTCACCTTTCTAATTTTTTTTCTTTTGTTGTCCTGAAAAGAACAAACCCTTATAGTCTGAGATGACACTGACAGGGGTATTCAAGAGAAGTGCTGTAGTGTTCCAGAGGGCTCTCACCATATAATCACACAAGGTTTCCCTACCCTGCTGTTTCACAGTTGCCCTAAACCTGTTGTTTAGGGAAGAAGCTGTAAATGCTTCTTTTCCAAGCACAAAACCCCTGTTGTTTTCTTGTGATCTTCTCCTGCTTACTTTTGTGTCTCCTCCTCTCCTTCCATAGAAGCTATTTCCAATAACCTGGTTTCTGCACAGTGATCAGATTCTCAGCAATAAAACCCCATCAAATAATAAGGAATCTTTTTGGCTGCATACCAGAGAATGTGAGTTGGTACATCGCATCAACATTCAAGTAATGTGAAACTCACATTAGGAAGATCTAAGGGTACAAGGTTAGGACAGTAGAGGTAAAAATTGGCTAGGAATGTTCCCTGTGGTGCAGTTGGTCAACAATGTGGTATCGTGTTGAGAATATGTGTGGCACGAAATCTGAAGTTTAACAAAAGTATCAACTATTTTATTGATGATCCTAAGCACAGGCAGTCTCACATATCTGGCTTACTGTATTACTTTCAGAAAACTTAGTTATCTTATCTGGA
>JAREIS010000269.1:0-102500 GCA_030060385.1 Muscicapa striata striata | reverse complement strand
GGATGTGCTAGGAAATTGGCTGCGTGGAGGCACGAAGTGTAATTGATTCCCAAAATCGTAATTTTAATCCGAATCAAAGATGTGACAGGAATGATCCCTCTCGGTATTTACCCCCCTGGAAAACAACTGTCCCTCCCCTCCTCCTTCCCCCCCCACTTTGGAGCATGAATTACACAATTTTCTTAGATTTAAGAATCTATATCTACCTGTGTATGTATCTCCTATTTTTTAATGATTTCATTCCGACCATCTCGGCCGCCGTGCCTGTTTTCCAGGATGGGTGGTGGGATTGGGGGTGGGAACTGGGAACGTGCCGGCCGGCAGCGCGGTGATGGGGGCAGGAATTAAACGCAAATTTGGTCTCATACCCAAGAAATCCGACGCACTTAACTCCCGGCTTCCCGAATGGAGCCGGAGTCGCGTTCCCGCTGCTTTTTCCGCTCCGTAACCCCCCGCCTTGGATGAATTTGGGTTAGAAATGATTAATTTTTGTAAAGGTAATTAATCCCAGGGATGGTTTGCCAAGCACTGATGGGTGACACTTCCATACAGAGTGTGTTTTGCATGGGAAAAAATGGGATTTTTCGTGGGAGCAGTTGGCGGTTGGGAGGTGGGGGACAAACTCCCCTTCCCAATCCCCTTAATATTTAATAATTAATATTATTAACCCAGGATGGAGGGGCGGGGGGAGAAAGTTGTACATTCCGTGTGGTTTTTTTCCAGCTCATTCCATGCAAAAATGTCTCTTATGCTGGTCGCTGTTGCAAAACTCACTGGGATTGTGTTGCCGTCCCTGGATGACCTTTAAGTAGGGAAGAAAAATAAATACAAAATCAAATTCCGGTACTCCGGTGCTTCTCCCCATCCCCCACGATTCTCTGCCTCAGCCCAAATTCCACCTGGTCCCCACAGTGCTGGCGTGACCCCCAAATTCTCTGGCTTTAAGTCCCCTTCTGTGGGTGTGGAGTGGATTTTTCCTGGTTTTCGGTGGGGATGTGAGCTTTTCCCGGGTTGGCAGGTAGCTGCAGCTGTGTTATCCGTGTGCTCTCGTTCCTGGGAATGTGCAAATGAGTGTGCAAGGGGCTGCACCCACTGCCCACATCCCCTCTACCATCCCCGGATGGGACCACTCAGGGGCAGCCCCTGGGCTGCTCCTTAAATCCTCATGGATCATTTTAATGTTGTCTTTGTCATGTGGATTTTCCCAAAATTCCCTCCTGGGACCCTCTTTTTAAACTATTATTTGTATTTTTAAGGAATTATTAATTTTTTGTGCTCTGTGGGACAGACTGCATCCCAAAACTCTCCATGCTGGAATAAAAAAACTTGAAATTCCCTTCTGGAACATACTTTTTAATATTATTTAGAAGGAAATATGAATTCACTTTTTTCTATGAGGCAGCAGTGTCCCAAAATCCTCCATGCTGGAATGAAAAGAGTTGGAATTCCCTGCTGGGCCACTCTTTCAATATCTTTATATTAATATTTTAATATTATTATTTTGATTTTAAATTGATTATTCATTCCCTTGATCCATGAGGTGGGCTGTATCTGAAGTCCTTCCAGACTAGAGGATAAAAAAAAAAAGGGTTAAAAATAGAGTTGTAAAGCTGAAGGCAGCGAGTTTGGGGGCCCCTGTCACCCCCCCCGGATCCTCCTTGGAGCGTCCTGGCTTCCGTGTTGGAGCTGGGGAGGAAGCAGGAAGCAGCTAAAAAGAAAACAAATACTGTAAATTAATTTAAAATCTGCCTTTCCTATAACATAGAGGAATTATTAGGGATAAAACCAGGACTTTGGGTTAGCTGAGCTTAAGTAAGTTTATTTTATGGAAATAAGAGGGAATTTGTCCCTAATTTCCTGATAAAGATGTTTTTCCTGCAAGGAGTTAAAGACCCACGTGGGGTTTGGCAGGAGCTGCCTGGGCAAAGCTGCCCTTAAAAATCGACTTTTCCCTTTATTTAATTATTTTTTTCCCCCCAAAGTTGCCTTTAATGGCGAAGTTCGAGCCGAAAGGCTCCCGGGTCGGAGCCGGGCAGTGTGTTTGGAACTAGGAAGGGAGCGGGAGGAGCTTACTCACCCTGACCCTACTTGGGACGAGCCTCCAAAAAGTAATTTTCCTGCCAGTTTTACCCTTTCATATCTTCAAACTGCTGGAATTTAATCAAAATACAAGGATTTTTTCTGGATTTTTTTTTCTGTTGCCATGAAAAGTTCCCTTTTTCCAGATGTTAAAATGGAAAAATTAATTTTTTTGTTTTGTTTTGTTTTGGGTGGGTGGGTAGTGACTGGTGTGGGTGCATCAAGGTGTTGTTACCTCTCACCTTCCTGGAGCAAAGTTCATCCAGCTGCCGCATCCCCATCCCTGGAGCCATGACTCACCTGCGCTTGCCCTACCTAGGGGAGCGCCTGGCAGCTCCCAGGGTGCCCTTTAGCCAGGAAAAGGCAAAATCGGGACCCAAACAAATTAGAGTGATCTCCTAAAAGCAAAGGAAAATCACCCCATCCCCCAAACCTCTCAATTTTTCCCAAACCCACTCAACCTCCCAAAATCCCTTGTTTTTTATTATGATTTCCCCGTGCAACAGATGCTTTCAGCGTTCCCATCCTAGGTTATTGGGGGGATGGATAAGGTTGCAGTTAGAATTGTGGAGTTTTTCTGGGGGGTTTTTTTGGGACACCACCAACTTCCCAGCTTGCTCCCGAACACGGAGGAGGTTTTCTCCTTGGAGTGGATTTATTCTGCAGCACCAACCAAATCCAAGTGCCAAAACCTCCCTGATTAGTTGTGTTGGGGCCAAGCCTAATTAATGAGCTTCATTAATGGGCCTGGCTTCATTCCCTCTCCTTTTTCTCTGGGAACTTTCACGTGGAGGGAGGCGGTGGTCAGTGTAGCAGGGTCAGGGAGCAGCATTAATTCCATTATTTATTAAAAGAAAGAGGAGAATGGTTCTTAAATATAAAAAATATCCTTTTTTTCTTTTTCGGGGGGGTGGGGAGAGGGTTGGAGTTGGAATCACCCCTCATGTAGATGGGATCTGAAGCATCAGTCCCTTGGGAATATTAATCCAAGACACCCTGGCAGCATCTTTAGGGTGACATGTTGGTACTTAGGGAGGAACCCCCACCCCCCACCCACCTCAAATTAAGGGGTTTATAAATTTCACGTGGTTCATCCCAAAGCTGATTAAATGGGAATGTCGGATCCTGGTTCTAGTGCCGGGAAAATCTCCTGCCTGGGATAATAGGGCTGCTAACGAAGGTGGCCCAAGCACTGCCCTGCCCTGACCCTGCTCCCGAACAAGGCTCTGATTGTTGCTCTGGCTCAGGCGGGAGGAAGAGGAGGCCTGGGAAGGCTTTGCCAACTAACCAGGATTTTGCTCAGCGACTCTTAATGAGACTCCGATGGAGAAGTGTTGTTAGCGGCGGCTGCCGGAGCATCCTTGGCCAGGAGTGCACCGAGGCTCCGCCGAGCCCTGGGAGCGGCCGGCGCTGGCCCAGAGCCTGACGGTCACATGGAGCCCCAAAAACACCTCCCGCTCACTCCAGAGCCGGATTTCCTGCAATCCCCCAAACCATGGGAGGTTTTAACCCCCAAAATGATGTGATTAGTGATTATTTTTTCCCCTTAGTGCCAAAAATAGTGAGTTTTCTCTTTTATTCTGAATATTTGTACTTGCTGCCTTCCCAGCATCCTGTGCAGTGCCCTGCTATCGCTCCGGTGGGGAAGGCAGGGCTGCAGAGATCCCAGATTTAAGCCCTTTTCCCTGTTTTGCTGCAGATGACGGCTCGCCTGATGCTGGCTGTGGGAGGAGCAGTGCTGGGCTCCCTCCAGTTCGGATACAACACCGGCGTCATCAACGCTCCGCAGAAGGTGAGTGCTTCCAGTACCCTCTGCAGGGAAATTCCAGACCCTCTGTCGCAAAATTCCACCACCCACCAGTCCCCCAGCCCCCCACCCTGTGTCCGAAAACAAACCAGCCTCCACTGCCAGCCTGGCTAAAATAGTACATCCCGCTAGGCAGCTTAGGGCTGTAATGGGATTTCAGAAGGGGCTGTTTAGCTCCAGCCTTCCCAGGAGAATTTGTTTCCTCCTTGCTTGGCGTTTTTGTTGGGAAAAATCCCAGCAGTGCCTGCAGGATGTTCTCCGGGTGTGGCCGGTGGAACTTTTAACCTCGGCTCTTGTGAAGGTCTGGGAGTTAATTAAGGTTTGAGTCATTGCGAGTGGCTGCTCTGACCAAGTGCTCTATTTCTGAGTTTTGCATCCCAGCACAGTGTCCCAGAAGCAGAGAGGTTTGGCTGGGAAGTGCTGTAAGGGGGATGGAGTGCAGGAGGTGTTGGCTCCTCCCCTCATGTACTGCCAGGACCCTCCATCTGCTGGTCGATTCCCGTGGTCCATGGAAAACATGACTTTTCCCAGATTTGGTGGTGTTTGAGGTGTTAAATTGGAAAATTATCTCAGAATTCCCATGTAGTTCTTGTGGTGTTCCCTGGGTGCAGCTCTTGTTCTGGGATAAGGTATGGAGGGAGGGTGTCCTGGGCTTTGGCAGGAGTGAAGCTGTCCCCGAGTGTCACCACCCCAAAGAATTCAACCCACTGGGGCAGGATCCAGCTGCCAGAGTTTAATCCCATCCCGGTGAGTGCCTCTGGAATGTTACCTTGTGGGATAGAAGACCCTGCAGAAAAGCTCCCCAGGCCCCATCAGTACTGGAAGAGGAAAAAAGCCAGGAATTTGTTCAAGGTGTTGCATTACATAGTATTGAATCCCAGGATTCAATTCCTGTGGCTGGAGGCTGTGGCTCCTACCCAGAACCTGCAGGGTGCTGCTGAAGGCCTCCTGAACCATCCCAACGCCTCCTTGCCTCCACGTGCACTGCTCTGACTTTGGGGATGTCCATTCTGGGATGGCCCTGAGCACCCTGCCTGGGAGATGAGCAATGGAGCACTGTTTGAGCCGTGTGAGCTGCAAAATCCCTGGGATTGCACTGAGGAACCCTTGCATTTGCCCTCATTTTCCTGAGCTCTGGCACTGTTGGAAGAAGGAATGCTATGATCACCACCTGATCAGAGCCACATCCCAGGAGGAGCTTTGTTTTCCTGAGCTGAAGGATTTATCTCCATCCTCTCCCAGCTGGCTGCTCTGGGTGACATGGTCAGGGACCAGCTGTGAGCTTCCTGTGGGACTGAGCTCCAGTGCCTGCAGACCTCAGCAAATACAGACCCTCATGAAGGGTGTTACCACAGTTTTCTTCATGATTTTGGGGATGAATCCCTTGGGATCAGTCCAGGAGGAGTCACATGGTGCAGGCCAAGTCACCAGTGTTGAGGGGAAGGATTTGGGATGCTCTGTGTGGGAGCACAAGGGGAGGTGGGATGAGAGTTGTCCTGGGCAGCAGGATGTGCTGGACACAGGGAGCCATCCCAGCTTTAAGGATGGGGACACATAAAGTGTGGTATTGGGCTAGGGATACATTACTGTGCAGGATTGGAATATGTTGGACTTGGAATGGGGGTGCTTTGGGATAAACTGGGGCACAGAGTTGGGATGCATGGAGGTGCAGGACTGGGACAGGAATGCCTCAGGATGCATTGAGGTGCAGGATGGGGATGCCCTGGTGTAAACTGGAATGAAGGGTCAGGATGATGATGCACAGAGATACAGAGTTAGGAGGAGGGTGCATTGACATGCATCAAGGGACAGGTTTGGGATGCACTGGTATTGGGATTCATGGAGCTGGGTGGGGATGCATCACAACACTCAGGTGAAAGGGGGGAAACCACCAGTTTTGGGGAAAACAGGTTTTTTTTCTTTACCCCTCTCCCTTTAAACCCATATTTCACCTCCTCCTCTCCCAAAAAACCCCAAACATTGGGTTCTTCAAAGCATCCCTTTTTTCAGGAGGAAGGGGCAGGAAGGGGTGTTATTTTCAGATACCTGTGGGCCTACTCAGAGCCTGAGCTAGCCCAGACATCTCCAATAATCCAATCAATTATTTAATTTGGGAATACTGGGAGAATGGGGAAAAGCATCCAAACCTCGGTGAAGCAGGAGGGAACAAAATCACTTAAATATGGAAATTCTAATGGTTTATGTCCTTTGGAAGAGGAGCAACTTGGAAAAATAATGATACTATTGGGACTTGTACCCAGCCCAGTGTGTATTTCTTGTGCTGTCTGTGCCAGAGCTCCTGTTTGGGCTTGGATTAATGGGAAAAGTGGAAAGTGAAGCACAGTGCTGTAAATAGTGAATTGAGAGTGAAGCCCTTCAGAGCAGCGAAATCTTGGAGCCACCTGAGGCCCAGCAAAACAGGGAATCTCTGGAATTTCTGCTCCTTCCAGCTTAGCTTGGTGCGGTGTTATGGAGCCCTTTGCTGTGGTGGTTTAGGGATGGGCGACCCTTAAATCATGGTATTATGAAGGGTTTGGGTTGGAAGGAACCTTTAGAGGGTCATTTAGGCCATTTCCCAGCCATTGGCAGTGACAGGGACTTGGTGAAGCTACCAGTGATGGGCTGGTTTTAAAAATGCCTCAAAAGTATACACAATGTATATAAATGTATATATTTTGTATATAAGTGTATACATTTCGTGTATTAAAAGTTACAAAATGTATATAATAGCACTTAAAATTCACAAACCAGGCTGTTCTTGATGTTTCAAACCAAGGCCTGTGTTGCATGGTGGCATCATGGTCCTGCAGAACCATGGCAGAGATTGTGTGTTATGGAATTCTTGGGGGAAAAAACCTGGAAATCCAACTCCAGGAGTATCCAAGAGGACAGGAACTGCCCTGTGTACCTCCCCTTCCTCCGTGGGGCTGGTGCATCTCTGGCTCCTGCCCTGCCCTGGGGAGCAGCGTGACCTCCCCATGCCTGCCTGGCGAGTTTTGGCAGCGCCGTCTCTCCCTCTCTGGGCAGGGTGAGCCCAGAACCCGTCCGGCTGCATTTCCCCCACGTATCCCAGCAGGTTCCCTCCCTTGGGCTGGGGCCGAGCCTCGGCCGGCGGCTCTGTGACGGTGACGCATTGTCTTGTGAGCTGCGGTGGCCGCAGGGACTCGTCCCTCCAGTGGCATGGCTGGAGCAGGGGCGGGTTTGATGCATGGTTTGGTTTCTCCCCTTGTTTTCCAGGTGATTGAGGATTTCTACAACCGCACGTGGCTGTACCGATACGAGGAGCCCATCAGCCCTGCCACCCTTACCACGCTCTGGTCCCTCTCTGTTGCCATCTTCTCTGTTGGGGGCATGATTGGCTCCTTCTCTGTGGGGCTCTTTGTCAATCGCTTTGGAAGGTGAGCTCTGAGCCTGGTGGATCCCTCAGTGGGGAGGTTGTGCTGCCTCACTCCACCCTGGCGTTCCAGGACTGCCAAGGGCTGATCTTGGGATTCTCCTGTTGTCCCTCACCTCTCTCCTCCATCCCTCTCCAGACGCAATTCCATGCTGATGTCCAACATCCTTGCCTTTGTGTCCGCTGTCCTCATGGGCTTCTCCAAGATGGCTTTCTCCTTTGAGATGCTCATCCTCGGCCGCTTCATCATCGGCCTCTACTCTGGCCTCACCACAGGTTTCGTGCCCATGTATGTGGGCGAGGTGTCCCCTACTGCTCTGCGGGGGGCCTTGGGGACCTTCCACCAGCTTGGCATCGTCCTGGGCATCCTCATTGCACAGGTGAGCACTGGAGAATGTTTTGGGGGGGTTTCCCTTTTTGTGATCCTGACACTCATCAGGGCCTGCAGTGATGAGGTGCTATGGATCTGCACCATCTTTCAGGTGGAGCTGGGGTGGGAGGGCTGAAGCTGGAGCTCAGCAGGAGCAGGGATGCTGTGGAATCTGAAGGTTTGGGATGGGCAGCATCAGGATATTAACATCTGTTGGCCATCTGGAAGCAGCACAGGAATCCCTCCAATGACTGCTGCAGCTTGGAGCGCACCATGAGTTGCACAGTTGTGTCCAACCAGGATTTTTCCAGCTGGAATGGGTGGCTCAATTCCTCTCCTCCTCAGGTGTTTGGTTTGGACTTGATCATGGGAAATGACTCTCTCTGGCCACTGCTTCTGGGCTTCATCTTCGTTCCTGCCCTGCTGCAGTGCATCATCCTGCCGTTTGCCCCTGAAAGCCCCCGGTTCCTGCTCATCAACCGCAACGAGGAAAACAAAGCCAAGAGTGGTGAGTGACTCCTCTGCAGGGCCCATCTGCGTGCTCTGCAGGGTCTTTGACATCTCCTGACCCCACCTCTCCCTCTCAGTCCTCAAGAAGCTGCGAGGCACAACGGATGTGAGCAGCGATCTGCAGGAGATGAAGGAGGAGAGCCGGCAGATGATGAGGGAGAAGAAGGTCACCATCATGGAGCTGTTCCGCTCACCCATGTACCGCCAGCCCATCCTCATCGCCATTGTCCTGCAGCTCTCCCAGCAGCTCTCAGGGATCAACGCGGTGAGTCTGGGTGGGGTCTGAATGCCAGAGGTCAGCTTGGTTCACCCAGAGCTTTAGGACCTGACTTGTGGCCCTCCCTGCCCTTTGTAGGTCTTCTACTATTCCACCAGCATCTTTGAGAAGTCTGGGGTGGAGCAGCCTGTCTACGCCACCATTGGCTCTGGTGTGGTGAACACAGCCTTCACAGTGGTCTCAGTGAGTTTTGGCCTCCCTGGGGTCTCTCCAGGGAAGTTGGGAGAAGGGACCTTTCCTGCAGGCTGGGGAGGTGCTGACGGATCATGTCATCCCACAGCTGTTCGTGGTGGAGCGAGCCGGGCGCAGGACCCTGCACCTCATTGGGCTGGCGGGGATGGCTGGATGTGCTATTCTCATGACCATTGCCCTCACATTGTTGGTAAGTACCGGGGAGGCTGGGAGGAGGAGGTTGAGGAGGGATAGTTGAAGAGGAGGAAGGACTTATATTTCCTTGAGGTGATGGCTGAGCACTCAGTCCCCATTGTCATGTCTCCCAATTTCCCAGAATTCCAGTTTCCAGCTCATGTCTTCTCTGCTAGCACCAGCTTAGGTGTCCATGTCCTGTGTCCCCTTCATGGCAGTGACCTTCTCCCTTTCTCTTGGCCTAGGACCAAATGCCCTGGATGTCCTACCTCAGCATTGTGGCCATCTTTGGGTTTGTGGCCTTCTTTGAGATCGGCCCAGGCCCCATCCCGTGGTTCATCGTTGCGGAGCTGTTCAGCCAAGGCCCCCGTCCTGCTGCTTTCGCTGTGGCTGGGCTCTCCAACTGGACCTCCAACTTCATCGTGGGAATGGGCTTCCAGTACATTGCGGTAATCACAGCTGGAATATTGGAGGAGTGGGGAATGTGTCTGGGGAGACAGAAATCTGGGAGTCCCAGCAATCCAGGGGAGTCTCAGTCCCAGTCTCTCAGACTATGTTGGTTTAGGGTGCATCCTAAAGTTCTGGATCAGGGATGGAAACTGTATCCAGCTAGACCCTGATGCTGGATCCCTATGCCAGACTCCAGTGCCGGATCCCATTGCTGGATCCTGCTACCAAATCCAAATCCCCGGTCTGGTTGTGGGTTCCTGGTTCCTCACGCTGGATCTCATTGCTGGATTTGGGTGTGGAGTCCCGGTGTCAGATCTTGGTGCCAAATCCCGCTGCTGGATCCCAGTGTTGAATTCCAGGGCCACATCCTTGAGCCCTAACACCTGGGCTGAGATGGTTTAGTTGGGTTAAGATACCTTGGGAAGAAGGACTTGGGGCTGGAGCAGGAACTCAATTTAGTGTTCCTTATGGAACTTGAGATGTTCCTGGAAAGGAGGACCTGGGTCTTGGATGGCCATGGCAAGGTATGGGCAGGGTGGTACCAGCTGGTCCTTCAGCCATGGTCTATCACTCTGGGTCCAGAGATGGGAATGGAGCTGGGAAGGGGCTGGAGCACCAGGAGTGGCTGAGGGAGCTGGGAAAGGGGCTCAGCCTGGAGAAAAGGAGGCTCAGGGAGGACCTTCTGGCTCTGCACAACTCCCTCAGGAAGGGACAGCTGGGGGTTTGAGCTCTGCTCCCAGGAAACAGGGCCAGGAGGAGAGGACACAGCCCCAAGCTGAGGCTTAGATTGGATACTGAGAAAATTTCTTCATGAAAAGGGTGGTCATGGAGGTGGTGGAGTCACCATCCCTGGAAGTGCTCAAAAATATGTGGATGAGACGCTTGGAGGCATGGATTAGGGGTGGACTTGGCAGTGCTAGGTTGGTGGTCGGACTTGATCTTGGTGGGCCTTTCCAACCTCAACAGCTCCATGATTCTGTGACCTCCATCCATGTGCTCACCTTCCCCTTTCCCTTCAATCCCAGCAACTCTGCGGCTCCTATGTCTTCATCATCTTCACGGTGCTGCTTGTGCTCTTCTTCATCTTCACCTACTTCAAAGTACCGGAGACCAAAGGCCGGACCTTTGATGAGATTGCCTCGGGCTTCCGGCAGAGCGGGGGCGGCCAGAGCGACAAGACCCCGGACGAGTTCCACAGCCTGGGCGCTGACTCGCAGGTGTAACCTGGACCCCAGGCACCACCGCCCCCCAAATCCAGGGGGACTTTTTAAAACACTTTGTACAGACCCCAGACAGGAGGGAGTGGGGGGGGGTGGGATCTGGCACTGACATCCCTTCTCCAGCCTCCCTCAGTGGTTTACTGGGGACAGACTGGCCTATTTTATTTTATTTTTTTCTGCTAGGAACGAATTTTATTTTATTTTTTAGCTGGTTCTGCGTCCAAGATTTCAAAGCTAATAGGTGTTTTAAAACCCAGCCACGCAGCCCACACCAGCAGGAGGGCAATTGCCTATTTTTTATTAACGACGCGATAGTTATTTAATGGAAAATCATGTAGAGGAAGTTTTTAAAAAGCTGGAAACTTATTTTTTAACATTCTAATCATAAAGGAAAAGAATCACATAAATTGACAAAATCTAATATTTTTTAAAAAAGAAAACTACCAAGAAGAGTCATTTTTTAAAGTTTCCTTGATTTCAACCTCGTGGTGAGTTTGTGGATGGGGACCTCCTGCCCGGGGCAGCGTGGAGGATGGAGCCATCTGGATGGATCGGTTGGAAAGGTCAATCTGTTGTCGTAGGCTCCTCTCCTTTCGTCTGAATTCCACCTGGGAGGGGAAAATGGGAGAGGGGGGGGATGTCTTCTCATTGAATTTTGGGATTAATCTCGGCAATATTTGCCCGACAGTGAAGCGCCAGTGGCAGCCGCACACGACAACATCCCCCTTCATCACCACCCCCATCCCGGGACTCACCAAAATCCAGCACCGCATGGATACAGCTGTTTCCTGCTCTGTGTATAGACTGGAAGATATTTATATTATATATATTTTTGTTCAATGGTTGTTAATAGTAGACATTTAAGTTATAGTGTTTCTGATTTGACAAGCCAAGTACTGTAAATATTCTTGGAGTATATTCACACTGTATAATGCATACAAAAGGTACAGAAAAAGGTTATAGTTTCTATAGCAACTAAGAAAAGAAAGCTTGTACATGGTTAGGATGACTTTTGTATAGTTCTGCACTGTAGTTGTATCTATTGCACTGAATTTCAGGCTGTAGTATATTAAAAAAAAATACATGAGAAATACTGTCCTTTTCAAACAAAACTGAAAACACACACAAAAAAAGCATTTCCCTGAGTGCAGCTGGTGTGGGAGCTCCTGGCACATTCCCAAAGCCACGGGGAGGGTTGTTTTTTTTGGTTTGTGTTGGGTTTTCTGGTTTTGTTTTGGTGTTTTTTTGGTTTTTTTTAATAGTATCTTTTTTAAATTTGTTTGGTTTGGAAGTGATAACACTTGACCACATGTGAAAGAAAATAAAGGGGGGAGTAAAATAAGTCTCTTTGAAAATGCCCGTTGTCAGCTGGTTGTGGCACAGCCGCGCCAAGCTGTAGGGGGGTGCATGTGTGGTTTTTTTTAAGCAAATCCCTGCAGTAAAGTGCCAAGGGGAAGGTGTGTGGTGTGAACAATAAAGGAGAATGTGAGCAGCCACCCAGCCCCAGTGTCCTGTGCCTTTATTTCTTGGAGCTGGACTTTCACTGCCCTGCCAGGGGTGGTGGAGGTGTCTGGGAATGCGTGTCCCTGCAAAGCTTTTCCACCACGGGGAGAGACTCACCTGATTGCAAAATACCTGCTCTGGGTGTACAACCAGATTTTAATTGCCTGGAGCAGCCTGGGCTGGGATCACGGGGGGGACCTGGCTGGAGCTGTCCTCCCCTGTGGATCCCAAGCCTTCTCCCCTTGCCTGGGACAGAGCCTTGGTCATGCCATGAGCACCTGAGGAAGGGAAGTGAAGGGAGGAGGTTGCTGCTGCTCCATGGATTTGGTTTTTTTTCTCCTTTGGCTGAGAACGTGCCAAGAATGGCAAGCCTGAACACTTTCAGGCAAAGAAATGCTGATCTTGGTCACTTCAGGGCTCTTTCTATTTATTGAAGCAGCTCTTTGCCC
This sequence comes from Muscicapa striata striata, assembly GCA_030060385.1. NCBI lineage: Eukaryota > Metazoa > Chordata > Aves > Passeriformes > Muscicapidae > Muscicapa > Muscicapa striata. The sequence goes on along the minus strand of JAREIS010000269.1, from coordinate 90,075 downwards.
TGCAGGGCACACACTGGGCATGGCTGTTGTAGGAAATTGCTCTTGTAGTGTCTTTAAGAGCTCCCCAGAATGTTCCTTCTGTGCCCAGGGCTCCTCTCCTCACTCTGCTATTTCATTCCTGGCTCAGGGAGATGCTCAGCCCTGCACAACCTTCATTTCCAGGCTGGGTTTGTTTTGCTGAACATCCAGAGCAGCCACACAGCCCCACAGGCTCAGCCTGGGAGCACTGGAAGGATTACAGCCACGATTGAGCTCCAAATCCCCGGTGACCCAAATCCTTGTGCCCTGGGGCACTGTGCCAGCAGGCACAGTCCCCCAGCATTCCCCACCCCATGGAGGTGATCATTCCAGCCCCCTCGAGCATCCCCATCCCATGGAGATGGTTATTCCACACCTGATGAGGTGGAGAGACCACCAGCATCTCCCACAGGAGTGTTGGGAGGTCTCCTAGCCCTTCTCCAGTCTGTGCTGTGCATCCCAAATAGCCTTATCCCACCCCCTGGAATGGAACGTGGCTGAACCTGTGGTTTTCCCTTCCCCAGCAGCAGCAATCCCTGCTAATTGCTCAGGCCCCAGCTTGACGAAGCATTTACAAAGCGCAGTTGACTCCAGCCCAACTCAGTGAGGCAATTAAACACCCTCATAAATCCTCCTGAAGTAAATGAGCCTTAATCAGAGCTCAGGGCTCAGCCCAGCACAGGCTGAGATTCCATTCTCCCCTTTCCCAGCCGTGAGGGATCATGAAATGCGTTAGCTGCAGCATGCTTCCCACACTCCCCATGGCCTCTGGAGCCTTCCAGCATCTGGCCCTGCTCTGGTGTCCCTGTCCCTTCCCAGCAGGGTCACCTCTGTCCCAAGGGGTCTCACTGTTCCCTGGGGCAGGGAATGGGAATGGGCTGGGAATGGGCCAGCTGGGAATGGGCCTTGTGGTGGCACCTCCTCCTGATGATGGTGACAGATCCAAGGGGATGTCAGCTCTGCTGGGAGGAAACTACATCTCCTTTAGGTTAGAATCCCTGGTTGGAGCCTTTTCATTCCTTCCCTCAAGACTGTTTAGAGTCCCTCATGCCTCCCATGGTCCCTCCTGGATGGAAGTCTTTCCTGTGGAACTTCTGCCCATGAAAGTGGAATAAAGGAGTCTCTCAGTACTCAGAGCTATGAGAAGTTCTGTAGAAAGAGAAAATTCTGAGCACCTGCTATAGTGGAAGGTGTCCCTGCCCAGGACAGGGGATAAAGTGGGATGAGCTTTAAACCAGGCTGGTTTTCCAAACCAGACTGGGATTCTCTGGAAATTGGTTTGGAGATAGAGGGGCTCTGCAGAGAGCTTCAATGACTTGTCAAGCCCAACCAGGTCCCCAGGAGCAGATGTCCACCACCCCAGCCCTTCCCTGTGTCCCTCTCCTCTCCCTCCATGGGATCTCCCTCACCAAACTGGTGAGCAAAGCCAGAAAACCAGTAAGAAGCACACCTGAGCTCATCTTGCTCCTGGACAACCATGAGGCTGTGAGAGATTGTTTGCTTATTCCCAACCTAGCCAATAAATGATTCATTCAGTGTGTTCATGGTGCTTCTGTTTCTCACCTTGCTGCTGTTACTCTCTGAGAGGTTACAGAGCTGGAGCAGCACATGAAGACTAAATCAGACCAAAATGTTTATTTTCCAAACAGTTTGGGACAGCCAGGGATGCAGCTGGAAAGAGGCAGCAACAGGAGGACCAAGGGCTTGTGATGCTCGTGGTATTCAGGAATCTGGATAAGAGAGAACCTGGCCAAATACCTGGGTCTGGCAGGGTCAGTTTTTATGTGGTGTGGGAAAACTGGGAATTAATCAGCTCCAGCAGGTGACCGATGGTTTCTAGACAGTCTTGCTGGGGCAGCTGCTTGGCCAGGTCAAAGGCTTTCATCCCCACCTCCCAGGCCTGGAATGGGACAGAAGAAACACCCAGGAATTGTCAGGAATCTGGCTTTTCTCATAGGTTAGTTAAATACCTGCTGAGTCTCAGTGCAGGAGCAGCCTGGGGCAGATCCAGACTCCCTTTCCGAGGTGACCTGTACAAGCTGCTTTACAGGAGAGCCTAAAGCTGCCAGCAGATCCCATATTTAGGATCCAGTGGTGCAGACAGGAGATTACTGACCCCAGTGCCCCATGGTCTAACACAGCTCCTTTGAGCAATCCCAAAGCTATATCAGGGAAGAAAAACAGCTGCACTGACTCTGAACTAAATCCTTCATTTCTCTTGATAAGGAACTAAATAATTTCCCTTGGTAGCTCTTCCAGGGATTAGACTATCACAATTATAAAGCTTTGTCTTTTTTCTTTTTCAAAGAAATTTAAATTCATTTGTGTCCCCCAAACAATCCCAAGTTGTGGCTTTCCATAATACAATGAAGAGACCATTAATATTTCAACACAGTATTTTCACCACCTGTATTTTCACTCCTCAAAACCCAGGCTGAAGAAACTCAGGGCTTTGAGCTCTGATTCCAAACAGAGGAGACTGATTTCCAGATGATTTCTGCCCAGCACTTCCTCAAAATCAATTCTTGGTAAAGCACAGAAGTTACCAGTCACCTGTGCATTTTTAAGCCATAAAGATACAGGAGTGCAGATGCCAAACTGGAATTACATACTCCAATAGACTGAACCTTCAACTCAGGGGAGTCTGGCTCAAGGACAGGTTTGCGAGCCCCAGGTCTTGCTCTGTGTAACCCCTGAGCTCAGGTCTAAAGGCAGCTACACTGCCAGGATAGCCCAGATAAAGGATGAAGCCAGAAAATGTGGGTAAGTGCAGGATCCACTGGCCTAGCAGAGATCAAAACACATTCAGCAGGATTCTCAGTCTTGACAGAGTGCAGGTCACAGAACCATGGAATAGTTTAGCTTGCAAGGAACTTTAAAGCTGATCTCATATCCCATGACAGGGACATCTTCTACTATCCCAGGTTGCTTCCAAGCCCCATCCACCCTGGCCTTGGACATTGCCAGGAATGGGGCAGCCACAGCTTCTCTGGGCAGCCTGTGCCAGTGCCTCCCCACCCTCACAGGGAAGGATTTCCTCCTAATATCCCACTTAAGCTCTTGGTTTGAGAGCTATGAGGCACTTTGTCCTTGGTCACCAGTGCTGTGGGCTCAGGAGAGGTGCTGGGGAACAAGAGGACCAGGAGATGGATGATCCCCAGAGCTGTTGGCCAATTCTCCTGAATCCTTTCAGACACAACCTACCTTGGCTAAATCCAGGCCCAGGTAGTGGATCATGGCCAGGGCATGCAGGACTCGGGCTGTTTCCCCAGGATGCTGCAGTGGTCCCTGCTCCCGGACCTTCAGCACCGCCCGCAGCACCCGCGTTCCTTCCTCACGCTGGGCTTCCGCTACATGGAGAAAGAAAAGATCCTGATGGATGGATGGATATGTGCAAGAGAATAGATTCAAAACTGCCAACAGCCCAACTGGCTCTTCTAGACAGCAAACCATTGCTACTACAAACATCAACATGGTCTGAGGGTGGGGAGGCCCTGGCATAGTTTGCCCAGAGCAGCTGTGGCTGCCCCATCCCTGGAAGTGTCTGAGGCTGGGTTGGATGGGGCTTGGAGCACCCTGGGATAGAGGAAGATGCTCCTGTCAATGGCAGGGGGTGGAGTTAGGTGAACTTCAAGGTCCTTCCCACCCAAACCAGTCTGGGTACCTACGATCCCAGCTTCATGCAAATTCCATGCCCAAGAACAGGACTCCTTTCATCCAGTCAGTGTTTGTGTTGATCAGCCTTCAGAGGGGACGTGGAGTCACAATAGCTGCAGGAAAATAACTATTTTTCGACTCCTGTCACACCAAAGGTGGTCTCCTGTATGCTTGCCTTAGTGTTCTTCCTGCTCTGGGAACTCCTGATGGAGGTAGTGCCAGGAAATGGGATTTACAGAAATGTTTCTCTTATAATCACAGAATCCGAGACTGCTTTGGGTTGGAAGGGATCTTAAAGACCATCTAATTCCAACCCTCAGCCATGGGCAGGGACATCTTCCACTAGACCAGGTTGCTCCAAGCCCTGTCCAACCTGACCCTGAACATTCCAGGGAGGGAAGTTTTTATTCCCTTTCCTGACAATGATTTTACTAGCAAAGATGGTTGAAAGGAGCCAAGAGTCTGGTCTCGTTTCATGGGAGCCTGAGGTAGTATCAGCAGCACATTTATGCTTTCTGCACCTTTATGTGCCAGTGAGAGACTCCCCAGCCTTTCTTCCAAGAGTACTCTCCTGATTAATACATCCAATTATCTGTACAAGCTATTCTATCATGTCCTGCTGCTCTAGGAGGGAGCTGTACCTCCACCTAAGTGAGCTGAAATGTCACATCCATTATTAAAGGGAGACAAAGGAGCTGCAGAGAAATGAGAATGCTCAAGTATCAAATTGCACCAGGGGAGTATACTAGAAGAAATTTTTTCATGGAAAAGCATGTAAAGCACTGGAACAGGCTGCCTAGGGAGATGGTGGAGTCACCATGCCTGGAAGAGTTCAGAAAATACGTGGATGGGGCATTTGGGATGTGGGTTAGTGGTGAACAGGACAGTGCTGGAAGAATGGCTGGATTTGGTGATTTTAAAGGTCTTTTCTAATCCAAATGACTCCATGAGTCTATGAATCAAATCTTACTTTGCTCCAGTCAGTGGCAAGGGAACTGTGAAATGGAGAATGTAAACAGCAAGGGCAAAGCTGGGTTTCCATGGAACACCCTCATACCTGTGGCGGCCTGTGGCAATCTGCTGAGGACTGACATCAAGAACACTTGGCATTGACATTGAATTCAGCCTCTTGAAAGACCATGCCAACCCAAACACTGCTAACATCATCTGTAGGGTGCAGGTGTTTAACCCCCCACTTCCCAAAGGCTTTGGAGCAATAGCAGCTCTTACTCATCCCATCCTTGATGCCTTCCTCATCCTCGGAGAACGGTGATGCTTCTGCCTGGGCCCGGAGCACTCGCTGGTGCCCCTGAAAGGAGCCCAGCAGCCAGTCATGCCAGAGGCTGCTCACCTGGCAGGAAGCATGGGAATTATTTCACCCCTGTGAATCCCTGGTATTCAGTTGTTCTCCAAACAATGTCCCTGCATGGCCCATCCCCTCCTCGTGCCTACGGGTCACTGAGCTAGGCTGGATGTTCCCAGGAGCATTGCACTGTTCCTCTCCCACACAGCCCCAGCTGGAATCGCTCACCGCTCCAGCTGATCAGGGATTTTCACCTAACTTGAACAAATCTAACCAAAATATTCACCAAAAGCTAGTTGAGTTGAAGTTTGGGACAGGAATGGTGGTAGATTTTGCAGCTCCCAACACCTCATTTCCACACAAATTGATTTAAAGAAATAAAAATTCATTTTTTTTCAGTTATTGAATCAATTAGATAATTATTACTTTCCTTGCTTGATCAATCGATTCTGAAAATCTTTTATCAGTGTGACTTTTCACTGATTCCCAGTGCAAATTTTAGGAGACTTGTTTGTATCCCACTCTTCCTTGGATTTAGGAACTCCTCAGACCCTCTGTACTGGTGGGACTCTAACCCCTGGCACAGGAAATTTGGTAGCAAAGCTGGTTTTTAACAAGGTTTGGTTGCCCAAACTGAAGACAGTTTATTAAGAATTTTGAACTGATTACAGGATTAATGTCTCATGGTTTTAACTCAGAGAATTATTTATGTATGTAAAGGGTTTCTGGGATTGATCCTAAAGGGCAACACTGACACTTGATATGGTCATCCTCCCATTGAAAGGAAATGGAAAAACCTTTGGAAAGAGCACCAAAAAAAGCTGAGAAAAATTCAGAGGATGATTTTTGGTTCTACCAACCTCAGTATAGAGTGAGTTTGCTGCATCCATTTTATTCTGGTGGAAGAAAATGTTGGCCATGTGGAAGTAACCTCCAGAGACCTCAACAGAATTTAGTCCGAACTCAGCAGTAGCCAGGTAAACCTGAAATCAATATTAAACAAAAAATAAATCCCAGAAGGTTCATGTTCATGTCAAACCTGGGAAGTTTTAAATTGTGTATTATTAATGTTGCAAATGCTGGAGATTTTTTAATGTGTAAATTATGCCTGGTGTGATTGGAAAATGTGGTACTTAAAAGCTGTTTTTTGGGGGTAATGTAAAAGAATGACATATTAAAAACTACATTTGGGGGTTATCCATAGGCATGAGGCACTAACAAGCTCTATTTTGGGGGTTATGTAAAGGAATAAGGTATAAAAACCTCTCTATTTTGGGGTTATCTGTAGGAATGAGGCACTAAAGAATTGTATTTTGGGGTTTTTCCATAGGATCCATTGGAATATACCTCGTTCACAGAGTTTATCCATAAGAATGTACTAAAAAGCTGTATTTTCGGGTGGATCCATGGGAATGCAAACCCTAAATCCCCCCTGGCTGGGGCAGAGGCACCTGCTCGGTTCATTCTCTAAAGTCCAGGGCAGGTTCCCCACCTCTCCCCCTCTCCTTGTGCCACCCACCCATCCAGCCTCTCCTAAAGCCCATCCTGCTGCTTTCCCAGCCATCAGACAAGCCTGTTCTTTCCCCACAGCCCCAGAGGAGCAGTGGGAAGGCAGTGGAGCATTCCAGCTATTCTGAACTGGCGTGTGACTCTCAGCAGATCCCAGACACGCAGCCAAGGTCCAGGCAGATCCTGAACTTGCTAAGAGTTAAAAACTTCTTACCTGGTGCCCCTTCAGGCACCACATTTAGGGAATCTTAAAAAAACCAAAAACCAACCAAACAAACAAAAAATCAAACAAAAAAAACCAAAACCAAAAAACCAAAACCAAAACCAACCAATGAAACAAAAAAAAAAACCACACACACACAAAAAAAAAAAAAAAAAAAAAAAAAGGATTTGGGGAATCTCCAAAGCCTTTTGGGAGATTCCTTTGTGGGACTCTCAAATGCTCAAAGGGTTTCTAGACTAAGCAGAGACAGGGTTGTGTGTTATAATAGAAAGGGTCTAATTCTTCTCCCTTTATGTCATCATTCACACCCACACAAAGCCACTATCTAATTCCACAGGAGTGGGTATACATCACTCGGCACTGGATAAATTTAGTCTACATGAGACAGAAATAGGATGTGGAGAAGTTCATCTGGCTTTGGAGGATCAAATGACAGGGAAAGCATCCTCGGGAACACAGCTGGCAATGACCAATTCCAAAGTAACAAACTGTCTTCATGGCTAAAGAGGTGGAATTGGAGAAAACATCATTGAACCAGATACTGAAATAGGGAAATAAGACATTAATTAAATAATGGGTGACAGAGCTGGGTAAGTATTGAGGGAAATAACAGCCAAAATGTAAATTATCTGTGGAACAAGAGGCAACTCCACCAGTTTGGGGCAAGAATGTCTGGGCATCTCAGCACCACAATGAAGCTGACAGAGAAATTCATGAAGAGAAGCCATAAAGACAAGGAATGTGAGGAATATGGGAAGAGTGCCGGAGGGAGGCTCAAACTCAAGAGAAGGAAGCTCAGGGAGGACCTTCTGGCTCTTCACAACTCCCCGACAGGAGGATGCAGCCAGGTGGGGTCGGGGTCTGCTCCCAGGGAACAAGGGACAGGACAAGAAGAAATAGCCTCAAGTTGTGCCAGGGAGGTTCAAGGTAGGATACTGGGAAAAATTCTTCATGGGAAAGGTGTTGAAGTATTGGAACAGGCTGTGGAGGGCAGTGGTGGAATCACCATCCCTGGAGGTGTTCAAAAAACGCATAGATGTGGTACTCAGAAACATGGGTTAGGTGTGGACCTGACAGTGCTGGGGGAATGGTTGGACTTGATGATCATGGAGGGCTTTTCCAACTGTAGTGATTCCATGATTCTCTGTAACTTCATGGGAATAGGGATAACTGGGAAAACACATCTTTAGCTCACATATGGATCCACATGTGTCTCAAATCTATCCAGTTCAGGTGTCTGTGATGTGAAGGCTCTCAAGATCCCAAATCAGCCTGTTGGCATTTCCATATCGATCTAGGAGAAGAGAAGGAATTAAAATAGAAGTGTTCCCTGTTCCTGTATTACAAGGAACTTACATCATTGGCCAGGTGGTACAAAGCCTGGTCCAGGTTTCCTTCAGCAATAGAGAAAAGCCCGAGCCCACGGTACAACTTAGACTGAAGAGCAGCACTGCAGTCTGGGGTTTGGAGGACGATCCACTGGGCTTGGGACAGATACTTGGCTGCCTGCCGGAGACGGCCAGTGCCTGGAATGACATGCAGGGATAATCAGGGAAAAAAGGAGGATAAGGAGCACTTTTTAATCTGGAAAGTCAGAGAATACTGCTGGCTGTCCTTTTGGAGTAGCTTGATATGGAGATGCAGTTTGGGGATTCCCCACTTCTTTCCCAAGTGCTTCTGAGTTGCCCAGGTGTCTAAAGTCTCATTTACAGACAAGTGAATGTGTAGACATCTCCAAAAGGAGCCAGAAACCACAGAATTACAGACTGATTTGGATTGGAGAGGACCTTCAAGTTCATCCCGTTCTACCCCCTGCCACAGGCAGGGACACCTTCCACTATCCCAGGTTGCTCCAAGCCTGTCCAGCCAGGCCTTGGACACTGCCAGGGATGGGGCAGCCACAGCTGCTCTGGATACCCTGTGCGGGGGCCTCCCCACCCTCACAGGGAGCAATTTCTCACCAATATCCATCTAACTGCCCTCTGGCAGTGAGAAGCCATTCCCTGTGTCCTGTCTCTCCAGGCCCTTGTCCTCAGTCCCTCACCAGCTCTCTTGCAGCTCCTTTAGGCCATGGCAGGGCTCTGAGCTCTCCCTGGAGCCTTCTCCTCTCCAGGTGAACCCCCCCAGCTCTCCCAGCCTGGCTCCATGGCAGAGAATTCACTGTACACAATCTCTCTGGAACACGTGGCCTACACAGGTTTGCTCCAGGCAGGCACTGATGACTCTCACCTTATCACACTGAAATTACTCACAGCATTTTTTTCCCCTGCTCTCACCTCACCATTTACGACAAGCCCTGAGCCAGCTCTGTTGTGCCAGCAGAGCATTGTGTTCGCTACTGGAATGGCAGTGATTTACAGGGATCTCTCTTGCAGGGAGAGCAGCTCCCATGCCCTCATTTGCTATGTTTTCCAAAGCACACAATGAGGAAAAGCTCTGCTCAGGCAGAGCAAGATTTGTGAATGAACCGAGGAGTTCTTTGGGTGCAATGGCCTCTGAAATGTTTGCTGGCTCCCTGAGATAAAAGCACAACCAACCACCCTTTGGAATTCAATGCTTGGAGAGCCATCCAAGGCCACAGAGGTAAAGAACAGACTTTCACAGAGCTTCTCCTGTGGGAATTGGTGGAGAGGGAGAAAACATTTCATTTGATTTCATTGATCTCCTGAGTGCTGAGATTCTTTGCCCTAGAGCCATAGAGAAGGGGTGTGAGGGGGGTGTGTGTGTGGGACGGCTCAAAACTCTGCAATTCCCTTGAGGCAGAGCAGGGCACAGAGCTGCTCCTTTCCAGATAAATGGCAAAAGGAAACCAGAAACCTGACCTGGGAGGCGTTGCCCTTGCCAGCACTCCCATGTTGACAATGCTCACCCGCGGAGGCCTCAGCCAGTAGCAGAAAAATGGGCACGAGCTTCAAGGAGTCAGAGCCGAACGCTTGGGAGCTGAAGCGCAGCGCCTGCCGTGCTGCAGGAATTGCTTCCAGGGGCTTGCCTGCCCACACAAAGCCCTGGGCTGTGCTCAACGCCACAGCAATGAGGGATTCCTGCAGGGAAACAGAACAGGGGCAGAGTGAGAAAAGACAGGGAAAAAGGAAATCACAGAACCCCACAATGGTTGGGTTGGAGGGACCTTAAAGCCCATCTCATCACATCCCCTGCCATGGGACACCTTTCACTAGACCAGGTGGTTACAGATGCACAGGCTCTTTTTAAAATCGGGTTTTCAAATTATAAAGCAGCAATAGTAATGTAGTTTGTGGCTGTAATTAATAGACAGACATTAAAGCTGTCATATTAGAGCATATTAGAGTCTGGCTCCATTCCTGCTTCGAGCAAGAACAACTTTGGACATCCTTGCAGGTCATGTGGTGCCTTCCCGGACGAAGAATCCTTTATGCCTCCTGACAAGGTCTCATAAGGCTGCAGCAATAAAAGCTGTGAAGCACAGAAAACAATCATCACAAGACCAGAAAGGAGATTAGAGACAGGGGCTCCGGCGTGACTCAGAGCCAGCCAAGCCCCGTGGTGCCAGCATGGCACAGCTCCAACTGCTGGAGACACGGCCAGGGAGTGAGGAGACAGCTCCTCTCAGGGAACTGCAGCTTCATCCCACCCTCTCCTGGCTGGTCCTGGGCTGGGATTTTGTGTGCAGAGTCTGAAGACTGGTCAAAATCAGAATGTGTTACACTCAGCAAATCCATCCCCAGCCGGGGTTGATGGTGCAGCAGTTTCTGCAGTGTTTGGGTTTGTCAGAATCCACAACTTATCCTGTACTTATCCATGTATTGCTGCTCCCTGCCTTTTTCTGTTCCTAATAGTCCATACTATTTGGCCTCTCCACCATTAGCAGCAGCTGATGTAATCCCCAGCTCCACAAACAGATCTCCATCCCAATGCCTGCTCTCTGCCAGGAGCTGTGCATACTGTGCCCTTACACGGATGCCAAGGAAAAAGCGCCAGGATCCTTGTAGAATGACAGAATCCCAGAAATCCCAACCCAGAAAGGTTTGGGTTGGGAGGGGTCTTAAAGCTCATCTTTTCCATCCCCTGTTATGGGAAAGGACACAACCACTAGACCAGGTTGCTCAGACCCCCATCCAGCCAGCTACTAACACTTCTCCATCAGCTTTTCCTAGCAGTGGTGCAGCACGAAAGGTGTCAGGGAATCAGTGCTGCTGGAGAGCACAGCAGTGCTACCCTGGTTTTCTCAGTGGAACACTGAGAAAACACCAGTTCACCCCTTTATCATCCTCTGTCTCCAGCTGGGGCTGAGCTGGGCAGAGACAGCAATCTTAGAGATCCTGGAGGTCAGGCCTTGGCATTTTGCTGAGCTTGAACTGCTTGGAATGAGGCAGAGTTCTGCCATGGGTGAAGGAGGAACTCCAGGACAGAGAGCTCCAGGACAGCCTGCGAGTGTTTCCTGGAGATACTGGCTGAGGTAAAGAGATATCTTTTTGGATAAATGAGATCATCAAAGAACACAGCCCAGAGCAACAGTGAGGAGAGCCAAGAGCCAGAAAACAGAGCACCCATTCCTGAGCTACCAGAAGATGGAGAGAGGAAAGGCAGGTTTTCCAGAGAAGCTGTGGCATCCCTGGAAGTGCCCAAGGCCAGACTGGATGGGGCTTGGAGCAACCTGGGATAGTGGAAGGTGTCCCTGCCCTTGGCAAGGGGTGGGATGTGATGGACTTTAAGATCTCTTCCACCCCAAACCAGTTTGGGATTCTGTGAAACATAAACTGTATCCAGGGAGTAGGTGGTGCCCAGGAGAAAACCAGCACATGCTTGGGGCAGCAGGAGGAAAAGCTGGTATTTCCCAGGCTGCTTTTTCTGTCTGTGCCACTCTGGTGCAACCATTGCAGGCCCTGGTGTGTGGGCATCTCCCAGATTGGCATCTGGGAGGTGCTGGAGATCAGGATCATTCTTTTTTTACTCCTTGTCAATGGTATAATTGCTGCTTCCTATGGCCTGAAACATGTGCAGCAAGGGTAAAGCTGGGGGTTGGACTCTGGCACAGCTTCCAGAAGGAGGGGCAGGAGGTAAGAGGAGCCCTGGAGCAGTGAATATTTCCAACCACAGTTCCAAGCCTTGAAGGATGGTTCCCTTTGGCCCCGCCCTGGTTTCCCCCTCGCCCCTGGCCCTGTCACTTTGGGCTCTTTTCATGTGTGTTGCAATTTGAGGTTTCTCTGAAGATGCCCCCACACAGTTTTTGGGGTTTGAGGGGGCTGAGGACCTCCACTCTGCTTCAGGTGGGATCAGGGGGTTGGGAACACACTCAGGGCCCAGTGCCACATCCATTATTCACTCCCAGGTGCCAAAATTGATGGTGTGTCTGAAGAAATGAGGATTTCAGGAAGACTGAAAGTCTTCAGGAAGACTCCAGTGAGCTGGTCCTGAACTTGCAGCCAGAGCAGTGCCAGGGCTGGCTGGGCCGAATCTTTTCCCATGTTCAGGAGCTGTGGGGAGCTGACATCACTCAGGCAGGTGAGGCTCTTCTCCAAACAGAAACTTGGAGTTCTGTCAGTTTGGAGGTGCTGTCTGCAGGCACCCCCCTGGCTATGTTGACAAAAGCAGATTTCTATCAACAAAGCTTTGGAGCACAGACAAGGAATGAAACTCATAAAACCTCCTGGTTCCCAGCTCCCTGCTCCTTGAGCCACAGGGCATTTGGATGTGCCCAGGTTTCCCTGCGTCCTGACTGAGGCTGGAGCTCTCTGTTTTCTAAACAAACACAGGGCAGGAGTGGGTGAAGTACAGCAGAAATGTTCAAAAAGCAGAAAACCCAAGGCAGGCTTTGGGCAGAAGGTTTTTTCTCTGGTTACCATGAGACTGCAGAGCTTTTCCCTCAACTCCAAAGGTCTTTTTTGCACAGAATCCCAGACTGGTTTGGGTTAAAGGAAGCCTAAGGCTCTGCCATAGGTAGGAACACCTTCCACTATCTCAGATTGCTCCAAGCCCTGTCCAACCTGGCCTTGGACACTTTCAGGGATGGGGCAACCACAGCTTCTCTGGACAGCCTGTGCCCAGGCCTCCCCACCCTCATAGGGAAGAACTTTTTAAGCACTTTTGTTTGATCTGGAATAGGAATGTGATGCACCCAGTGAGACAAGGCATTAAACAATCTCCCCCTCTCCCAACACCTCTGAGCCAGCCCAGGCCCAACCTGGCGGCTCCAAATCCTGCCGGACACAAAGAAACCTTCCCTCTCGCTGGGAAAGCCAGCAGGTAACTGAGGGATTGCCATGGTCTCACTCCTTTCTTTGGAGAGAAGTGTCCTAGCACTGACCATTCTCAAAATCTATTTTATTTAAATAAGCTGAAGACAAAGGTCAAAGAACAGATGATGTTAAGGGTTGTTAAGGAGCTTATAAAAATCTCCATTTCAAAAAAACCTCAGTCTTCTCTCCCTGCCTTGCCCATGGAACCATTCCCAGCCAAGGCTCCAGCTCCAAGCTGCTATTTGCTAACCCAGTGTGAACTCCAATCAAGAGTGACTTTCTCCCCACCAGCCCCATCTTCCTGCTGTCTTTCCCTTCACCTAATTAAACCAGCAGATTAACTTCCAGCTAATGAAGGAGCACTTCCCTCAGCTGGCAGCCACGTGGCCTGTTGGAATGTATGGGGATAATTTTAGTTGCAATAAAGTCAGTGATGTAATCAGTGTCAACATCAGTGTTCAATAGCTGGGGAGTTTCTTGGAACAGCTTCAAGCATTTCTGGATGCAAAATCCTGCCACACCCCCATGACACCCATTTTAACTTTCCTCACAGGTTTTATAAAGAACAATTTAAACAGAACCTGGAACTAAAGAAGTTTTGCATTTTCCCTTTGGGACAGACTGGCCTGACACACCTTCTGTGGACTTTGCTCAACAGTCTCACCTGGGATTTTCAGCCAGACAGGAATTTCCAAACCAGCATGTGATGTCATTGCCCAAGTCCTGTAAAACCAAAAGGAATCTGCTGCCTAAAGCCTGTCACAAGCTCTCACCAAGCAGGACTTTTGCCTTTGGACTTCATCTTTCTGGAAGCTCCCAAGAAAGGTGACAGCAATGAGCTGGTGCCCAAAGCCCCACAGCTGGGCCAGAAGTACCTTAAAAATAATAATTAATGTAAAATTCAAAAGATTAGGGATGTTCTTCTCAGTGACATCATTGGATTGTTCCAAGCCCACTGTGTGCTGCCCCATTATTCTGTGTCTGGAAGTTATTATAGAGGGAAAACTTATTTCCATAGGGAGGATTTTCAGGAGCAGATGTACCTGGGTGGGTTATTTTAGCAACAATGTAGAACAGCACCTCCTGCCACTCCAGAAACAGAAAAATTTTCAGACCACTGGGGCTGGAAAGGAGCTGCACATCTGCACATCCCTGAGACCTGATGTAGATAAAAGGCTACACTTAGTGCGAAAGGGTGTTCCAAGTTGGCCAGGAAAACAAAGGGAGAGGACTTGGTTTCTTTGCCCCTTTGCTCTGGGAAAGGGGATACTTTCACATCAGATGGCCTGGAAGAAGCAAATCTCAGCTGGATCCTGGACTAACTAGGGCGATGGACCAACCCCCTGGCTAGGTGTGAAATCCAGGATTGCTGCTGCCTGAGGAAGCTCAGAACACCAAGTAAATACTGTGGAAAAGGCTGGAAGCTCAGGAATAATAGAGAGGATACTCCCACTCCCCTTATTTTTGAGGTTTTGTTGAAAAAAAAACAACTCGCAAACCTCTGTAACCAAGTCCCAAATCAACCAAGGAGGCGCAATCCTCCTCCTTGGGAGCATCCAGAGGGAGGATTTCTAAAAGGGTGGATCCTGGGAAGGCAAAAGCCTTGCTTGGTTTTAGGCAAGGAATTCCCTTCAGTTTTATAGGAATTGGGCAGTGACAGCCCAGGCCGCTTTGGAGACTCCTGTGTGGCTCAAAATACCAGGTAAGCCCAGTCTGCCAGGGTATGGAGAGGAGATGGAATGACTTCCCTGGAAGCGCTTTGAAGTTGTGCTTTTTCCTCCTGCACCTACCTGCCTCCTCAGCAGCTGCTCCTTGCCATGTTTTCTGTCTTTTTCGGAGTGGAAACAGGGCTGGGGCCCAAGGACTGGGATGAGCAGGTGGCAGATACGGCTGTGTATGCTGATCCAGTCAGTTCTCTGGTGGGAGACATCACTGGCAAAAGGAGGGGAAAAAGATACAGGTATTTTCTGGGATATTATGTATGGGAAGATTATTCTCAGCTGTCTTTCAGGACTTTCCCCACAACAATTACCAGAGCCCCTGGGCTGTCTACAGGGTGCCCAGTACATGATATTTCCAAATGTTTCCATTTAACAGCACCGTCCTGCCACATTCCCACAGTTCTGTGTTAAAATCCTTACTTAAACGACTCCTGAACTCCTGATACAGCTATGTCTGAACAAATTCCTTAATTCCAACACTGGAAAAACAAAAACCACAAACCAACTCACCCCAGGTCACTGTGGGAACAGGGAACATTCTGGAACTCAGTGACTGCTCTGAGGTATGTGAGGGATGTTCGTGTGACACTCCAGAGCTCCCAGCTCTGCCCCCTGCCTGATGCAGCTGCTGGAAGCAGCAGGAGCATTACAGGTGAGTGTGCCTGCTCCAGTTCCTGCTGCCCTGCTGGCTGAGCTCCAGCCTCAGCCCTTTCCAGGCTCCCAGGCTCCATCCTGGGTCTGGTCCTTGCCTCCTGAGCCCATCCCTGCCTGCTGAGCTTTGTTCCAGATCTCACCCCTGTGTCCTGGGCTTTGTGAGACTTGTCCCTATGTACTGAGCCTCACTCCAGGGAAAATACCTGCATCTTGCCTGTGTCCCAGACCACACCCCAGGCTTTGTCCCTGTCTCTCTGTCCTTGTTCTGGGCTTGTTCCGTTTCCTGTGTTTCATTCTGGGTCTTCTCCATGTGTTCTAAGCCTCATCCTGAGGCTGGTTCCTGCTTCCTGGGCCTCACTCTGGGCCTTCTTCCCATACCCTGTGCCTCATCCTAGGCCTCATGTCCTAAGCCTTTTTGTTGGATAAGCCCTGCCTCTCGTCCTGTCCCAAGTGTGTTCGTGCCTCCTCCTTCCTGGGCCTCATCCTGAATATCAAGCCTTCTCCCCAGGCTTCTTGCCTGTGCCTCACCCTGGAGCTAATCCCTGCCTCCTGCCCATCCCCTGTGCCCCAGGCCTCACCCTGGCCCCTGGGCCTCACCCCGGGATCTCTCACCAGTAGTAGGTGAGACGGCAGCCGGGGCAACGCAGTGGGGCCGTTCGGGCCCCACACAGTTCGCAACGCGGCGGCCCCGCCATGGCCGGCCCTGAACCTTCGACGCGTCTCCGGTTGCCGGGGTGACACTTCCGGCGAGGCGAGATCCGTTACTTCCGACAATCGCTAACGACGGCGCTGGCGTTCCGTTGCCGAGACAACACTTCCGGGACGGGGAAGGTGACACACGTGATTTCCGGCGGGCCGTGCGGGCTTGTCATGGCGGCGGCGGCGGCGGCCAAGGAGGAGAAGGACGTGGACAAGGACAACGACAACGACGTGGATGTGGCGGCGACCGAGGGCCGGGTGCGGGCTTGGGCGGCGGCGCAGGCCGCACGCGGGCGGCGCGTGGCGCTGGTGACGTCGGGCGGGACGCAGGTGCCGCTGGAGGCTCGCGCCGTGCGCTTCCTGGAGAACTTCAGTAGCGGTCGGCGCGGGGCCGCCTCGGCCGAGCGGCTCGTGCGGGCGGGGTACGGCGTGTGCTTCCTGCACCGCGCCCGTTCCGTCTTCCCCTGGGCCCGCGCCCTACCGCCGCACGGGCCCGCGCTGCTCGACGCGCTCCGCCTCACCCCGGGGCCGCCGCCCGGCGTGGCCGCCGCCCCCGCCGCGCTGCCCGCGCTGCTGCCCGCGCTCCGCGAGTATCAACGCGCCACCGAGGCGGGCGCGCTGCTCGCCATCGAGTTCACCGGCCTCGTTGAGTACCTGGCGCTGCTGCGCGCGGCCGCCCGAGCCCTGGCGCCCCTTGGTACGAAGGGAGCCCGGCGTGAGGGGACGGCGGGAACCGTAGGGACCCAGGAATGAGGGACGGGGTGATTCGTAGGGCACCAGGCAAGAGAGGATGAAGCCCCCAGGGGGATCTCCAATGTGAGGGAGCCCAGGAATGAGGGAACAGGGTGGTCCTGTGCGAAGCTTCAGGATGAGGAAGATTGAGGTTCTGATGAGGGTCTCCCTTGTGGGGGAGCAGGCGGACCTAGAATGAGGGGATGTAATGCTTATGGGGGAAAGGTCAAGGGGTCCCCGGCAAGGGGTAGATTGTAGAACCCCCTCGCGATGGCCCCAGGGCCCAGATATGAGGTGATCCCAGGGCCTCTGGGGCTCTGGCATGAGGGGACAAGGCGGCCTCCTTGCTTGGAGGGCTCTTATACCCCTGCATGAGGGTCTGGGCTGTCCCTGGAGGCTCTTTGGGCTTGGGAGGAGGGGACAAAACAGACACCAGTGGAGAACAGTGTGTCTGAGGGGACCCCAGGATGGGGTCCGTGCTGCCCCGCTGAGGATTGTGCAGGGGGATACCTAAGGGGGCCCTGGTCTCCCCTGTGTGGTGTGTGTGTGTGGCACTCATCTGGCTCTGGGGTGACAGGAACAGGCCATGGCAGTGGGGGACAGCAGTTGTGTTCCCACAGGTTCCAGTGTCATGTTCTACCTGTCAGCCGCTGTGTCAGATTTCTACATCCCGGTCTCCGAGATGCCAGAGCATAAGATCCAGTCCTCGGAGGGGCCCCTGCAGGTGAGGCCTCCCTGAGCATCTGGACATGGCCCCCTCTGCCACCCCCCTCAACCATACCCTCCTTGCTTACAGGGTCCTTCTCCTGAGAACTTGCTGGGAAAGCTGCAAAACAGCAGCTCATGTGTGTTGTCAGAGGGAACAGGAGGGTGAGATCCCACAGGAACAGAACCCTGTGGAAATCCTGAAGTTGCATTGTTTTATTCTTATCTTGCGCTGAGGGGCTCAGATAACAGGTTAGGGCAGGATCAGCCCTGCTCTCCTTTGATCTAGGTTTATTTTTAGGGTGGGATGAAGGGTGCAAGGAGGTCAGTGCTGCTCTGTCTGATGTGCAGCAGCTTCAACATGTCTGCAGTTGTGGTGTGGCACATGAAGAGGGACCCCTGAGGTACCTCCTGCTCTTCTGGCTTTGTTCTTTAAAGCTGTCTGTGCTACCATGGGGATGAGGAGAGGGTAGGTCTCATAGAGCTCAAGTGCTCCAAGAATAGCTCCTGGAGTACTTGAGTTGCTGCCTTTTGTCTGGAGAGAGGCTTTGGAGAAGGGCCTGGAGTGCTAGGATGAGGGGGAATGATTACAAACTGACAGAATAGATTTAGATTGGATATTGGCAAGAAATTCTTCCCTGTGAGGGTGCTGAGGCCCTGGCTCAGGTTGCCCAGAGAAGCTGTGGCTGCCCCATCCCTGTGAGTGTCCAAGGCCAGGTTGAATGGGGCTTGGAGCAACCTGGGATAGTGGAAGGTGTCCCTGCCCATGGCAGGAGGTGGAATGAGATGGGATTTAAGGTCCCTCCCAACCCCACACCATTCCATGACTCTGGGTTCCATCTTGCTTGTATGAATGACTAACACTGCAGCACCAAGATCCCTCTCAATAATGGCAACAGGTGGCTCTGGAATTTTTATATAAAAAAATGCCAAATTTATTTAATTAATTACTTTCTAAGAAGTTGCTGGGCTTTATTCTTTATTGTTAACATTGGAAAGATGAGACCTGCCCTGATTCCATGTGATAGATCCAGAAGCTGGGAAGCTGGAGAACAGATTTTCTCCATGTTTTAGCACTTTTATGTCTCATGCACGTTAAGGAGTTGATAGAAGGAAAGGTGAAGATAGGATGAACTACCTGGATTCTGGAGAGCTGAAAACTCAGATTTAGGCAGTTGTAATGCTTTCTTAAATCTTTTCTCCTCATGTTTATATTCCACCACTGTGGTTAGCTCTGGGAATGCAGAGTTCCTGTGGCCCGGCCTCAGAACATCCTGACTGTGAGCACCACATGGATCATTTAATTTAAATTTAGTGTCATTTGAACCTTGGTGAGAGCTGCCCAAACACTGCCTTGAAAAACTTCCTGGTATAAATGGAATATAAAACAAAGCTGGAATTTCCCTTTCCCATCCTATCTCTTATTAAAACTCCCTGTAATGTTTTTACTGATTTTATCTCTTCCCACTGCAGATCACAATGAAGATGGTGCCAAAGATGCTGTCACCCCTGGTCAGAGACTGGGCCCCTGAGGCCTTTGTGATTTCCTTCAAACTGGAGACAGATCCCCAGATCCTCCTGGATAAATCTCGGCAGGCTCTGGAGAAATACCGGCACCAGGTGGTGGTGGCCAATGTCCTGGAATCCCGGAGAACCTCTGTCATCATTGTCACCAGGGACTCACAGACTCCCTTATCCCTGTCTGACGAGGAAGTAGCACAAGGCATGGAAATTGAGGAGAAGATTGTGAGTTACCTCCAGGGCCAGCACTCAGCCTTTATAGAGAGAAAAAGCTGAGGAGCAGCTTAGAGGAAACAAGAGAGTTGTGCTGCAGAGGGAGTGGGACCAGAGTGATTGCCTGTCCAGGGAAATAAACCAGTCCCCACGGAACACTAAAGAGGGCTGTCCACCACTCTATCACTTTTATACAGTTTTGCCACGGCTATTGCAGCTTTGTAAAAGAGAAATACATGGAAGTGAAACCATTCCAAAGGATATTTGTACTGATGTCTAAAGGAGAAAAGGAGCTTGTTTCTGTCCTGTGGGCTGGGAGAACGAGAAATGATCAAGGTTTCTGTATATAAAGAATTTCTTGAATCTCCCTCCTTGAAGTTTCTTTTAGAATGGCTGGAGGAAGGAATGGGGCTTTGCAGGAAAGATGTGCTGGTTTTATGACTGGAGTGGGGCATCATCTGGTGTTGAGAGTGGATGGTGAAACCAGGGTAGCAAAAAGGAGAATGAGGTGACAACAACTTTGGGGGAGCAGCTCTTGTGCCAGGAGAGATTCTATGTTCCTACATTTCAGGTGCTGCAGCAGCATCCCTAAAGCATCTGTTTCAAAGGTTTTCCTTCCATCCCAGGTATTTGAAGGTTGCTTTGTTTCATATTCCGTTTACAACAGGAAGTTTTCCAAGGCAGTGTTTGGGCAGCTCTCACCAAACAATACTCAGGTGTCACTGCAGAGCTCTGTAAACAGAGGCAAGGGCACATTTGGCACAGACCACAGAGGATGCATCCAAGCTTGAGGAGGTGGTGTCCTGCAAAGGGAATGGAGCTGGGGAAGGGTCTGGGGCACCAGGAGCGGCTGAGGGAGCTGGGAAAGGGGCTCAGCTTGGAGAAAAGGAGGGTCAGTGACATCTTCTGGCTCTGCACAATTCCCTGACAGGAGGAGACAGCCAGGAGGGGTTGGGCTCTGCTCTCAGGGAACAAGGAACAGGATGAGGAAACAGCCTCATGCTGTGCTAGGGGAGGTTGAAGGTTGGGTACTGGGAAAACTGTCATGGAAAGGTGTTCAAGTATTGGCATAGGCTGCCCAGGGCAGTGGTGGAGTCACCATCCCTTGAAGTGTTCAAAAAAAGGTGTGGATGTGGTACCTGGGGACAGGGTTTAGGGTAAACATGGTTGTGCTTGGTTGGTAGGGAGCATGGTAGGGAATGGTTGGAGTCAATGATATTAGAGGGCTTTTCCAGGCTTAGTGATCCCATGATTCTCTGACAGCAGAAGGGGTGGCAGTGACTGACCCTGGAATGGTAAGCTTCCTCTTGGCTGTGTGGATTTAGAGCTGGAATGTTACTGGTTTTATCTAAACCCTTTTCCAACAGTTACCGATTTCAGTGTGTGTTCCTCATGTCTGCAAGAAACTTAACAGCAGTTCTCCTGCTGTCCACTGTGTCCACAGCTCATGGGCTGTCCTCAAAATAAATTCACTGGGATCCTGGAAAGAAGGACAACAGCACATGGGAAAGCTGGAAACATTTCCAGAGGCAAGACTTTACTCTGGGTAAAACCACTGAGTGTTCAGGAGGCAGCACTGGTTTTGTAATAACACCAATCCTCTGAAAGTGAGGGATGCTCAGCAAACAAGGAAAATAAAGCCAGAAGAGCAAGAAAAGAGGATGAGGATGGGATTGGTGGATCCCATCAGTGATGGGAGAAGTCCAGATTGGTCAGGAAGCAAGAGATCCAGCTGGTAACTGAGTCAGGAGACAGAACTCACAACTTCTCTGTGGCCAGGACTGATAAAGAAGGTGAATAAGCTCCAAGAATTGCCTGTCTTCATCTTCCAGTATGTAATTGATGAGAGTGTTGTGTCTGGGATTTCCCTTGTGTTAGTTTGGAGCCTCTGTAGACAGGGTGGATGGGCCAGCAGGGATGACAATAGAAAAAACTTGTGTAAGTTGAATATGCCCTTGCAGGAGTGTTGGGACAAGGGGTGGGAGAAATGCCACCAATGCTGTCTTCAGAGTGTCCTGGAATTTCTCAGAGGTGGTTGGGAAGGAGAGGAATAATCTGAGCTTTTTGAGGAGCAGACTGGGGCAGTGGGCCCAGGGAATCTTGGAGTTTCATTGGACTTGGGATCACACTGTGGGCTTCCAATATTGTATCTGCCCTTATTTGTGAATAGCCAGCTGGGGAGATTCCCTGAGCTCAAACTGGGCCACAGCCATCCCCATCCCATGTCAGGCATGCGCTTGTTCCATGTAGGAGGTTAAACCAAGCCCATGAGTATTCCCACCCTGGCAGTGTTCGGGCACCAGCACTCTGGGAATGCTGGTTGTGGTACCTAAGTTGGAAGTGGCTCCTGCAAGTCCAGGATCTGTCCATTGCTTTCGGAAGATCCCAGAGGGCTCAGTGGAAGGTCCTCACTGGACTCTGCCATGTCCCTTTTCTCCATGTCCTGGTCTTCCTTTTTTTCTGTCATCCCCTTGTGCGGTGTCTTCAGCCAGTGAATTGGTTCTGCAGTATGGACCTACTTAGCTCTTCAGTTCCTAAATCTCACAGTCATCTTCGGGTTTCAAGGGGCTTTACAGCTCATCTCATTCCACTTTCCACTAGCCGAAGTTGCTCCAAGCCCTGTCCAATCTGTCCTGGAACAGTTCCAGGGATGGTGTAGCCACAGCTTCTCTGGGCTACTCATGCCAGGGCCTCCCACCTCACAGGGAAGAATTTTTTCCCAATATCCTATCTAACCCTGCCCTCTGGCAGTGGAAAACTGTTCCCTCGTGTCCTGTCACTCCGTGTCTGTCGCAGTGGGGCAGTGGTGGTGGCCGCAGCCTTCCACAGAAGTGTCTTTAGAAGGACGTCCTGGTGGCACAGGCAACGTCCTCACTCCTGGGCGAAGTGATTGAGCTCTTTTGTGAATCCTATCGGCGGCGCTGAAGAGGAGGGACGGGAGCCTCGTGTGGGGTTCCGAAGAGCAGATTTATTCATCTTCTTTGAAGGGGGCCAGGGACAAGAAACTCCAAGCGGGGTCAGGGGAGAAGGGTTTATATAGGAAAGCTTGGTGGAGGGGTAGAGCAACAGACCAATTCGCTGAGGGTGCAGGGGAAGAACAAGGAGGAGGAGAATCAATGGGATATAAATGATTTGCTTAGAGCAGGGAGGCATTATGGGAGAAATATTCTTCTCTAATATCAGAAAGGTGGGTGCCTAAGAGCCTTCTCTCCAAGGGAGAGTGGCTAACTCCATTCCTGTTGGCCCATCGGCCTCCAGACATGTCCAATGTCCATCTCTAGCTCTCTTGGAGACCCTTGTAGGAACTGTTATGGTCTCTAAAGTCTCCCTAAAACTTTCTCTTCTCTAGGCTTGGCTCCGTGTACTTGCCCTCTTCCCCTTTAGCTCCAGCAGATTCACTTGGGGTTTAGAAGAAAATCAGGAAAACTTTTGGCCCCTTTTGGTGAATAGGAATAGGAATAGGAGTAGGAGTAGGAGTAGGACTAGGAATAGGAATAGGAATAGGAATAGGAATAGGAATAGGAATAGGAATAGGAATAGGAATAGGAATAGGAATAGGAATAGGAATAGGAATAGGAATAGGAATAGGAATATCCACAGATGCTGTCGGCCGCCAGGGGGCGTCAGGGAGCGAAAGGGGGGCGTGGCGGAGGCGCGGCCTCCCCAGCGCACGTGATGTGTCTGGGGCGTGGCCCCACGGGCCCATTCACTGCCTTGCTGGAGGGGGCGTGGCCTGTTGCCATGGCGCCAGAGTCCGTCCTGCCGCATGGACGCTGTCGCTGCCGCCCGGGTGGGTATCCGGGACCCCCCCGGGGGCGTCGGGGGCCGGTTGTATCCCCGGGACCAGCCCGAGGGGAGTCGGGGTATTGGTTGTACCCCCGGGACCGGCCAGCCCGGGGGGAAATTCAGGGGTTCGGTTGTATCCCCGGGACCAGCCCGGGGGGGGTCGGGATACCCGCGGCCCCCCCGGCTCTCACGGCTCCTCTCGATGCCCCGCAGGCGGAGTCCCCGGTGCCGGCGGACACCATCCGGCGCTGGCTGCGGGCGGAGGGCGCCGACCCCGCCGCCCCGGCCGAGGAGCAGCTGGGTCTGGCCTGGCGGCTTCTGCGGCGAGCGGAGACCCGGCTGGGCGAGCTGGAGCGGCGGCGGGCTCAGGACATGAGAGACGTAAGGCCGGAGAGCGGGCCTGGCTGGGGCTTCTCCTGGGAAGGGAACGGAGCTGGGGAATGAAGGGGCTGGAGCATGAAGGAGCTGGGGAATGGAGGAGAGGCTGAGGGAGCTGGGAAAGAGGCTCAGCCTGGAGAAAAGGAAGCTCAGGGGGAACCTTGTGGCTTTGCACAACTCCCTGACAGGAGGGGACAGCCGGGGGTGTTGGGCTCTGCTCAGGGAAGAGGGACAGGAGGAGAGGGAATGGCCTCAGCCTGGGCCAGGCAGGCTCGTGTTGGACATAAGAAAACATTTCTTCACTGAGAAAGTGGTCAGGCATTGGTAAGGGCTGCCCAGGGCAGTGGTGGGGTCTCCATCGCTGGAGGTTTTCAAAGAACGACTGGACATGGCACTCAGTGCTCTGGTCTGGTGACAAGATAGAGTTTTGTCACAGGTTGGAAACCTGGGAGCCTTTTCCAATCTCAGTGGTTCTGGGATACCCCCAGGGTTAACCCTCCCAGGCCTGTGTCCCCTGATTCCCCCTCTGTGAAGCAGCAGGTTCAGGTGTCCCATTGCCACACTGCTGCCCTCAGGAACTTGGAGTTTATGTCCCCATTCCTCATACTGGGCATCAAAAAGCACCTGGTGAGCCCAGCAGCTCCCCACATCCCAGCACCCCTATAGCTGTGTGACCTCCTGACCTCCCAGTCAAGGTTTTACCATCCCAGGTGTTCCAAAGGCATAAGACATATTGTCCTGCAAACATTTGAAGTCATCCTGCAAGCATGATGGGGTGGAGAACTTTTTGTGCTGCTGGCTCACTGGAGGCACTGGCAGACATGGGAATAGCCAGATTTTCTTTATTTCAGGTGGAAAGCTACGTGGGCCATGTCCGTACCCTGACAGAAGAGCGGGATGCCATTGCCTCTGAATATGAGAAAGAAAATGAGCAGCTCAGGTTGGAGCTGGCACAGCTGCAGCTGCAGCAGGGTAAACTCTTCCCTCTAGAGTGTGGGCCGTGGGAATGCATTGACAGGTGTTTGGGTCTGGAAAGCTTCTTGGAGAACTGAGCAGTGTTTTTGGGGAGTTCTCAGTGGTTTGTTGTTTGAGAAGTTGCTAAAAGTGTTAGTGAGCTGTTCAAACGGATTTGTAATTGATTTAGTGGTCCTTGCCTGCTTCTACTGTCTTTATTCAGGGAATTTGGTAGGTTCTCCATCTAGCTTTGTTGCACAAAGCATTTTCCAGAGGCTGTTTGAAGACCAGAATTGATGGTGCTCTTTAGTTTCCAGCTCTAAATTATCTGTTGCTCCCACCAAGTCAGTGAATTTGCTTTTGGCTTTGGTTTACACAAACTCCACATTTTTTAAAACAATGTGACATTGTTTGTTCTGGGATTGAAAACTTGGTTGTGCTCCTTGTCACGGAATTCCAGGATGGTTTTAGTTGGAAGAGACCTTAAAGCTCATCCAATTCCACCCCCAGCCATGGGCAGGGACACCTTCCAGTAGACCAAGTTGCTCAGGGCCTCTCAGAGCTTCATTAATTTTGTTTAAACAAATTATTTCACTTATTTAACTTGAAATAATTTATTTTCTTACTCTAGGGTCACTTTTGCTAGGTTTAATTCTTGATTTTCTTCAGTCTTCTCTTGCACTTTCAGAGGTGCTCATAGCCCATGTCACCATTAACTCCTTTGTGAGCTGTATTGTCCTGGTCCTAAGGTAAAATTGGGGGTGATGGCACAAAGAGTTTCTTTGTAATTCAGGCATTGGGACAGCAAATATAGGAGTTTGGGGAAATTTTGAGTATCAGTTGGATTTTCAGTGAGCCCATCTGGTGGTGTGACTTTCCAAAGATGCATTACCTAAAAATTTGATGTCTCTGGGCATTTAAAGCCGTGATTTGTGGTGAAAAGGCTGCTTACAAAGGTTAAAATTGAGCTCTTGGGAGTCTTGCTGTGACAGAAAACTCTGTTCCTGGTTCGCCTCCTTTCCACAAGGTGGCAGGAGAAGGACAGAATGTCCTGAAAGCTGGAATGCCGTAATTTCTTCCTGGTTGCTCTGCTCCTCTGGACTTTCTCAATTTCTTAGGGATTCCTGAGGCTGTTGAGCAATGAGTACCCCTGGAATAGAAGCTGAGATCCTTGTCCATGGATCTTAGTGTATCCAGGAGGGATTGCTGGTTGCCATCCAGTTGTTCCCAGTGTGTTGTCCCTGAGGGGGTTGTGTGGCTTGGGTGCAGTAGAGTGTTGCTGGAGGGATGTTTTTTGGGATATTGCTCAGATTTTGAGGTTCAAGACTTCTTGTTGACTCACTGCTGGCATTGGCTGCTATCCTGGGATGTACGTGAGTAATTTAAGAATCTGGAAGCCCTGCTCCCTCTGGGCTATCACCTGCAGGGAGATGTACTTGTGCTGGAGATGCTGCACAATCCCAAAGGCATCTGTTGGGCTGGTCCAGGTGTGTAATGTGTCCTTGCTGCAGGGTTTTATGCTGCATCCCTGTGTCTGTTCCCCAGACCTCTGCTTTTCATCAGAGTTCTTGGAATCATGGGAATGTTTAGGTAGGAAAAGCCCTCTAGGGTCATCAAATCCAGCCATTCTCCCAGCACTGTCAGGTCCACCCCATGCACCACATCCACATGTTTTTGAACAATGCCAGGAATGGTAACTCTACTGCTTCTCTGGGCAGCTGTGCCAGTGCCTGACTGGCCTTTCAATGAATACCCAACCTGAACCTCCCCCTGGTACATCTTGAGGCCATTTCCTCTCATCCTGTCCCTGTTCCCTGGGAGCAGAGCCAAATCACCTGGCTGCCCACTCCTGTCAGGGGGTTGTGCAGAGCCAGAAGGTTCCCCCTGAACCTCCTTTTCTCCAGGCTGAGCCCCCTCATCTCCCTCAGCTGCTCCCCATAGGATTTGTGCTCCATGTCTTGCTCCCCCTGTTATTTTTGCAGGACACCTGGGTGTCTTAGCAGGCATAGGATGATTCAGTGCATTGGTCTGGAGAAGGGGCTTGTGGAAAGACAGACCATGGTCTGCTGGGATTGTTAAAAATGTGGTCAAGGCAAGAGGACAGGATGATGGTTGGTAGCTTTTGGAAGCACTGAAAGGAGAATGGGAAGGGGCAGCTGGGGACAGTGGCTGATTCAAGCCAGTGGTACAAAGGAGGGGCCTGAGCTGTGAATTATGCAGGGTGAAGGACAGGTTCTGTGCTGATACATCTGAGCTGAGAGCTGGGGAAGGGAGCCTGGAGACCCCTGTGTAGGCTCTCAGGTCTGAGCACACTCCCTCTTCCAACAGCAGGCAAGTGGATCAGAAACTCTGCTTGGTCTGGAATCACTTAGGAAGTGGGATCACTGGGAAGCAGGAGAGACTTGATCTGCTAAAAGCGGTTTTGTGAAATCATGGAATTGTGGAATAGGTTGAGTTGGAAGGGATCTTAAAGCTCATCCCATTCCACCTCCTGCCATGGGCAGGGACACCTTCCACTATCCCAGGTTGCTCCAAGTCCCATCCAGCTGGGCCTTGGACACTTCCAGGGATCCAGGGGCAGCCACAGCTGCTCTTGGCAACCTGAGCCAGGGCCTCCCCACCCTCACAGCCAAGAAATTCTTCCCAGTATCCCATCTAACTCTTCCCTATGTCAGTGGGAAGCCAATCCCCCTTGTACTGTTACTCCAGGCCCTTGACCAAAGTCTTTCCAGCCCTCCTTTACACCTTGAGGATAGTTAGTGCTGGTGACTGACACTGAGCAGCTTCTGAAGACAAAAAGTCAATCTCTGCTCTCACATTTGCTTCCTTCCATCCCGGGCTCGCATGTTCCTACAGGGAGCAGCCAAGGCTGGTTGATGCTGGTCCATTGAGCAGAGTGTCACCTCATCTGATACCTCTGCCCAGAGTGACATTTTTCCTTTCCTCCAGGCAGTTCCTGATCCATTTCTGATGCTCTTGCTGAATGTGCTGGGTGTTGTTGGAGGGCAGATCAATGGTGCTCCCAAAAGCCTTCCTGAAAAACAGCTGGAATGGCAGTGAAACACAGCGCTTGGGGAGCTGCCTGGATTTGTTTACAAAGTGAAATAAAAAGAAAAACCAGTCATGGACTGAGCTTGTTTGTTGTAACAGCTGGGCTTGTTAAATGCACCCAGCAGGGCTGGAGGATGTAGGGCTATGGTGGGGTGAGGTGGCTGCTGTTTCTCAGAGTATTCCTGGGGTAGGAAAATGCAGATATTAATATAAAATTTGCTTCCAAACATATGTGGGCAGAGGTGGGAAATGCCAGTGGAGCTGTTGTGTGACTGTGCCTGGGGCAGGGGTTGGCTCTTCCCAGACACTGGATGGGGGAGGAAAGGGGTTTGTAAGGAATCAGGAGGGTTTGCCCATAGGTAACCTGTGCCGTGTGAGCAGATCCCCCCTCATCCTCACAAATCCTTTTTCCTCTCCAGCCTCTGGAGTATGTCTGGGATCTTAAATGATAGTGCTTCATCCTGCTTTGCAAGCTGGGGACAAGGGGAACACTGGCAGGTGAAGGTGGTTCAGGGCACAGGGTGTTCCATCCTGGGCATAAACCAGAGCAGTTTCTGTTCATTTTAGCTGGGATCTGGCAAAACTGTGGGAGGAAGCTGCCAGGCATGTTGGGATTCAGTTTAGTATGATCCATCAGCTCTTCCCGAGGCACATGGATCAGTTTTGATCCTGCAAACTGCCTTGTTTGCTCTGGTGCAGCAGGAAGCTTCTGGGAAGCCCTGTTTGACCCTGTATTGACCAGGCTGTGCTTTGTCTCCCTGGGGAAGATGCCTGGGAAACCGCAGGGTGTTTTCCATCCACAGGACTGGATGGAGCTGGCTGAGAAGCGTGGAGTGGAAACATGGGATCGATTGGAGCCTCAGGATGTGATTGTGCTGAGTCCTGTGTTAAATCAGTGCATGAGAGTGAGGGACAGGCTTATCCAGGACTCTGTATGTCCTGTGTCTGAGGAATATTTGCTCTGTTGAACCTCTGCTGTCCAACTCTAGATTCCTGAGCAGAGAAAGAATGTGAATATCCCTGCTACCTCCATGTAACTCCCTGCACTTCCCATCTTACAACACTTGGAAGCCTTTATAATGTGTTTTGGTCTAGAAATTTGGTCTGTTTGTTTTGGTTTTAATACAAATTACACAGGGAGAGTTTGAAAAGCCCTCCCCTGGCTCCACAAGCTGCTGGATCCAATGCAGGAGTTGCTGCCCTCATCATGCCAGACACCAAAGATTCCTCATTTTCTCCTGGCAGGTAAATTCCAACCATACCAACCCAAGGGGTCTTTTTAACAACTGTTGGTTACACAACCACAACAGTGCCCAGCCATAGACTGACTCCTGCAAGTCTTGTCACCTTTCTGCCTTAGAGACCCTTGAGTCTGGAAGTTTTTCCCAGTACAGAGTCTTCCTGGCTATAATTTTTGGATAAACATAAGCACTGGCAGTTTAATTCTTAAAGGTGTTCAGATTTTCCTCCTTCCTAGACAATCCTTGGGAAAATAGTGATGCTCTCTAGGAGTGATCTGGTATTTTGTGTGTCTCCTGCCAAAGAAAACATCTGTGACTCTGTGTCCATCTGTTTGCTTTCTCTCCAAGGTTGGACTTGATGATCTGAGGGTCAGAAGTCATGATCCCTGAGGTCTTTTCAACCTTAATGATTCTCTGGTTCTCTCAGTATCTGTTTAATCTGGTGTTTA
Organism: Muscicapa striata striata; assembly: GCA_030060385.1. Classification (NCBI taxonomy): domain Eukaryota; kingdom Metazoa; phylum Chordata; class Aves; order Passeriformes; family Muscicapidae; genus Muscicapa; species Muscicapa striata. Next base: position 61,046 of record JAREIS010000269.1, on the reverse strand, counting down.
GTTTCCACCAAGCTGTATTTGGGGTTGAAGGGGCTGAGGATAAACCAGGTTGGGAGAATTCTGCCCTGGGGGGAGCAGCTCCTATTGCATGCTTGGCAGGCAGGGAAGAGTATGTGAAGAGAAACATTGGGAGAGAGGGAATAGGGCTGAGATAATGGATAGCAGGGGGGATGGGAGGCAATGAGGGAGGTGGGAAGCAGGAGAGACTTGAGGAGCTGTTGGGCTCCAGGAGAAATGGGGCTGTTGCAGTGAGGAATGTTTAGAGGAGCTGTGACAGATCTCCAGGAAACCCTGCGCTTTGTTTCTCCTCTGCTTACACCAAGCCTTACCTTGCCTTGCAGAAACGCAGCTGAAGGAGGTGGAGGAGATGCTGGAGCAGGAAGGTTTATCCCAGATCTCCTGCAGTGCTGCCAGTGAACAGGTGGCATATTTCCTGGTGGAGCGGGCGGCGCTGCTAGGAAAGCTGAAAGTGGCAGCCCAGCAGCTGGAATCCCACAGCATAGTTGATGGGCTCCAGGTACCTCCTACTCCATGGCTCTGGCTGCCTGAGAGCTGTGGGAAAGGAATATCTTTGGGATATTTCTGTAATGAAAATTTATTCTCCTGTCTCTGAGGCCACTGTGGAGTCTTGGGGCTGAAATACTTGTAGGAGCTACAAGAAAGATGGAGTGAGAGTATTTACAAAAGTCTGGAATACCAGGACAAAGGGGAATGGTTTCAAACTGACAGAATATGTCTAGATTGGACATTGGGAAGGAATTCCTGGCTGTGAGGGTGCTGAGGCCCTGGCTCAGGTTGCCCAGAGCAGCTGTGGCTGCCTGATCCCTGGAAGTGTCCAAGGCCAGGTTGAGCTTGGGGCAATCTGGGATAGTGGAAGGTGTCCCTGCCTATGGTTGGGTGTAGAATGTTTTAAGATCATTTCCAACACCAGACCAGTCTGGGATTCCAGGATTCTGAGTTCTTTCTTAGCCTTTCTTAGTTCTCACACTTAGCACTTGATTTACTCCCACATCTGCACAGGGACAGTGAAATGGATTAATTGTTTTCCTGTGTTGAGGAGTTTGTGATGATGTTGGTGTAAGGATCTTCACTGGGTAAGAATTACTTTCTCTGAGTTCAGCTGGAACAGAGGAAGCTGAGGGCAGAGCTCACTGGGGGTTGCAGCTTCTCCTGCGAGGCAGCTCCAATCTCTGCTCTGTGAGCAGGGCCAGGATCTGAGGGAGCAGCTGGAGGTGTGCCAAGGAGGGTTAGGTTGGATATCAGGAAAAGGTTCTTCCCCCAGAAGGTGGTGGGGCACTGCCCAGGCTCCCCAGGGAATGGTAGTGGCCCTAAGGCTACCTGAGCTCCAGGAGTATTTGGGCAATGCTCCGAGGCACAGGGTGGGATTGCTGGGGTGTCTGTGTAGGGCCAGGAGTTGGACTGGACAATCCTTGTGGGTCCCTTTCAGCTTAGGATATCCTGATCCTATGGTTCCAAGATCACCAGTTTCCACCTACTCCTGACTTCTGATCATGTCTCTGTGGAACTGGAATTCAGGAATGCTATGAGATTCCGGGAGCTGCTGTTTGTCCCTGAGGTCTCAGGCAGTGAGGAGGGCGCAAGACCTCAAATAGGGGTCAGGGTCTTTCTCTTGTTCCTTTCTGTTTCCTGCTGACAGGAATGGAATCACCCAGCAGTTTGGATTGGAAGTGACCAAGGACACCTTCTACTAGGCCAGATTGCTCCAACCTGGCGTTGAACACTTCCATGGAATTGTTACAAATCTAATGTTCTTTTTTTCCAATCAGCTTCTCCACATTTCTTACACTGGGCACTCTTTCTGTGTTTTTAATCAGCTGAAGAACACATTGGAGATGTGTTTTCCCGGAAAACAATCTCCCTGACTGGACTGATTACTCTCCCCAGAGATGTCATTGCTGTCTGTAACTGTGCAGCAGAAACTGTTGATTAAACACTGCATTGTTCCCATGAGCATCCCACTTGTTTTGCCGAACCATTAGTGTTAAAGGTTAAGGTGTTAATTGCTCATCTTACTCTATTTACTGGAATGCATGGCCTTGCTTGTTCCCAGCTGACCTGTTCCACTCTTGGAATGAAGGGCTGGACACGTTCCTGTCTGGTACAGGGATGAATTCAGCTATTAGCCAGACAGCTCAAGCAGAATTGATTGTTTTATTACATCCCCAGGAAAGCAGAAAAGTGGGATAAAAACTTGCCTCTGTGTGGTCAGCTCCAAGAAGGCCATAGGAAAATGCCTTCTGGATTCATGGCATGTGCTAGCTCACACACCCTGTCAAGTGCCAAATATCAATGGCAACCAATGTGCTGAGCCTTAAGGCCCCCTCAGTGCAGATGCAGTGGAGCATTAATGTGTAACTCCATAAAAAAGAGCGATGTCCAGGGAAGCTTCTGGAGTTCAAGTTCGTGTGCCTGGGTCGGGGCAATCTGAGAATGAGCACAGGCTGGGGGAGGAATTAATGGAGAGCAGCCCTGCAGGATGGATTTGGGAGTTCTTGTGGGTCTTGTGAGCAGGAGTGTGTGTTAGCGCCTCAAAGGCCAAACAGCATCATGACTCTGCTCCTCTGTGAAGAGGCCCCCCCAGCAGTGCTGCTCCAGTTCTGGGGTCCCCAGCACAGGAAGAACCTGTTGGAGTGAAGCCACAGAGATGCTCTGAGGGTTGGAGCCCCTTGGGATCAGGCTGGGAGAGGCTGGAGGTGTCCACCTAGAGAAGGCTCTAGAGAGACTTTAAAGACCCTTCCAGTGCCTGAAGAGGCTCCAGGAGAGCTGGAGAGGGACTTTGGACAAGAGTCTGGAGTGCCTGGACATGTGAGGGTGGGGAGGCCCTGGCACCGGCTGTCCAGAGCAGCTGTGGCTGCCTGATCCCTGGAAGTGTCCAAGGCCAGGCTGGGTGGGGCTTGGAGCACCTTGGGACAGTGGAAGGTGTCCCTGCCCATGGCAGGGGTGGAATGGGATAGACTTTAAAGTCTCTTCCATTCCAAGCCTTTCCCATCATGATCCCATGATTCCAAGTCTCCCAGTGTTACTCTGACAAAGTTAGCCAATCACACTCAGTGTGAAAACTTTGGGCGAAGTGGAGCCCTCCAGCTCATGTCGGCAGGCCCAGGAAATCAGAGGTCTTAAAAAAATTTGTGAACCCACATAGCTTCCAGGAGGAGCTGGGAAAACTGAGAGATTTTCACAAGGGTTTGGGATAACTCTGGTTGAAACATTCCTGTCACGTATAAGGCATGGTAACAAAACCCTTTCTAGTCAAGATATGTTGGAACTGAAAATCCCCTCATGATCCTGAGGGACACATGGCAGTGCCAAGGAACACATGGCAGTACTGAGGGACATGTGCTGGTGATGCTGTTCTTCAGGACCATCTCTGTGTGCAAGGCTGGCTCTGCTCACACCTGTCAGGCATTGGGAGCTGAATTCCCACAGCAGCAGGAATATAAACAGCTTCCCGGGGAGACAGAAATAAGGAAATGCTCATTTTCCTGCTGGCTCATAGTTGGGATTTCATAGAATCACCAAGGTTGGAAATGCCCTCCAAGGTCATTGAGTTCAGCCATTCCCCGAGCCCCACTAGGGCCACTGCTAACCCATGTCCCCAAGTGTCACATCCACAGGGTTTTTGGACACGTCTAAGGGTAGCCCATTCCAATGTCTGACCACCTTTCCCATGAACAAATTTTCCCTAATATCCAATCTAAACCTCCCCTGGCACAGCTTGGCACTGTTCTCTCTTGTCCTGTCCTTGTTTCCTGGGAGCAAAGCCTGACCCCCAGCTGGCTGCACCCTCCTGTCAGGGAGTTGTGGAAAGCCAGAAGATCCTCCCTGAGCCTCCTTTTCTCCAGGCAGAGCTTCATCCAGCTCCCTTAGCTGCTCCTCATCACACTTCTGGTGTCTCTCATTTCAGGTTTGTCCTTAAGCAGGTTGGAAGGGTTTTTACTGGGTTTAGAGTAAAAAGCCCAGAGCTCAAACAGCATCACAGCCTCATCCTCAGTCTGTGCCCAGCCTGGGTAGGAAATAATCCCTTCTATTGACAGCTGGGGAGCACCTCACATCTAGGGGCAGGGCTGCCTGGTGGGCATCTTCTGCCTTTGGTTGTTCCAAAACTGGCATTGGAGATGAGGAAATGCACACTTTCCCAATGGGGCCAGTGTAGAGGGAGTGACAAACAGCTCTGCCTTGGTCACATCACCACAGGGTTCCTCATTTCCATTGGCACATTAACCCTTGTGTTTCAGTTCCACAGGGAAGAGCTGGAAGGGAAGCCAGCATTGCCTGCAGGAGTTGGGGGAGATCTGGAAGAGGCCCCACAGAGGCTGGTGGTGTGCCAGGAAGATATCCAGAGGGTGGCAGAGGGGCTGGATACACCAAGCAAAAAACAGAGTGGAGCAGGTAAGTGTTGCTCTGGTGGCCAGTCCTGGCCTGCTCTTAGCCCTGGGGAGGGGGGAGGCAATCCGCCCTCTGTCCTCTCTGCCTGGAATGTGGGAAAATCAGTGCCAGGAGTCAGCCTGCTCCTTAGGAGGTAGGAATGCAGTTGTTACCAGTCACAAATCCATTAATTCTGAGACTGGGCTTCTCTGATCTGTGATACAGCTGCACAGTCGGGATGAATTTCCTTCTTATCCCTGGGAATCTCCTGTCTCCTCTCCAGGGAGAGCTTTCTGCCCTGGAAGCCGATGGAGAGGGAATGATGACTTGGTCTGGAAGCAGGGTAGCTGAACTACCATGTATACAGGGTTACTTAGCAGAGCTGGACCTCTTATCCCAGGGTTCTCCAGGTACAGTTTAGGGTGTTGCCTTCATAGGATCCTTAGAAAGTGCAGCAGTGGGGAAATGATTTGGTACATTGTCCTTGCTGAGAATATTCCCTTCACCTCCTTCTTGAAATAACTGTTGACCAGCCCTGAAGTGCTATTTATTAGTAGGATTTTTTAAAATGAATTCTGACTGTAGAAATAAACAGTTTTCTGGAGGGAGATGTGGTAAAGCTGCTCTTGGAGTGAAATGTCCATGGAAAATGTCCTTAGTGACACACAGGTGTCTGGATGCTCTTTTGGGGGATTCCTTGCATTGTCCCTAAATCTGTGATGCAGAATTTTGTTGGAGAACAGCCCCATGTGCCTTTGCAGGGACCCACTCCCTGCAGGAGACTGCCACTACCTGAGGCAGGTTTAGGGCAGAACTGCAGGTCCTGAGGCTCCCCTTGGAGATCACATACAGCACCAGGACCTGAGAGTTTCTTTCCAGCCCCAGCAGCTCCTCTCCAGCCTCCAGCCCCATCATTCCCAGCCTTTTAACCCGTGCACTGGGTGGGGATCGATGCACAGTCCCCAGGGATGGGGTGAGTGATGTGGCAGCTCCAGGGCTGACTGGAGCACGGCTGGGCTCCAGCCAGGATCGTGCTGCACGGGGAAATCTCTGCTCTCTGAGGGCTTAGATGAGTCCAAGGCTTTATGGAATGTGAGTAAGAGTTTAATGCTTGTTTTGTCTCTGGGGTTTGTTGTGCTGTGTGTGCAAAATGAGGGTGGTGACATCCCAGTGGCTTCCCTGTTCTGTATCTCTGCAAGGCTTCTCCTCCCATCGAGCTTCGAGCCAACTGCTCTGGGAATCAATTGATTTGGTGCTAAAACCTAAACTAGGGTCACTCATCCTTAGTAAAAGCCCCTTAAACAACATATTTTGGTTCAGTGATAACTTGTGTGCATTGGAGGGAAGGATTCCTGACCAGTTTGAGCCCAGTTAGTGGGATTTTGGTGAGGAAAGGCTTTAAAGGTATTTAACAAAGTGCTTAAGAAATGTTGTGGGGTTTTTCCAAAGCAGAACTGGGCTGCCACATCCAAACACTGTTGTCCTTGTGGAATCACCCCTGTGGTCCACCCTAAAGGCAGCTGAGGGGGAAAAACAGGAGAAATAATGGGAAAATAGGGGGTGGTCAGGATTTTTGCAAGAGGAAAAGAGCTGGAATTTTATTATCCTTTCGTCAACCTTTTAATCATCATTGTATTATAATTTTATAATCAATTTGTGTAGTGGTCAACAGGCTTTTGAGTAAAATTTCCATTCTGGTGGAAGATGGGGGTTGGAAAGAGATGATCTTTGGGGGTCCCCTTCCAACCCAATCCGTTCTGTGATTCTGTGAAGATGCTCTTTGCTTTTTATTTTAAATGACACAACTGAAAATCCAATATCAGAATCCTTGTTTGTAAAAGGAATTTGTTGCTTTTTTCAAATTGGAACCAAAAAGTAGATTTTTTTTTTTTGCCTGAAGAGGTCAAATTGAAACTAAAATTTCCTGTGCCCTGTGTTAAGCTGAAAAAGGAAAAATATTTCTTCCCTTTTCTATAAGGAAAATTGTCTCCTAAGGCAGGATAATACCAGTGTGTCCTCAACATGTGCTCCTAAGACAAACACCTTTTCCTTTTTCTGCCCTGGAAATATTGGGAATCCACATTTATTGGTGTTTGGATTAGTTTATTCATTGATCCATTAATCCATTGAAAAATTGGTGTGCAATTTTTCCAGTTGTGGCCATTCCATTAAATTTTAATGTGTGGGCAACATGGATACATTGGCTGGGATTGTGTTCCTGCTTGTGGCAGTGATGGATTTTATAGAGAAAATTCAAAATGTGGCTGTTGGGGTTTTCCAAAGAGAAAGTGAAACCTGTATTAGATGAGGTGAGCGATTAAAATGAGATTTACCTCCGTGATTCAGAGGTAAACTGAATCCCTGGAATAATGATGGAGAGACTGCTGTTGAACCTGGATCTCCAGGGACATCAACCTTTGCTGTGGGAGGGAGAGGGTTTAGATGGGGGATGTGTTCCCACATGGATGTGTCCCATGTGGATGTGTTTTATGAAGATGTGTTACCACGTGGATGCGGGATATGCTCCCAGTAGATGTGGATGCATTCCCAGTGGATGCAGGATTTTTTGGCAGGTGAGTGTGGGATGTATTCCCAATGGATGTAGGATGTATTCCCAGTGGATGTGGGATATGTTTCCAGTGGATGTGGTACATGTCCATGCTGCCTCCCACCCTTCCCATGTGTGGGATCAGCCTGGAATCCGTGCTTGGAGTGTGGGCCAGGCAGGGCCAAGGCAGTGACCAGTTTCCTGGTGCTGCTGTTTTCAGACAGGACTGAGTTGCTGAGGGCCATGGAGCACAACAGCCGGCTGGACAGGGAGATCCTGGCGCTGCGGGCACGGGTCCAGACGCTCGACTTGGAGAGGAAAGCATTCCTGGAGCTGGTGAGGATCCACCACGCCAAGCCAGCAATCCTTGGCTGGCTGTCATCCCTGCTCCCAAGCCTGCCCTGCCTTCCCCTTTCCCCTCCCTATTTTGTGCCCAGTCTTTCCAGAGCTGCAGTTTGGCTGTGTCATGGTTCGTGGAGCAGTAAAATTCAGGATATAGAGAGAATGCAGCTCTAGGAACTTCCTTCCATGCAGGAAGAGTTTGAGTGACTCCAGCTGACTGGGGGCTTGAAGACTTTGGGACACATTTTCTGTGCCCATGGAGAGGGATCAGCTGTCTGCTCCTGGTGTGTGTTTACCCCAACTCAGGTGCATAAACAGAACAATTAACGCATGTGTCTTTCCCTGGATTGATTAAAGAGTTGTTTACCTAAGTTTAGCATAAAACCCCCATCAGCTGGTTTGAAATCTGTTTGAAATTTATGCTCATTTTTGATCCCTCTCAGCCCCTTTGGTTTTTAACTCAGCCCCATTGATTGATTTGCTTATATTCTGTGAGTTCTCTTAATGGAATTACTTACGTTACTATTATTATGAGGTTTGGTGTTATACAGCCAGGGTTCTCTAAATGCCACCTAGAATTAAGGAACAATTAAGGAACTATCGACCAGATAATTTCTTACTGAGGTTGCCAACAGGGAAAGGGGTAGAAGAGTATGCTTCCTATTGAAATATATCATTGGGCACAAAATCTGCTGCTATTCTTATCTCCTGAGTTCCTTAAATCAGCCTTTGAGAGCCTGGAATTGCTTCTGCCATCCCAGCACTGAGAGCTCTTGGCTGTCTTACAGTTCTCTCATCATCAAAGGAGTGTTGCTAAATTAATAGAAGTATCTCTGCAGAGATACTTTTCAAATAATATTTTTCAGATAATATCTTGAATGAGATTTATTCCCACTTGAGGTGTTCAGAATTTTACAGTATTTTCTTATAGTACAGAATTTTTTATAGTTTTGTTCCTTGCATTTAAAAAAGTTGCTGTTTTCCCCATGTCTATCACCTCAAACCTTGTATTTACAGCACAGTCTCTTTCTGGAGCTGCAAAAAAACACAACTTAGTTCAAATTCCTCTGTTTACTTAGTTTTTATTCCAAATAATATTTTCCTTACTGTGGCACATTGCTCCTTTCAGTCATTATGGATACACCAAAAAAAGTTGAAATATTATATATATATATGTCTATGTAGACAAAATCATAGATATATGTAACGTAAGGTGGTCACTGAACAGGAAAAAGTGTAGCCAGACTGAGATCAGTTCCAGCCACATGTTAAGCTAAAAGCAAATTCCCTTCATTCCTTAGGAATGGGGTTAAACTGTTGGCACAGAAGTTGGGAACCCTCCAATTTTTAATTTATAGTAGTAGAAAATGTGCCTTATTATAAACTGCAGCAGCTCTGTGTCCTGAAAGGTGTTTTCATGTCTGTGGGTTACAAAGAATAGAGGAGGAACAGGCTGGGCCGTTGGCCTGGAATGAGCTGTGACTGTGGGGTGAAGAGCTGCTGCTGGTAATGGAATTCCATTGATCCCATGGATGGAAAACACTGAAAGGTGTCCTCAGAAATAGCAGTTGGAATCTGACACAATGTGGGTGTGGTCAGGAAGTGAAAAAAGTTCAGGAAAATCACCCTTTAATGGATTGGAGCAGCATTCCCACTTTTGCTGCTCCTTGTCTGAGGCCACTCAGTAGCTGGAGCAGCCATGGGATCTCAACGAATCCCTCAGGATAAGGAATAGTAATAAATTAATAATAAATGTGAAAATGGAATGTTCACCAAAACTCAAAGCAGGTGTTTTGTGTTGCAGGTGGAGCAGCTCAAGGAGGAGATCTGTGATTACCAGCGGAGCGAGAGGCCAGAACCTCCACCGGCTGAGGGAGTGGGAATGGCCTCACTGCAGGTGTTTCCAAGGGCTCTTTGGCATTCCAGAAAAACAGGGTCCCCTCTGTATCTCAGAACCAGCTGTCCATGAGAACCTGGATGTTCTGGGTTGGAGGATTTTGCTCCTACGGCTGAGAGATGAAGCTGACGTGGCTCATGTGTTTTATTTCTGAGAGACGCGGGTAGCCTTGGCCTCACTCTGTGTTTGCATAGGAAAGATGTGGAGCTGTTGGAGCTGAGTGAGGAGACCAGGGAGATGCTCCAGGGGCTGGAGCCCCTCTGCTCTGGAGCCAAGCTGGGAAAACTGGGGGTGTTCACCTGGAGAAGAGAAGGCTCCAGGGAGATCTCAGAGCCCCTTCCAGGGCCTAAAGGGCCTCCAGGAGAGCTGGAGAGGGACTTTGGACAAGAGTCTGGAGTGCCAGGACAAGGGGCAATGGCTTCCCACTGCTAGAGGCAGGGTGAGATGGGATATGAAGGAATTCCTGGCTTTGGGACTGGTGAGGCCCTAGCACAGATTTTCAGAGAAGCTGTGGCTGCCCCTGGATCCCTGGAAGTGTCCAAGGCCAGGTTGGAGGGGGCTTGGAGCACCCTGGGATAGAGGAAGGTATCCCTCCCTGCCCATGCAACAGGATGAGCTTTAAGATCCCTCCAGCCCAATCCATCCTGGGATTCTGGGATCTCAATCCTAGTTCTGTGCTAATGTTGATTTTCTCTCAGGCACAGGACACACGGGAAGAAGCAGGAGCTGATGGAGACACTGGTGCCAGCAGAACTGTCCCGTATGAAGAACATGGAGATCAGGGTGTTGACACTCTCCACAAAAGGTGAGAGGTGTAGCAGTCCTTCACGCTCTGTACTTCCACTGGTTCCTGGTGCTGTGCCTCTGGTGCTCTCTCTTGCACCAATTGATTTTGATTCTTTTGGACTTTGTTCTTCTGCTCCCAAATGGGAAAATTTGGAGGAGATGCAGTCATGAGGAATCACTTCTACCAGTTAAATGCTGACACTTCCTCCAGTTTGTCGGAGGAAGAAGAGAAGTTGGGCTTTTGGGGCTCTCTGCAGTCAAAAATATTGTTTCTAAACCTATTTTGGTGCTGAGAAGTTTTCTTTGGATTTGTTTGCTCTCTAGGAGTGCAGCAAAATACCTGGCTTTCAACCATAAATGTGTAAACAGGGATTTCTAAGGGAATTCAAAGCTTTGTTCTCCCAATACCTGCTTGGGAGCTGCTGCGCCTCTTCTGGCAGGTTCAGGGAGGAAAGGGCGACTGATCCCATCCATCTGGCTCTTTTCCCTTCAGATTCCCAAGCCTGTTCTCCACCTCAAGCAGCTGAATTTGCTGTTGTCTCTTTGCTGTTGGCAGCCTCATGCCGTACCTGTTTCCTTCCCAGAATGTCATCATTCCTTGTGTAGATGCCATCACCCCCAATTCCCATCTAAACGAGGACAGGCACAGGACATGCTGGGTGTGAAACTGAAAATCAGCAGGAGAGTGTGAGGAAAACCTCGGCATTTCCTCACTGGTGGGAAACAGTTGGGATGCAGTTCCAGGCTTGGTGATGCTGGGTTTTGGTGTGCAGGTGCTGTGAAGCCATGGAGAACATTGAGGACAGGAATTCCCAGCTCCTTCACAAGCTACAAAAACTGGAGCAGGAACGTGAGGGTTTGGTTGAGCGCAATGAGGAGCTGGATTCAATTCTGGGAGAGACACAGATCCAAACCAAGCAAGAGAAGCAACAGCTGGAGAACGAGGTGGAGGGACTGCACCAGAAAGTGAGTAAGGAATAGGAGAGACAAGGTTTGGGTTTCTTTCATTTCATCTGCTTTTCTCACTGATTGGAAAAATAGAATTATGTTTGACCTGGCCCTGCACTCTGCTGTGTTAGTTTGACAAGAAAAACAGCCAGAAAAACCTGCCAGTTTGGAAGAGCGGGAGAAGGAAAAAATCCCAGCAGGGAGTAAATGACTCTTGGTTGGAAGTGCAGATTCCCCAGTGTTATGGAAGCGTTGTCTTTTCCATCTCTTGTTCCCCCTCACAAGAATCCCAGACTGGTTTGTTTGGGTAGAGACCTTAAAGCCCATCAAGTCCCACCTCTGCCATGGGCAGGGACACTTTCCTTTATCCCAGGTTGCTCCAAGCCCCGTCCAACCTGGCCTTGGACACTGCCAGGGATGGGGCAGCCACAGCTTCTCTGGGCAGCCTGTGCCAGGGCCTCCCTACTCTCACAGGGAAGAATTCCTTCCCAATATCACATCTTACCCTACTGTCTGGAACACTGATGCTCCTTTATCCCAGGAAATATCACCAGTTAAGTGTCCTGGTGGCAGAAGATTGCACTTTGGCTTTTCCTCAGGGACAGGATCTAGGAGGTCCATCAAACTGTGCTGAGTGTGAAGGCTCAGGATCTGGGAACATCCCTCTGAACACACAAATTGAGGGAGAGGGAACTTTTCCTATCTTGTGGTGCAGCAGCTGCTGTGGGTGGGGCTGGTCACCTCTCTTGGAAGAGCTCTGAGATCCATCTTGAGAAGCTCTGCTCAATCTTGATCAAGATGTGACCTCAGCAGCATCTTCCTAACCTGGGTCCTACTTGACTTTGGGTACCCTCATCCCAGGGTAACCTGGATCTATTCCTGTTAATAGGACAAGTCCACTCAAATCATGATTTGACTTCAGGATGTGGATAGAAATTCTTTATCATTTGCATGTGACAAATGGGAACCTTTGGGAAATCACAGATACGAAGCACTTATTGAACATCTGGTTTTCCAGAACCATGGCAACACTGGGGGCCTCTTTGAGCACCTGTAGGGCCACCTCCAACCTCTGTGCAAGGAGTAAGTTGTGGCTGCAGCCTCTCAGGCTAATGCTGCCTTTGCCAGGGTGGTTTTTAGCCTCAGTTTTCTGGAGGGACTCTCCATCCCTCTGGAGTAGCTCTGTGAGGAGCACTGGCACTACAGGCTGGGTTGGCAGTGCTTCTGCAGGGAAAATTCTGTGTGGACCATCACTGCCAGGGCACCTGATCCCTTACAAAGGGAGCAGCTGGGGAATTTACAGCCAGAGAGAAGAGAGGAAAACAGACTTTGGTGTGGCCAGGTAGGTAGGTGGGATTCTCCCCACAAAGGCTGGCTGAAGGAGGTCCTTCCCATGGGCTGAGGCTCTGCTGCCTGGCCAGGAGCTCTTCCTTGCTGGGGCTCTTGCTCTCTGCCCTCTGTCTGTGCTGGAAATTCTCTCTGTCATGGGCCTGGATTGATCTATCTTTCCTGACTGGCAGTTCACCAGTCCAGAGTGTCCCTAGGGGATTTCTGAGGTGAGGTTTTAGCCCCCCATCCGCCAACCACCCCCCCGCCCAGATCCCAGATCCCAGATCCCTGGGAATGCCGTGCTCGGGAGCCTGCAGAGGCTTGGCAGCTGCTGCAGCTGGGAAAGAACCATTTTGAGGGATGCAGGGCCATGGACCAGGGGCGGGATGGATGAGGAGGTGGGGTTTAACCCTTGGATAGATCCATCTGCTTAATTGGAGGTTGCTGAGCTGTGTCCTACATTCCCAGGGGGCTTTAAGAGGCCTGGAGATGAGGAGGGAAGGGGCTGGAGCCTGGGCAAGGCAGTGCTGCTGGGCATTTACCAGTCCTGCCCCAGCTGGGCAGGGCTTGGGAGGGTTTTTGGTGCTGGCACAGCTGCAGAAGCCTTGGCTGGTCAGGCTGTGACTCAGGACCAGGGCAGCGGGATACAGGGTGAGGATTGTTCTGCTGCTGGCATGGGATTTGGGAGCACAAATTAAGTACTTAAAAGTTAATGTCTTGGAGGGAGAATAAAGAAATGCATTGTTGGGTATCAACTTCTGACCAAAAGTTGGCTGGGGGTGAGGAGGGGAGGTGTGTTTTGTATTTGAGATCCCTTTTGTAGTTCCAAAGTCTTGCTGAACCCAAGATTATCATCAAGTCATGCAAAAGGAGAAGGGTTTGTTGTCCTTTAGCTCTTCTGTGAGAGGTCTTGGTGTTTCACCCACTTTTAATACCTTTTAACACATTGGTGAGCTCATATCTTTAATTTAAAAAGCAGTGTTGCAGTGGCTTTCCTGTGTGTTGGAGACTGTTCCCTGCTGGAAACTCCAGGAGACACAGTTGGTGCCAGGAACTCATCAGGGAGAGCAAAGCTCAGGGGCTTTGAGGTGCTGCTTTGGAAATGGAATGGGGTTGGCAGGGACTTGGCACTTCTTTGGCTTTGGGATTACATAGGAAGAAGAATTTCTTGTCTGTGAGGGTGGGGAGGCCCTGGACAGGTTGTCCAGGGAAGCTGTAAGTGTCCAGGGCCAGGTTGAACGGTGCTTGGAACAACCTGGGATAGAGGAAGGTGTCCCTTCCTGCCCATGACAGGGGTGGAACTGGATGGGCTTTAAGGTCCCTTCCAGTCCAAACCAGTGTGGGGTTCTGTAGAGCTGGACTTCATCCCCCTCCAGTGTTCCAGCTCATTTCAGGAGAGCCAAGCTCAGGCAGTTAGACACTCCAGCCTGGGGTTTTAGCTCAAACTGGATTTCAAGCTTAAGGAATGAAAGGGAAGCTGTCCAGGCTCCTGCCAGCAGTGGAGCAGGGGGCTGCCAGTGCCAAGACTTGGATTTTGGAAAAGGGTCTGTGGGATCTCTTATGGGGAAAAGAAGCTGAGCTGCTCCTCTGGGATGATCCTTATCTGGGCTGCTCTGAGCTTCTTTGAGTCCTTTATAACTTCAGAACCAATAACTTTTCCCTGAAGGGCAGATGCCCTTGTGGAGTGATCTGAATGCAGAGTGAGACCTTTTCCAAACTCCCACCTGCCAGGAGGTGCCAGGAGGAACAGAAGTCAGTGGTTACAGAGGTCTGTGCTTTGCTGTCCCAAGCCCCAAGTCCTTGGAGCCCTTCTGGAGGGACTGAAAACTTCTGTGAGCAGTGAAGGGACCAGGATGAGTCCTGATGGACCAGGCTGAACATGTGCTTGGATAAGATCAGTACTCTGAGTACAGGGAACAAGGATGACCACCACCTAAACTGGGGTGTCTTGGGGTCCTCCATGTTGGAGGAGCACCACAATATGGGGAAGCTTCGAGTTTTCACCATGTGCCTGGGCTGTTGCCCTCCTTTTGTGGAGTGGAATTCCATCTTTTTCTGGCTTTAGTCCAGATGGCTTCTTCTTCCTTGGCAGGAGCAGGATGAGGGATGAGCTGGAGCTGGCCATGAGCATCCCCTCCTGTTCCTTGCTTCCAACATGGGCCTTATCCCATGACAGCAGCACTGGGAGCACTCTAGGAGTAGTTGTGCATTTAGTTGTGAGTCCTGGTTTGGTTTTAACTTGGGATTTGTCCATGTTCAGATCACCAGTTTGGAAACAGAGTTCTTTGAGGTGCAGAAGAACAAAAGTGAGATGAATGGGAATGAGCAGGTGACATCTGGAGCTCAGGCAATGCAGGAGGTGAGAGCTTTTCCTTGGGAAATGAATTGTTCTGTTTAGAAATATTTTAAATTAGCATCTTAAATGAGAATCTGAAGTGACTCTCTCCTGGGGATGCTCTTTGTCACCCTCTCCTGAGGATTTGTAGCCCCTCAGCTCATGCAGATGAATGGATTTTTGGAGGAAAGCAGCCAATGTGATCTCCATGAAAACTCTCCCCTTAGGAAGTTATCTTGCCTTCAGCTGTGCCAGCTGAGGAGCTTATTGTCTCCCCATGAGTGTGAAGTTTTTACCTGTGTGAAGGTACTCAATTCTTGTTTAGGGTTTAGTGAAACCAAGGGATGTGTAGGTACATTTAAAGCTGATTCCCATGAGGTTCTAGGTTAACTTTCCTGGCCATTTGTTCCTTGCCAGCCCAACAATTGGATCTGCCTGGTATGTCAGCCAGACAGAGATGGGAGAGGAGCTTCCCATGGTCTTCTGGGTCAGTGGAGGTTCTGCAAGCCCTAGATAAGAAGTGTAGAAATACCACCAGAAACATTTGAGAACCATTTTTCTCCTTTCCTTGTTTCCTAGAAGACACATTTCCTGCAATCTACTTCTCTCTGCATAGAAAAAGCAATGTTGTGGAAGTGACTCTGAACATTTCTTGTTCCAGATGTTGGAAAGCTGTCAGGAAACGATAGACAGGTTGGGGAGTCAGCTGGGAGAGAGGAGAGAACGGGGAAAGCAACTGGCATCTGAGCTGGAGTTGCTGTGGGAAGACCTGAAGGCTGAGAAGGTGGTTCTGGGCAGCCAGGTATGTGCAGCCCCTGTGGTAGGACTCCCTGCAGGAGCCAGCTGCCTTTGGATGCTCCTTGAAACATCCCCAGGTGCCCCCAAACTCATTGCCTGGCATCTCTTGATTCATTTCTCCAGCCCAGCCACTTTCAAACCTTTGGTGGAGGGCTTTCAACCCAGCTGTTCTCATGGCATCATCTCTAACTCCAGAATTTACTTTACTTTCAGTGAATCTAATACCAACTCAGTGATTCCAACTTTGTAGCCAAACCCTGATTCTCCAGAGGGCAGAATGGGAGTTTTCAGACTCAGGTATTAATTGCAGGAATGGAACACCCCAGAGCCAAATGAACATCCTGCTGGGATCCCAGCACTGCCTCGGCACACTTGGCTCGAACCAGCTCAGGTGCTAAATCAACTTTTGAGGGTTTCCCTGCTGGGAACATTGCTGGAACTCTTGTATTCCAGCTGGACCACAGAGGAAAAGCAGTGAGAGGTGCCACCAAAATTGTCCAAGGGCTGCCAGGACAAGTACTGAAAATTAGGGTAAAAGTTTAGGAGATTGGCAAATCCGTGGCCTGGACAAAGGGACCTGGCAATTGGAGGCTGACAATGGGTGGGGGGGGATGCACACAGCCATAACAAATCTCATTTTTTATCACTCTGAGAAGCCTTAGATCAGTTCGTGAGTCCTGTCACTTCCTTGAATCCAAGTAAAAATCCATGGAAGTCCTGAGTTGTTGGCACAACTCCACAGACTCAGGCGCTGCTGGAAGAACAGTGGCATCTAGAGGCCAGGGCTTAGTCATGCTGCAACAAATCCACACTGAAACTTGGGATAAAAGCTTGGGATGAAAACAGCCTATCTGGGAGAAAGAGGCTAGGTCAGTCTATCAATACACACATGAAAAGGAATTGTCTGATCTGGGGGATGGTGGGGAAAATGGGAAGAATCCTTTTTTAACCCTTGCCTCCAAATAGTTCAGCCTACTTGTGATCCAGGGAGCTTTGAATCAAAATCATCCATCCCTGAAAGTCTGGTTGGAATTCAGCCACCCACTGGCCTGTGGTCTCCCTGAAGGAGGGACTGTTTTGCCATCAAAGGAATCAGGAGGAGATGGAATCCAGAGCCCTGTGTTAGACTGGAACAGCCTTTAGCATAGAGGCCTTTGCATGTATTTGGTGTATTCCTGGCTTCCCACCTGGGCTCATTTGCTTTGCATGGAGCAGCTGTACTGCAATGAATCATTTCCCAACAGTGCTGGAAACAAGCTTTTCATGAAATCATTGGGTTCAGTTACCTGGAAATCTCTTGCTGTTTGTAAAAGGTTTTTGGACATTTGCGAGGAGAAATCTTTTCCTGAGCTTGTCCTTCGGGGTGTGTTTCATCCACTGACTCTGTTGTTTCCTCTCCAGGGTCTGCCTGACTCCCACTCAGAGCTCATAAGCCACATAAGCGCCTTCCCAAGTCTCCAGAGAACATCAACCAGCAGGGATCTTGTGGATGCATCCCATGAGAAGCTACACAAAGACAGTGCTTTGCTAGATCCAGAGGTGAGATGTAGAAGGAATTCCCAGTTCTTTTGGCACCTGATGTGGGCAGGAGCTGCTGGGGTGTGTTGCTCAAATACGAGCAAATTTATCCTGGTGTAGATAAGATGCCTTGGAATTGAAATACCAGGAAATACCTGGAAAGCTCAGGAAGAGCTGTTGATTAAAAAGCTTCGGCAATCAAAGTTGATGTTTAGGATAATGGTGTTTGTGTCTGAAGGATCTGAGTCCAACATAACTGAGCAGCAGATTCTAACACTGGACAGACTCCAGTTGTGATTCAGCTGGGAGTTCTGCTGTCCTGATGCATTCCTCCTTTCCTGCCCCTTTTATTTTCTTGGCATCTTCTCCTCAAGTCTCAGGTTCAGGGTGTGCTGTTACCTGGTGCTACAGGGTTAGGTGACGTTAGGAGAGAAGAAGACATCCCTAGGGAGATGTTTGGGGTAGAGTGGAAGCACCTCTTTGAGAGCTACCTGAACCCACAATTTGTGGTCCTCCTGGTTTGCCAAGAGCAGCTGCTTTTGTAAAGACTTTTGGCACATGCTGTAAATCCCTGGGAGCTGCAGATGTGCCACAGTAGGATAAAATCAAATAAAGAACCATGGCTTGGTGGTAGTTTAGACACAGCTACTTTCCATGCAGGAAAAAGGGCTCACACGTGTCTTTGAGGGGGAAGAACTGCAATAATTTAGCCACAGAATCACAAGCTATGTCTTGCTGGAGTCCCCAGATTGTCCTGTACACCTCCAAAGATTTCCATCAGAGCAAAGGAGATCCAAGTCGTGATGTTTTCTGACCTTACAGGCCTCTGAAATCCTGCAAGACAGAGAACAGAGTCCCAAAGTGGATCAGAAACAGGAAGATCTCTGTGCAGATGCAAAGACCTATGAGGAACAGATGGCTAAAGTAGTGTTTTTGGAAGAACAGATCAAAAACCTGAGGAAAGAACAAGAACTGCTCTGGTAAACCTTAACAAAGCCTGTGGTATTTACTGCTCCTCGTCTTTGCTAACTTAAGTTTTGAGTCTTTTCCAACTCCCCATAGGACTGCTCCTGGCAAAAATGGGCCTGGCATCTTCGTGTTGTCCTTGGGTCAGCATCTCTGATTTTGGTGACTTTACTTAGTGCCATCAGGATCAGCCAGGATTAAAGATTTTTTCTGCAGCTTTTCCAGATTCTGAGTAACCTAAATGGGAGCTGTCCTTATGGAGGAGGATTCTTCCCTTGAAGTTGGACTAAGGGGCTCTCAGGAATCTTCTGTTGTGGGCTTGGGCTCCTCAGGGCTCACTGCTGGCAGCAGCTGGCAATCCTAGTCCCACTTGAGATTTGGGTAGTCCTTGGAATTTGAGTGTCTTTGGAGGAGAGGTGTCAGCAGGTGTTGGTCCAACTCCCCTTTTTGAGTAGATCAGGACAAATTTGGAGCTGGAGCATCTGGGCTCAGGCTTAGTAAATCAAAGCTTGGATTAAATCCAGTATAGTTACAGTAACCTGGGTTACTGCTACTGGGATAAAGTACAACCAGGAGAAGGCAACAGGGAGCTGCTAAGGAATCATGGAATAGGCTAGAAAAGCTCTCCAAGATCATTAAGTCCAATTTTTTCCTAACACTGCCATGTTCACCCTTAACCCATGTCCCCAAGTGCCACAACCACAGGTTTTTTGAACACTTCCAGGGATGGTGATTCCAGCCTGGACAACCTGTGCCACTGCCTGGACATCCAGGACACAGAATCACAGAATTCCAGACTGTTCTGGCGAGAAAGGGATCTTAAAGCTCATCCCATTCCACCCCCTGCTATGGGCAGGGGCACCTTCCACTATCCCAGATTGCTCCAAGCCCTGTCCAACCTGGCCTTTGACACTTCCAGGGATCCAGGGGCAGCCACGGCTTTGATCTTGGATGGAGAAAATGGAGATGGAGTTCAGGTGAAGATAAGTCAGACAGCTGAACTGGGATACCTGAGCCCCTATTCCAGTGCTTCCCTTTGACTCTGAGCCCAGATCAGCTCCTGTCCCTTTGTGAGGATTCCTTAGCCAGCCTGTAATTTCCTCTCGGGGAGAGCCGAGCCTTTGGACACACGTGATTTTGTGGGAAGTGTCCCAGGGAGACTGACCCTTGCCCAGAACGGCTGCAGCCAGGATTGAATCCCCTCTGGAGCCTCCTGAAGCACTTGAGTGTTTCACTGGACTCTCATCTCCCAAGTTTTTCACCCTTAAGAGTGTTTTTCCCTGGATTTCTGTAGTTATCTCACTCCTTTACTATTTCTCCTTCAAGCTCTGAATTACTACAGAGCAACAAGAAGAAGGAGGAGCTGGAAAAGCAGCTCGAAGAGAGCAATAAAGAGAAACAGATGCTGCTTGAAGAAATTGCTCAGCTCAAACGTGATGTCCAGAGTTCCTGGGAGCAGGGCCCCAGCGGAGACATGAGGAGGATGACCCCAGGCTTGGAGCAGAGGGAGAACAGGTTTCTCCCATGGCAGAGCTTGGCAGGCAGTTTAGAGGGGAGCCTTAAACAGGTATGGGCAGCTTTGCCATCTGCACCCTGCTTTTTGTCATTAATTGAGTGGCAAAACATAATTAAAGTGGGCTGAAAGCCAGTCCTGTGGTGTGAGCAATGTTTGGAAATTAGGGATGTGTTCATTTCCTTGTTGTTGTGCTTTTGGATGTGCTGGGAACTTGGATAAACTGAACTGATTGCACATGGCAGAAATAAGTGATTTAAATGGAATTTGTTCACCTTTCTCACCTTGTGAGCTGAAAGAGAAAGGGAGGTGCAGGTGTCCCTGCCCTACAGGGAGGAAACAATGGAAGAACTCAGGATGGAGAGACTGAGGAGGAGCTCAGCTTCTGTGCAAAGATTTGGGAGAGAAGAGAGGGTGGGGTGGTCTGTATGGCCAGGGTGGGAGTGAGAATTAGAGGATGGGAGTCCAGTTATATCCAAGAAACAGTAAATCATCTGGATGGAGCAGGGCAAGACACAAGGAGTGCAGTGGATGTGGGAAGGGATCCTGATAGAAACAGGTGAGGAAAACCCCACAAAACCAATGGAGTCAATGGGCCTCCAGGACAACTGACTCTGCCAGATCCCACAGTGTTTGATCAAGTCTTTTCCCAACTTGGAAAGGCATCTGGGTAGTATTATCTGAGAAGGCAGATTTGGTCTTCAGTGAATTCCATCTGGTCCCAAGAGCATAGGATGAAGATGCAAAATGGGAATGCAGATCCAGAGATGTCTGAAAGTGATTCTGGAAAGAAAGGCTTTCGTACAACCCAGGTTTTGGTGTGTGTGCCAGGAAAGTGAGTGAGCCAAGGAGATCGATTATCTCCCAAGAGCCATCACAGATCGTCGGTGACACCTCCCAGTGTCCAGGCTCTGTCCTGTTGTGCTCCTGTCCAGCTGCCAGGACTCACCTTTTTCCTGTTCCTGATCCCTCTGGGAGCTGGCCTGGCTGTGTCATTCCTGAATGAGACTCTGGTACAAGAATCCAAAGTGACCTAGTGGGTTTGCTTTGATTGGACAGGGTTTTTTTAACAGGACTTTGTTCCCTCACCCAGGTTATCACCTCTTCCCCCTCAGCCTGAGGACTTATATTGGCTTCTCTGAGGTGATGGACAGAACCATTGAATTGTTGAGGCCTCTGAGATCATGATGTCCAAATATTAACCCAGCAGTGCATGTACACCACAAACCATGTCCCCAGGTGCCACATCCACATGGCTCTTAAAGCCCTGCAGGGACAGGGAAGGGAGCAGGACATGGTGTAGGAACATAGAAATGCCAGGCTTCATGCATCTTCCTGCCCAAATGTCCTTAAATCCTACTGGCTTTTGCCTTCCTTAATCACCTTTATCCTGCCTTAAAGTTAATTTCTGTGTCACTTTGGTTGTTCCTGCAGGGTCTGTCTGAGGAGAGGTTCCAGCAGCAGGAGGAGAAGCTGCAGCAGCTGCGCCAAGACCTGCGGCGGGTGCAGAACCTGTGCAGCTCTGCCGAGAGGGAGCTCAGGTATGAGAGGGAGAAGAATGTCAACCTCCAGAGGCAAAATCTGCTGCTCCAGCAGGAATGCACCAAGGTAGGGACAGAGCCAGGCTCCCTAATGCTCTGCCTCAGCTCCATGGGAATTACAGGCACGAGGGCTGGAGCCCATCTGGAGCCAGGCTGGGAGAGATGGGGGTGTTCACCCGGAGAAGTAAAGGCTCTAGGGAGACCTCAGAGCCCCTTCCAGGGCCAAATGGGCTCCAGGAGAGCAGGAGAGGGACTGGGGCCAAGGGTCTGGAGTGCCAGGACAAGGGGGAATGGCTTCCCACTGCCTGAGGGCAGGATCAGATGGGATACTGAGAGGAAATCCTTCCCTGTGGGGGTGGGGAGGCCCTGACACCAGTTGCCCAGAAATGTTCCAGGCCAGGTTGGGTGGGGCTTGGAGAAACGTGGAAGGTATCCCTGCCCATGACAGGGGGTTGGAAACACGTGATCCTTAAGGCTCCTTCCTACCCAAAGCACTCTGGGATTCTGTTAAAAAATTCACTGCATCCAAAGAAAACATGCTTTACTTCCTCTGTGATTCCTCTTTTGCTTATTCTGGAATCCTGTTCCCCTTCCCTAACCAAGCCATTCCAGCTGAATGTATAAATCTGATTTCTTTTCTGGGATCTCAGGTCAAAGCTGAGCTGAAGCAGGCCCGGGCTAAACTCTCAGACACCACGGAAACATGCTCCTCCCTCTCAGCACAGTGGGAGAGGAGCCAGCAGAAGGTCAAGGAGTTGGAACTGGAGCTCTCCAAGTGCTCCCAGGCTGATAAGCTCCAGAGCAGCCTCCAGGAGAGGCTGGCCCAGGAGAAATCCAGAGCAGGAGAAGCACAAAAGAAGGTGAGTGTAAGCTGGGGTTTGTTTGACAGTTCTGAGCAGCTCTAGTGCAGAAAACAAGCAGGTTTGCTTCCCCAAATTCTTTCTTGTGATCCCTTGGCTCAATATTGTAGGAAAAAAGCCTGTAATTAGCAGGAGCATAATCAAGGCAATAGAAGCCATGTCTGATAACCCAGTATCTCTGAAATACTGATAGTGAGGCTGGCAGGCACAGGGAACCATGATCATGTGCTTGCTGAGATTTCCTACTGTTTACTGTCTGGAAAATTCCAAAACCTTATGTTTCCCATGGCCCTGATTCTGCCATGCTCCTGCAGAAATCATTGGATTCTTCTTTGAAGTTTGCAGGATCAAACTGGGTTGAAAAAAGATTGTTGGGAATTCATAACATAGTGTTTGGTCCAAAATCTGGTAGCCATTCCAAAGGTTTTGCTTTTAATGGACTTACAGTCAAAACAAGGAAATCCTTCCTTCCCATACCTCTGATACTGGGGAATCAGAGGGATCTGATTCAGACACTGACCTGTGTATTCAGAAAGTTTAATCTATGTCCATTTTAATCCAAGGTCTCAAAACTCCAGCAAAAGCTGAAGGATTCCCAGCACCAGCTGCTGTTGGCAGAGGCCCATGTTTCTGATAAGAAGCTTCTGGAGGAGGAGCTGAAGGAAGCTCGGGAAAATGAAGCTCGAGTGCAGCAGGAACTTCACGAGGAGCAGCTGAAAAGGTCTCTGTGCTGTGCAGGGGCTGTGCCAGCCCTCTGGCAGCTCCTGGCTGCTCTTGGAGGGTTCAGGGAGACCCAAGCCACTACTTTGACTTCCCATCTTCCCTTTGGACTTGCCTTATCCCTGGAGTTCTCCAGGGATTCCCCCTTACTGAGGTTTAAAAGGTTACTGGAGGCTTCATCTGCCTTGGAAGGGCTGTGGCCTCTCCTGTCAGTGCAATGATGCCAATAGCCCCCTTCCTTGTGCAGCTGGGAATGATTCCAGTATATCATCCCCCCTTTCTGTGTCACTGGGACATGGGGACAACTGGGCTGTGCTGATTCCTTTGTCCCCTCCATGCCAGCCAGGGCAAGAGGAGAACTGGGTGTTTTGGGTGACAGACACCATGGGGGCAGATGACACATCCCCCTCCAGCTCTCACTGTCACCCCATCATGTTTCCAGGAGGCTCCTAGAGCAGCAGGTGGAGGAGCTGCGGCAGCAGCTCCGGCATTCCCAGCAGACAGAGGCGTCACTGGCCAAGATGCATGTGGAGCTCCAGGCCAAGACCCTGCACGTCCTGGAGGATGAGAAGAAGCTGGATGCTGGTGAGGTGAGTGACAGTGAGGGAGTTCCTCGTCATACATCATGAGCTGGAATCTGCTCCTGGGAGCTGCTGGAACAGGAACATCTAATTAGAAGCTGAGCTCCTGCAGATCTCACTGATTTCAACAGGAGCTGGAGGAAAAGCAGCATCCTATTGCCATTTGGTTTCCTGGGTGTACTGGTTTGAAAGACAGGTGTCTGCTAGGGAAAGCAGGGCCTTCCCTCAAAATGGAGAAAGTAAATTCTCTCCCTCTGAGTTAGTATAATTTTGAAATTAAGGGCTCTCAGGCAAAGATACGGGGATAGGAATAACAGTTCTTTACTAGTATATATAACAAGAAAAACAGAACAGCAACTATGGAATTAACAACAAACAGAGGAGGAGCCCAGTAAGAGCTCCCCTGGCCGTGGGCACTTTTCCCTGTGATGCAGTTGCCATCACAGCTGGCAGGCAGCGCAGGCGGCTCCCAGTGCACAGGGCGGCTGCGGCGATCATGGTGGTGATGGCAGCTGTGTCCCAGATGGAAAGGGTGGAGGAGAGACTTTGCTCACAGATCCTTGGGGCAGTGTCGGTCCCGGTGCTCCAGCAGGATGCTTGGAAACAGCAAATTGAAGCCACAGGGCCTCCTAGCAGGGCAGGGGTGCAAGGTCCAACACCAGAAGAGGCAGCTCCCGCATTGGGATGGCGGTGGGGGGGTGGGGGTTGCAGCGGCCTTCCTCCTCCGAGAGCCAAAAGCAAGTGAGCCACAGCAACTGCCCCCCACCCTCCTCTACCTGCTTCTAATCTGAAAGTGTTTCCCCCACCCCCTCTGAGAGAAAACTCCCAAAAAACCAGGGAAGTTCCTCCCTCCCTCCCCAGTCTCAAGGACCTAGCCATCAGTGCTTCATAGCATGTCAGTGGGAAAAAATTCCACAGGCAGAGGAAAGGAAAAACCAACTGCCCAACACTGGTAGGAAGCTCTGAGGACCTAGGAAGGCTTGGTGGTTTCTTCCTTCCCTTTATCTTGCAGAGTTTGGAGTTTTTGCTTGGAAATTTTGTCAGAGTCCATTGTCTGGGGGGGTTCATTGCCTCGGTCTGCAACAAAATCCCACTGCTTGTTAGGGGGAGGAGGGAGTGCTCTAGGGGGCTGGCTGGCTGGCTGGCTGGATATTGGCTGTAGTGGGAACCACTGGGATTGATGAGAGAGAAGCTTTGGAGACCAGGCAGATGGGAGGCAGAGGGGCCCCTCCAGCTGGGGTCACATATACACAAGTTAAAAATAGCCCTTTTCCAGCATGTGCAGTGCCAGAAGGAGAGCCAGAAGCTCTCAGAGCAGCTGGTGCTGCTGAAGGAGGAGAACAAAGCTCTGTATGAAGAAGGTGTCCGACTCCTGAACCAAAAGGATCTCTATGTCAGGTAATGCCCAAAAACGTGCTTGGGCCTGCTATTGGATTTGGCTGTGGTGTGGACTTTCCTGTCCAATGCTCAGGCTTTTAGCACTAAATCCACTGGCCCTGTGTATAGTGAGCTCATCCTCCTTTGCTGTCGGGGAATTCCAGACAGGTTTGAGTGGGAAGGGACCTTAAAGCTCGTCCAGTGCCACCCTCTGCCATGTGCAGGGTCACCTTCCTTTATCATAGGTTGCTCTAACCAACATGTCCAGCCTGGCCTTCCACACTTCCAGAGTGAGGCAGCCACAGCTGCTCTGGGCACCCTGTGCCAGGGCCTCCCCCTCTCACAGGGAAGGATTTATCCCAATATCCCATCTGACCCTGCCCTCTGGCAGTGTGAAGCCACTCCCTGTGTCCTGTCCCTCAAGGCCTTTGTCCCAAGTCCCTCTCAAGCTCTCTTGGAGCCCCTTTTGGCACTGCAAGGGACCCTGAGGTCTCCCTAGAGCCTTCTCCAGGTGAACACCCCCAGCTCTGCTAGCCTTTCTGCTCTCCTTGGCAGGAGGATGGTCTGGGTATTGCTTGGGGTCTGGTGTCAGGAAGGGCTCTCCCTGGAGCTGCTCCTTTCTCCCGAGAGCCCTCTTGATTAATTTGAAGCAGAGTAGCTTTTTTGTCATGAATTTTGAGTAAACGTGGGCAAGTATCCCTTATGTGGTAGAAATTGGTCTTCTTTTTTGGTATTATTTTCCCTTCTATCCCAAATGGATAAAACTAAACAAGAACTTTGCCCAAACTGACAAAAGAGGAAGAGCAAAAATCAGAAGTGTCAGGAGGGAAAAATATTTATCTCCAATGTCCTAACTCAAAGAAGCCCCACTGAAGTGGCCCTTCTTGCTCCTCTTGGCCTGTCCACTGCTGTTTAGAATTCTTAATTTTCCAACCAATGTGTCAGTGTGGCACTTGGGGACATGGTTAGTGGGTGGCCCTGGCAGTGCTGGAGGAATGGTTGGACTTGATGATCTTAGAGGTTTTTCCTAAATTTTCTTCCCATTTAAAAGTTATTCCCTTAACCATCCACATCCTCACCAACAGAACCCACTTATCCTTGCCTTGGAATTTTTTTGGTGCCGTTATAATAGCATTTGTCATAAAGAGCTGGGAGGTATGAGCACAAGGATTTGTAAAACTGGGATCACTTTTGGAAATGCTTTGGGTCCTTTATCAATTTGCATTTGGTTGACACTTTAAAATTTCCAACAAAAACACCCCCAAACTGATCAGTGAAAGCATCTAGATAGTCCATGTGCTCATTCTGGGATGGAAGGAGGAGCTGTGGGATGGCTGAGGCTCTGAGTTTGAACTTTGAGGAGCCTGAATAAACCTAGGACGTTCTTGCCTGGATGGTGACCCCGCGCAAAAGTGCCTTTCACAGCCTGCTGATTGTCCCTGCTTTCCCAGGAAATACAATGAGATGCAGCTCCGGCACAAGGACAAGATCCGCAGGGCCAAGGAGACCTTCATCCACGAGGTGAAACAGAGGGACAGTAGGATCAAACAGCTGGAAAATGAGCTCAGTGAGTTGAAGCTCCAAGTGGAAAAGGTGAGAGGACACATCCAGGGCTTCCCCTGCAAGGGGAGGCTGCAGGGGCATTGCTGCTTCCGAAAGTATGCCCTGGTAGCTAAGAAGGCCAATGGCATCCTGGCCTGGATCAGGAATAGTGTGGTCAGCAGGAGCAGGGAGGTCATTCTTCCCCTTTCCTTGGCACTGGTGAGGCCACACCTCCAGTGCTGTGCCCAGTTCTGGGCCCCTCAATTTAGGAAGGATGTTGAGACACTTGAGCATGTCCAGAGGAGGCAACGAGGCTGGTGAGGGGCTTGGAACACAAACCCTGTGAGGAACAACTGAGGGAGCTGGGGGTGTTTATCCTGGAGAAAAGGACACTCAGAGGTGACCTTTCCACTCTCTACAGCTCCCTGAAAGGTGGCTGTGCTCAGGTGGGGCTGCTCTCCTCCAGGCAGCACTGGCAGAATGAGAGGACAGAGTCTCAAGCTGCACCAAGGGAAATTTAGGTTGGATATTATGAAAAGGTTTTTTACTGAAAGAGTGATAAAATACTGGAATGGTCTGCCCAGGGAGGTGGTGGAGTCACCATCCTTGGATGTTTTTAAAGAAAGACTGGATGTGGCACTCAGTACCATGGGTTAGTTGAGGTGTTAGGGCACGGGTGGACTCAATGATCTTGAAGGTCTCTTCCAACCCAGTGATTCTATGAAAATAATATGGATTTGGGGAATGGTGTGAATTGGAAGGGACATAAAAGCTCATCTCATTCCAACCCCTGCCATTGGCAGGGACACCTTCCACTATCCCAGACTGCTCTAAGCCCTGTCCAACCTGGCCTTGAAGACTGCCAGGGATGGGACAGCCACAGCTGCTCTGGGCAACCTGAGCCAGGGCTTCCCCACCCTCACAGAGAACAATTCTTTCCAAATATCATATCTAATGCTGCCCCCTGGCAGTGGGAAGCCATTCTCCTTTGTCCTGGCACTCCAAGCCTTTGTCCAAAGTCCCTCCTTGCAGGAAGGGACCTGTGTGACTACCAACCTGTAGTAACAAAAAGCCAAAAGGAAATTCCTGGCTCAGGATTGCCCTTGGGGGAAGTCACATCTTCAAATCCCAGTCTGACACTGGCTGATCTCCATGTTCCTTTGTCTCAGCAATTCCTGCTGGGAAGTGACCCCAGAGCCTCTTTTTGGGGTATTTTACATTGAACAGGGTATGGAATTGCAGAATCGTTGAGGTTGGAGAAGACCTTAAAGATGAGGATCTTCACCAAGTCCAACTATCCAGCCACCACCACTAAACCATGTCCCCAAGTGCAACATCCATGTGATTCTTGAGCACTTGCAGGGGTGGTGACTCCAAGCTTTTAGGAGCTGACATCCTTAATGGTGGTCTGTTGGGAAAGCCCCGAGGTTTGCAGATGACAGAGAAGAATCAAAAGTAACTGGTGGTTGTTCTTTCCTTTTCCACCACCCTAAGGGGAAGGTGCTGATTGCCCAGATCACTGGTGAGAATGAGAAATTACTCCAGGAGAGGCGACGGCTCCTCCAAAAAATAACAGACCAAGAGGAGTCCCCTTGGAGCCTTTGGTCTGGGATTCCCTCCCTGCAGAGCAGGTAGGGTCCTGCTGATGTTCATCCCCTGGGATTCCCCCTTTTCCTGGTTTTGTGCCTCTTTCTCTTAAGAATTCCAGAGGAAAGTCTGGATTGCACCCCAGCTGGCTTTCATGGCTGTGATTAGAGATGTAACTACCTCATTTTCCCATCAAGACCTTGCCATTGAGCTGGAGGCTGTGGAGAGCAACAGCTCTGAGGTTGGAAAAGAAAATTCCTGTTTGAAAACATGGCTGGAAGGAAAATAACTTGTGCTTTGTGCCATGCCCAGAGGGAAGATCCTGGAGGAGGAGAACGCCCGGCTGCAGGACAAGCTCCAGCTCTCCAGCCATGTGGCCACCTCCCAGCGCCTTGCCAGGAGCAGCCCCACTCCCAACTCAGAGGTGAGATCCTGGAAGGGCTAGGATCAGCAAGAATCACAGAACCTGATGTCTGAGGGGCTGAGGAAGAGCTGGATCCATCCCTTGAGATGGAAAGGGTTCCCATATGGTAGGTGATGACAGCTGTGGTGAGGAGAGGCTTTGTGAGGAGCTGAAAGCTCCATACACTCAGCCTCTGCTCATCCCTGAGCTGCTGCCCATGGGGATCCCCTTCCACAGGGACAGGAATCTCACTTGGCACATTTAGAGCTGTTGAAAGGCCTGAGTTGTAAAGTTGGCTCTGGGAAAGGTGAACCAACTCTGTGTGCGAGATTGGGAACGTTCTTCCTGCCAGGAAGAATGTTCCTCCCTCAGGCCAAGCTGAACAAATAATTCCTGAGCTGAGTGAAAGTATTGGCCATGTTAATGAAGAACTTTGGCTGGAGAAATTGAGAAAATCCAGGAAATCAGAGTTCTCAAATCAGCCAGCTGGATTTAGGAGTTTATTAGGACTTTTAATTTAGAGAGAACTCAGGTAGGTTGGAAATGAGCTGTTGAAGAGGGAAAGAGCTGTTTGGGGTTCAGCTGGCCTTGGTGGGGCTTGGCTTGGATTTTTTAGTATAAATTTACACCCAAAGGACAACCAAATCCCTGATTAGCACCTCTGTGGGGCTGCAGTTGGTGGAGATGACTCTCAGTGAAGCTGAGGGAGAGCTTGGAAGACCAGAAATTGTTGGAATTCAGTGTCTGACCTGTACCTCCTCCTTTCAAAGTCTCTGTTCCTTCTTCCAGGACTCGAAGATTGTTCCTGGCTCTGAACGCCAACCACAGAGCAAGGTGTTGCCACCTCCTCGTGCCAGGTACTGTGAGGGGGAGGAAGAGCCAGGGAGGAGCCACTTGAGCATTTTGGCTGCTCCACCCTGTGCTTTCACCTCCCAGAGGCCATTTTTGTTAATTTTGGGTCAAATTTTAGGGAAAATGGTATTAAAATGGCATTAAAATGGTATTAAAACCAGTCAGCTGATGGTATGGAGAAGTCAGATTTTCAGAATATTTTGGGGAACACTGTGGGATTTAGGAAATTTGGTTCTCAGGGGCTTTGGAGGAGTCTTTATACAAGAAGTGGTAAGACTTGCAGTCCTAGTACAGCCAGAGCTGTGTCCCACGTCACTCTGGGGTGTGTTCCTCCATTCCAATCCATGCCAAACCAGATGAGGGGAAGGCAGAGGGACCCTGCAGCTTTGGAGATGCAGCTTAGGGGGTTTGGTCACAGCCCCAGGTGCTGTTGGATGAAGGATGGTCCAAGCAAGTTGAAACTGGACCAGCAACCCTCTGGGCTGGCTGAGGGTGTTTCTTTTCCTTGGTTGGTGGAGGAGCCTTGATCCAAGAGAAAAGCATCAGCGTTGTCCTGTGCTGCTCAGAGGTGTTGGGTAAGGGTCACCCAGGCTCCACAGAATGACAGAAAATGGAAATTTATTTCCAGCTTCCCATCCCAGGATGTTCCAGAGCCCCTTGGCACCCTGAAGGCCCCACAGGACACAAAGCCTGAGAGAGAGGCTGAGAGCCAGGATTCTTCCTTCTGCCTGTCCCCCCTGCAGCCTTCAGAGATTGGGTACCTGAATGTGGCCTCTCCTGGGGATAGCACAGCCCCCACAGCCTCACTGCTGCAGGACGAGAGCCGGAGCCTTGGCTCTGAGAACTTCTGAGCTGGGAATGCTGGTGCTGCCTTACCTCAACTGCAGGATTTGGGCTCCTGGGGTCATGGGATGACAGAGCCTGCAAAGAGAATTGCCAAATGGACTGACCCCATGATTTGTGGGATAGAATCCAACTAAATGATTTCACAGCTTTTTTTTACTTGCCCACCTGTAAATGTGTGTGTGATCCATTGGAGGCTGGAATTTGTAGATGAACTCAGTACAGTGGTAGAGGGTGGGGTGAAGGGTATCTTCCCTCAAGTCTAATTCCCTGTCCAGTCCAAATCTATAAATTTTTAAAATAAAACTTGGAGAAATTCCCTCTTACCCCGTGCCCACAATCCATGCCCACACACTGTCATTCCCCCTTTTCCATGCTCTCAGAATTCCCTTTGCTTTGTGCAGATGTGAATGGGATATCTGAGCACTGGGGAGAGGATGGGAATGTGCGGGGAAGGAAGATGGGAGGAAAGAGAAGCTCTGGGGGCAAGATGCTATGGGCAGATGGGTCAGAAATGAGATAAAGGAAGGGCAAAGGGAAATGGAATATGGGCAGAAGAGAGGAAGGATATGGGCATCCAGGAAAGGAAAGGAGATAAATCTGGAATAGACGGTCTCTGAGGATGCTTGGGTGGGAGTGGGAGGGATCAGGCCATGCAAAACAGGGAATGGAGGGAGTCTGAGGATGCCAAGAGGGAATCAGCAGGATCAGAACTTCAGATTAGGTGGGAACAGAGCATGGCTGCACATCTCCGTGGGCCTTTCTGTGCTTCCTGGGCTCTCCTTCTGTGTTTTGGGGAGCTCTGGACTCCTTAGTGTGACCCCTCTACATCCTGGCTGTCCCTTAGAGGGTACCCCAAGCCCTGGTGTCCATCTTTGGGGCTATCCCCAGCCCTTGGTTTGTTTTGTGCCATGCCCAGGCCTCAGCACTGCCTTTGGGTGCCCCTGGACCCTGGCTGTGCCTGTTTGGGCTCCCCACAGCCCTCAAGGAGCCTTCCAGGGTGCACAGAACCTCTCAGTGAGATTTTCTGTGTCACAGAGGCCTTTGGCCTCCTCTGCACACCCCAGTGTGTCTGAGCATTGCTTCGGGGAGTTTAGTGCACCCTCAGCCCTCTGGCTGTGCCCTGAGCTACCCCAGAGCCCCCACTGAGCCACTGGCTACCAGAGATCCCAGGGAAGGTATCAGAAACACTCCCATGGAGGGCTGAGGGGTTTCATCCCTTCTGATGGGGCAGAACTGGCTCAGCCACAGTCAGGGAGAGGCAGAGTCCGGTCTTAGAAGGGGCACAAACCATCAGAGACGCTGAAGGGCCCACAGACTCATTTCTGGGCTTTCCACCAGAGGGTTGGGCATGACCCCAGTGTTACATCAGACAGTGTAAAACTCCTGACCCCAGGGAAGGTACCTGGGTGTTCCCATTGAGCCTGAGCCTCTATTAACCCACTGAACTTCGTGTTTTTGGAGCTTCCCCCACATCTGATGGACCCAGACTGTGACCATCACTTTGACCATGGACACTGAAATTGCAACAACCAAGTCTTGTCATTGCGCCCATAGGTGGTGAGACCTTTCCTCTTCATTCTCTACTCTGATCCTTCTTTTTTTTTCTTTTTCCTCATGTATTTTCTAAAGTGTTATTTCTATAATTTTATATTGGTATATGTCTAAAGAAAATAACCAAAATGGCTACAATAGGTGATTTCCATTGCAACCAGTGTTAAAATAAATGTGATATATATAAAAATATATATGTATGTACGAATGTGTGTAAACACCAATCATTCAGTGTCCTTTTATCCATTCCAAGGAATCTATTAACCCAAGATCCTGGGTTATCCCACCTCAGAGATGGCTTGGAACAGCTCCATCAGTTCTTCCTCACCTCACAGCAGCTCTGTGTCCACACAACACTATGGGCAGTTTTCCACAACCCTTCAGTGCCATGTCTTGGACCCTGTCTTGCACCAAGGGGCCCAAAACAACTGCAGTACTTGAGCTGGGACCTCCCCAGTGCTGGAAGCGTAAAACGGAAGAAAATGCGAAGCTCCAAATGTGACAGGGCCATGGTGTAAATATGGAGCCAGAGGGAAGTCTGTGGTTTGTGGTGGTGTGGCATTGAGAACATGGAGCAGCACACGGCCTCGTTCTTCTGCTTGATGCCCAACAACTCCTACCAAGGAATATTCTGTACACTGGTATCATGGCCAGGGCTCCATTCATTTGAGCCGGAATGCCGTGACCTTCCCAGGGAGGTGTCACAAGGGACAGCCCTCCAGGGGCTCTGGCAGTGCTGGCTGCTGGGGAACCTCAGCGAGGGGGCAGCCTGTGCCTGCAAGCGATCAGCTCTGAGCAGTGAATGTCAGCTCTGTCATTCCAGCTCTGCCTTGCTGAGACACCCCAGGCCGGCTGAGGGACAGAGAGACAGAATTGTCGTGTGGCTGTTCCACAGAAGTTCCTTTGCTGTCCAGCAGCTCTGTGAAGGGGGCCAGCCATGACACCTGCCTCACTGACCTGGGGAAAGCAAGGGTGGTACGGAAGGGGGAAGGACCAGTGGGATACAAAGAATCGACATGGCACCAAAGCATGGTGGGGTAGCCAAAGCCCTTGGGACAGCTTACCAGGGCCGGAGGATGTGCCCATCCCAGGGGTATCTCTCGGGGGGGGGGGTTTGAGGTAAGTTTAGGGGCTTCCACTGCCCATTCAAGGGATATCCCTCCAGGGCAGAGCTGGGGCAGGCTTATCAGCTTCTACACACTGGGACCACAGAGAGCAGGAGGTTTGACCACAACCCCACCCACAGCACTTAGCACAGTTGTGGTTAATATGGTAAGAAATGTACCCCAATTTTATACCTACTTAGAGGACAAGAGCTCAACCTGGAATTTGGAGGGACAGATTGGTGGTGTTGTCCCCTTCATCCTGCCCAGAAGGGATGCCCCAGGGTAAATCCCTGGGTAAAGCCAAGTCTTGACACAGGATACGAATCTGTGATTTTAATGGCGTTGTTGGAGCTCTCTGGGGCTTTGTTTTCCTCATGGCAAGCATAGGAATGGATCTGGTATGAGGTAACTGGGATCCCTGTAATTGGTAATCGTGGATCCAGTTAACTGGGATCAGTTACCCTGTATGTCACACTCAGTGGACTCTGCTCTGGATGAGCAGAACTACACCAGAACTACACTTCATGGTCTATTCATGCATCCAGTATCAGCCCTATGGCTGTTTTTGCAATAACCTATTGTGGTGCATCCTCCTCCCCCTGCTCTATGAGAGCTCTTGAAAAGCACCTGATAAACTGAAGTGTCCTGGGAACTCCTGAGTATAAAAGGTACAGCAGCTGCCTGTCCAAGGTGAGGAACAAAGGATTATCATTCATTCCCTGACAGCCTTGGAACAGCCCCTGCCTGAGTCAGAGCCTGAGTGGAACGGTACCATTGTTGCTGGAGTTTTGAAAACAATTTCCGAATGTTTTGGATAACTTGGATGTTGGCCATGATGGAAATTTGCTGATGACTCAAGCCAGTCATCTCCTGACCTTGCAAACACCAGTGCCTTGGAGGTCTCCTGTGCTGCAGCTCTGTGCCTGTGTAGGAATGAGGCCCACAATCTGAGATAAGAGATTTCCATGAGATATCTGGTGATGGACGTACCTGGGTGTGATCACCTGCTGAGGGGGTGATGGGTTATCAGGCAGAGGCCGGATAATCCCTATTCTTGGAAGCTGCCCAGTGGAGAAGGGAATGCTGTTTAGGTGTCACATTCTGTTCTGCCTTTGCCAAGACCCAGAGCCTTTGTAATCTCTCTCATTATGACTTTTGATATCCCTCATTTCCAGATAAATTGGATGCTCCTCCCTCCTCCCCAAAGCATGGACAGTCCTTAGCAAAGATTTATGCCTCCAGATGCATTCAGAGAATTCCTAGGAACATTAGTCTTGTGCAGCTTTTGCCAGTCCAGTGCATTTATCACTCTCAGTCTAACAAGAGTCTGTAACCTGCTGCTCCAATAAACAATACTGTTGGTGAATTAGTGTCTGTGAAAGTTTTCACTGGATGTGACCAGACCTGCCAGGTGGAACTGGCTCCTATCAGGATTCAGCCCTGATCCCTCACGACCAGCTGGGATACTGGGTTTGTTTTCTGCCAAATTTCTAACTCATAAGACAGCAGTTCCCAGTATCCATGTAAAGCATTCTAAATTGATTTCCATTCTATTTTCCTGTGTGCTTCAGCAGTGGCTGTGGGAGACTCGTTGGAAAGGGCAGTGGCTCGGTGGGAGCAGCTCCTCGAAATGATGACTGTAGCCACTTCCCCTGTAGGGTGAAGCCTGGGGGCAGGGCTGTGTCTGTTTGGGGCTCTGCAGCCCCTTGGTGACACATATGAGGTCACAATGAGATGTTCTGCCTCCATGGAACTGTAACACCCACTTCACTGAGAGCCAGAGACCACCCCAGCTGTGGTGCCCCATTGTCCCACCAGGCCTCCAATCCTAAGGCCAAGGAAGTAGTCTGGCAGAAGGAGCTGCAGCCATGACAGAGCTTTTCCCTGGCTTCCTCCTTGCACTGTCTCCGGATCTTGTGTACTTCCACAAGGATGGTAAAGTTTGAGATCCCCAGAGGTCCTGGCATCCTCCTGCCTCTGGGGATGGGAATGTGTTTGTGGCTTTGCTCAGGGAGAGGGTCCCTTTGGAGAAGGGGATTTGACTTTAGGAAGGTGAAGAGGGGATGATGAACTTCATAACTTCAGCATGGCCCTTCCTCTTCTTCTGACAGAAATCACTAAAGTTTGGGACTGTGTGTCTGAATGCTGTCACCAAGACCTGCTGCTGAAGAAGGTGGGGCTGGTTTCCTGATGGTCCTCCCTCAGACCTTCCCCATCCTGCCTGGCCCTCACCCAGCCTAGAGGGCAGAGAGGTGTCCCAGGCAGAACCCTACATTTTAGCCCGAGACCCACTGTGAGTGCAGGCAAGAAGTCAAGTGGCGCTTGAGTAGAAGAATGTTGGATTTCCTCTTTGGAGTCTTCTGCAGGATGGCTGGAAAGGAGGGACACCCAGGCAGTGCTCCTGCACTCCCTGGGCTTTCTCCGCTCCAGGAGTTTCTCCCACATGTCTTGCACCCTGCAGATCCTGGAAAGAGGGAGTGAGAAACCATCTGGAGTGAAAGGCTCTTCTCCAAAGTTTTCCTGGGGGCTCCATATCAGGTCTTGGAGCTGCAGGGGTGGAAATGCCACAGATGACCCTTACCCTTCCCTCCTGGTTGACCTCTGATTGCCTGCTTTTGCTTCCAGAGAGTCCGGCTGATGGGCCTGGGTACCATCCACATTATGAAAAGACCCATCTGGCATGGAGAAGGGGAAGGTTTCATGGCAGACAGTCTGGAGTTTGATCTGAACAAGCCATTTATAGTGGTAAAGAAGCGTGTCCGTGGGAAAAGCCCTGTGCCTGGTAAGATGAGCCCTTCAGCCCTGTGCTCCTGCCAGACAGGGATGAGTCCCTCCAGCAGTCCCTCCAGGGCTCCCTGGGTGCCCACAATATGCTGGCTGCTGCCGTAAGCTTCTGGAGGTGTTTCTGAGAATCTGCTGGTACCAAAGAGGCTGATGATCCCCACCACCTTGGGAAGGCAGGAACCAGCATTCCTGCTGGCTCCTGTATCCACCTTGGCGGTTCTGTGGAGCTGGAGCATGGTGTTGAGCTGACAGTGCTCGTGGCACAAAAGCAGGGCATTTACTGCTGGGCGAAGAGTCACTGCGGTGGGAGGAGGTTGGTGGGCTCTCAAGAGGCCACAGAAGCACTGAGTGAGTGACTTTATGTTAGGTGTTTTCTCCACAGGGCTCTCCAAAGCAGATGAGTTGGTCTGTGCTGAGGTGGCCTTGCGCCTGCACAAGCCCAAGGCCACCATCGTGATGTGCATTGAGGCCACACTAAAGATCTGTGAGTGGGCCTTGTCCAGTGGCCAGAACTTCGACTTTGTGTTCAAGGACATTGGCATCCTGGTCTGCCGAGGAAACCACGTGGTCATGAGGTTCTTTGAAGACTTGGTCCAAGAGGTGGCTCAGTCACAGTACCTGGCAGAGAGTTTGCTCCAGGTGAGTCGGGCATGTATTTTATGTGCCCTCAAACTCCTGGGGACACAGCTGTGGCCTTGGGCAGCTTTCCATGGTCCTGGTAACTGAGCTTGCCCTCCTGCTCCCAGGGAATTAGCCCCGGGCTTTGGCTCCTGTGTGTCCAGGCTGTGGGCATGGCCTTGTTGTCCCAAAATGCCGAGGTCGTGGAGATGCTCATGGTTTTGGGACGATGCAGGGGTGGAGGGTGGTGGAGAGAGAGTTGGGGCTCGGGGTTGAGGAGAGGCAGCTGGGGCTGGGAGTGGAAGAGGGGTTTTGTGTCTTGTGAGCAGCAGGTAAATTCCCGTGGATCCTGCCATGTCTCTGTCCCTGTTGCAGTCACCAAATTTGAAGCCATTATTCATAGCCCACATGGAAAAGGACATTTCCCATATTCCACCTGGAGGTGTCTTAGTGCTGCCACAGTGAGTGCAATTTTTTCTGTACATGGTGGGGTGATCACCAGCAACAGCTTTTGGTCCTGGCTTCTTCCATGTGGGAGGAATCCTTGGATGTATTTAATTTCGGAGATGGAATTGAAATTGTGCAAGGTTCATGCAGTGCCTGCTTTACCTTCCCACCTCTGTGGGAATAACCCCAGAGGCACAGCTGGGGGCCATGGAGGAGACAGCTTCACCAGCTCCTTACTTTTCATTTGAGAAAGACTGAGAACCAACAGGCCTCAGAGCATGGGTTGTTCTCAGTCACTGCAGGTTTATTTTTTCTGTGGAAACCGTCTCTGACAAGAGGGATCTGAGACCTGGCTGAGAGAAGCCCTATGGAGAGAGACTCTTAGGCCCATGCTCCAGTGTTATGTTTCCTTTGGAAAACTGGATGGGAACAGCTTCTTCCCAGAGGCTGCCATAGATTCTGCTGCCCTTATTCAAACTGATGTCACCACCTCCTTTGCAGCTTTGTGAAGGCAGATGGGAAGTCCCAGCCACATCCTATAAGTGCTTCCCTACAAGGCAGTGGAACCAGAAGCAGGACCAACACCAAGCACCAAAAAACTCCTGGTAAGGTCTCTCCTAGGAACTGATGTTCTCCATGCCAAAGGGAATTCTGTCTCCTGCCCAAAGAGTGTCCCCACAGGTCCCTCTTTTTCTGAATGGGGACCCAAGGAAGCAGTGGGACAGGCCCATAGAGCAGCACAGCCCTCAGGGAAAGGGACTGGGCTGGGGCAGGAAGGCTGGGAGATCCCTGATGCCCAAAGTGTTCTGGAGATGCAGTTGAGAGGAGTTTCCTCTTTTTCTTCTTCAGGGAAGCTTCCCAGCCCACCCCTCCTTCTTCGTCCGCGCCTTTCTCCAAATCGGATATGTGAGGTGAAAGTGATGGGAAGAGAAAACAAAACGGCTGATGGTGGAGTGCAGAGAGGGAGGTGAGAGTCTGGGAGAGCTGCCTTTAGGTAATTCCATGCTCCTGGACAGGTGTGAGGAACTGTCACCTTTGGCCATGCTGCCTGTACTTACGAAGAGCAGATACGGGCATATGCCCAAGGTCTTGGCCCTTCCCACAGCATGGCAAGTGGGCAGCAGTGTTTTGGAGACACTTGGAAAACACTCTGGAGAAGATGCTCCCACTGTTCTTAGGCAAAACGCTTGTGTGGTGTCTTTGCAGTTTGCTGCCTCCAATTGAGAACTCTGTGAAGAAGGGCACAGACACCAAGGGCATGGAAGCACCACAAGCTGGGCTGGCAGCTCCCACCAGGCAGGGAAAACGTATCCAGGTATGTGACATGGATCATGTCCTGCATCGTTGCAGGGAGGCTGTTGACAGAGTACCTTTGGATGTGTCCATTCTGGGATGTCTTTTGCGTCCTCCATTCAGTCCTGGGAACGACTTCATCATTCTGTGCAGTGTTGCTAGGAATCTTTCTCTGGACTAAACCTCTATGGTGTCCAGACTTCCTCATGAAGCAGAGGTCACTGCCAAAATCTCTGGGGCAGAGAGGAGGGATCCAAACTGTCCCTTGGGTCATGGGCTGCAGGGTGGGACCCTTGTTGCTAAAACGTCTGAACTGCCTTCCCTTTGCTTCATTTAACAGCTTCCACCCCTGGAAGGGCAGAGGAGTCTGGGGAAGGCTGCTGCCTTCTGTCCTGGAGGATTTGAAAAGCTAAGGAAGGAGAGAGTGGCTGCTGTGGCAGGAGTGGCTGCTGCTTTGTCCCCAGAGAGAAAGGAGAAGACACTGTCCCCTTGTGGAGGAAGACCACAGCCAAGGTAAGAGTGTGATAGCACCTGTCAGGGCTAGGGCGGGTTGAGCAGATGGGAGAGACCCCTTTGTGATTAAGGAAGTTGAGCCCTGAGCCTGGGCTGGATATGGTCCCTTGGACATCCCCTGACATGGGCATGCCTTGGGGTAGCCCCTGATCCTGGTGTCCCATGTGCCCCTTTTGGTGGTGGGGACAAAGTGAACGTGGAGACAAGAGCAGCAGGAGCTGGGTCAGGCAGGATTCCAGCCAGGGAGTAAGAGGGGAATCTGTCCCTGCCTCGCAGGACCCCACGAGCAAAACAGGTCCTGCTAAATCTGCAGCCATACAAAGTTGCCCGGGAGCAGTGCATGAAGGCCTTGCAGATCAACAGGTTACGGAAATGGTCCGACGACAATTCCTTCAGTAAGTATTTCCAAGCACTGGATGCATTTTCCTGTGGTAGCACATTCCTCCCTTGCCTGGCAGCAACCCCTGGGAAGCACTGTCTGTGCTGCTGGGTGGGTGTGGTCCCTGAAGCAGACATGCCTTCCAGCTGCAGGTGACAGGTCCCCAGCCAGGATGAGGCAGGTAAGAACATGGGTGAGTTCCTCTGCTGTCTGGCCTGGTCTCTCCCAGGTCTTGGGCTGGCGGGGCTGGGTCTGCAGGGCTGGGGTGACTGGGAGACGACAGAACCTCCAGGAGCAAACTTGGTGAGCAGAAATTCTCTGCCCTCCTCCCTGTACCTCCTGAAT
Source organism: Muscicapa striata striata (assembly GCA_030060385.1). Taxonomy (NCBI): domain Eukaryota; kingdom Metazoa; phylum Chordata; class Aves; order Passeriformes; family Muscicapidae; genus Muscicapa; species Muscicapa striata. The sequence goes on along the minus strand of JAREIS010000269.1, from coordinate 22,335 downwards.
CCTGAAAAGCTCCTGGATCTACCTTGAGCTTGGTGAAGCCACTGGAGATCCATGAAGAGACAACAGCAGAACTGAAACATGAGGACAGCAACATGGCACCACGAAAAAAGGAATAAAGACCTAGAAATCCATCACCTTGGTGTGTGAATTGCTGCTCCATACCAGGGATTGAGCCCTTGGTTGGGACAACAGTGTTGGGTAATCCAGATGGGACTGGGGGACATGGACAGCTTCAGTCACAGACACCCAGGATGGGTGAGGTTGGAAGGGATCTCAGTGGCTCATCTGGTCCTACCTTCCTGCTCTAGTAGGGCCATCCCAGAGCAAAGGATTGTATCCGGATGGGTCAAAAATATCCCTTGTGAGGGAGACTCCACCCCCTCTGCAGACCACCTGTTCCCGGCTCGATCACTCCATGCAAGGAAGTTCTACCTCATGTTCAGCTGGAACTTCCTGGGCATCTGTTCCTGTCCGTTCCCCTTGTGCCATTGCTGGGCCTCCTGCAGCAGATCCTGGGCCCTGCTCTGAGCCCTCCCTGCAGACAGAGACAGACAGGGATGAGGGCCCCTCAGCTGTGTCTCCTCTCAAGGCTGACCAGCCCCAGCTCCCTCAGCTTTTCCTTGGCAGGGAGATGCTCCAGGCCCTTCATCATGTCCGCAGCCTCCACTGGTCCCACTCCAGAGGCTCCATGTCCCTCCTGTCCTGAGGAGTCCAAAACTGGACACAGCACTCCAGATGTGCCTCCTAGGGCTGACCAGAGTGGCAGGAGCACTCCCTGACCTGTTGACAATATTCTTCCTGATCCTCCCTGGATCCCATTAATCTCCTTGGCCTCCCAGGCTTAGGGACAGCTCATTGTCTCCTGGACCCCCAGGTCATCCTCTGCAGAGCTGCTCTAGCAGGTTACCCTCAGCCTGTGCTGGTGCCTGGGGTTGTACCTCCACAGATGCAGTATCTGCCTTTCCCTTGTTGAGCTTTAGAAGGTTCTTTCCTGCCCATCTCCTCAGCCTATTTAGGTCCCTCTGAGGGCTGCACAGCCCTCAGGGCTGTTGAGGCTGGGTCTAAGAAGGGACAAACAGGGCCAGCTCATCAGTCTGAGGTGTTCACTTTATGAAAGGTGATTTTGGCACGAGGAGATCATGACAACCAACTCATGGCCACTGATTCCAGAATCCCACTAACTCCAAGGATGGACAAGACTGAGCCTGTGGAATAATTAGTGTGAGATGGTAAAAAATCATTTAACCAACAGAAGACAGAATATTAATTGGAGAATTCTGTAACATGCAGCCAATAAATATCAAGGCCTTTGTTTGCTAAAATGTATAAATAATGTAAAACCTCCCTGAACGGGGAGCCAACGTCTGTGGGAACCACTTAGGCCCTGCTGTGCACAAACTGAAATGAAGGTATAGAGGTTTCTCACCTCAGGGTGGGAGCTGGTTCTGCACACCAGGGAATGAACCTGGGATTGGGACAACCAGATCCACCTTCCAGCCCCAGGATGGCCACGGCAGGATGGGGCTGGTGAGGACACTGGTGGGTTCCTCTGGTGTTGGCCCTGGCCTCTGCCAAATCTTGGGCTGGTGGGTCTGGGTCTGCAGGGCAGGGGTGTCTCAGAGATCACAGAACCTCCAGGAGCTGACCTGGTGAGCAGAAGGTCTCTGCCCTCCTCCCTGTATCTCCAACTGAACAGTTCCTGGTCGCCCCTGAGCTTGGTGAAGCAGCTGGAGCTCCATGACCCCAGAGAGAAGTGGAACTGAGACGTGGATGTGGTGTGGGGTAGTGGCCCTGCACAGACCTGCACCATGACACTGAGGGGCAAAGCCACAACACCCTTCTCTCTAAATTGGAATAATTCAAATTTCATGGATGGATCACTCAGGGGATTAGGAGCTGGTTGGATGGGCCTCATACAGGGTAGTGGTAAAGGGCTCAGATGGAGCTCAGAGACAAAGCAGTGTCCCTCAGGATCCATACTGGGACCAGTGCTTTTTAATGTCTCCATCAATGACACTGACAGTGGGATCAAGGGCACCCTCAGCATGTTGGCAGATGACCCTGAGCTGAGCAGTGTAGGTGACACACCTGGGAGACAGGATGCAATTCAAGGGGATCTGGACAAGTTTGAGAAGTAGGCCCATGGGAACCTCAGGAGGATCAAGGCAGACAAATACAAGGTCCTGAACATGGGTTGTGGCAACTTCAGTATCAGTCCAGAAGTGAGCTTATCCCTCTCTTGTCCTTCTTCTACCCCAAGTCTTGCTATCAAGCCCTTCATTCCCAGCCTGGATTGAGACTGGGCGTTTTCCCAACTCATGTGCAGGACCTCGTGAGATTCCCACGGACCCAATTCTCAAGCTTGGCCAGGACTTCCAGGATGGCCACATCCTTTGGGTGCATCACTGGTCCTGCTCAGCTTCCTGCCACCTGCCAACGGGCACAGCCCCAAGGCACTGTGTCCCCAGTATGGCGTCAAAGAGCACTGGTGCAAGGCAGGGCCCTGAGGTACACCATGCCTCACTGCACATAGAACCACTGACTACAACTCTGTCTGCATCTGTTAGTTCAGTGTTCTTGTGACACCTCTCCAAAATGCCTGTCCATCTCTTTGGGTTCTCCCCAAGGCTGGACTTGATCTTGTTTATTTTCAATCTTAACAATTCTCTGGTTCCCTCAATGCCTCTTTAATCTGTTAAGTTTCTACCAAGCTGTACTCAGGGTTTAACGGGCTGAGGATAAACCAGGTTTTGGAGAAGAAAATGGTTGTAAAAATTCCCAAGGTATATGTTCTCAGAGATTTTTGCTCTGCCTTTGCTGTTCCACCCTTGACACATATTAAGGTAATTAAGGACAGAGGCCTGAGCTGCTGTGGGGTTGCAAATGCTGTTGGCTGCTGGCCAGGGCAGCAGAAAGCAGAGAAATCATTACAGGAGAGGAAGTAGGCATGTTTTGTTGAAATAAAGATCCTCCCAGGGGTTCAAATTATGTGGATGAGGTTGGTGGAGAGGAGAGAAGCCAAGTCTGCCAGCTTGCACTGTGCATTGTCAGCTCAGCTTCAACTCTACAGTAATTTTTGGGTTATACTGAATCAGAAAAGTCTCATTCCATCCCTCAAAGCCCCTTAACTGGGGACTTGGCTGCTTTGGATTCTGAATGTTTACTCCAGGCAGAAAGATGATTTTCACAGTAACTTGAACAATAATTTAGGTTACAGTGACATCAGGAGACTTTCAGGCATAAAACACTGCTGAGATTTGAGGAAGGTGCTCAGTGGGTGACTGTTGCCCTCTCCTGTTCTGCTGGAATCAGGAACATTGTTCTCCTTCTGTCTATGTTAATCCAAACCCACAAAATTCCAGAAATCATTTACAGATTTGAGGACCTGAGTTTGTTGTCAGAACTGACTTGAGGCATGTTGGTCCTTCTCCATCCATGTGACTTTCCCATGTTTCCATATAAGCATGGAAGTCATGGAGAAATGGATTTGATTCCTGGCAAACTTTGCCCTTAATGACACCCCCCTGCACCCTTTAACACGTGCATTTTAAGTAGGAGCTGCAAAGAACAGAGATGACATTTTATAGCTGGGCATGTGCAGGCACAGCCTGGAGTCCTCAGCCTTGGTCCTCAGCTCTCTCCAAAGCCCTGACAGGAGTGGGGTCACAAGGTACAGGACAAGGGAAAATTGTGCCAGGGGAGCTTTAGGCTGGATGATGGGAAAGTCTCTTTGTGGAAAGGGTGTTCAGGTACTGAAAGGGGCCTCCCAGGCCAGTGGTGGAGTCACCATCCCTGGAAATGATCACAAAAAGTGTGGATGTGGCATTTGGGGACAAGGTTAATGGTGAACAACCTATTACCAGGTCCTGGGTTGATGGTTGGACTCAATGATCTTAGAGGGCTTCTCCAACTTTAACAATTCCATGATTCCATGAGGGAGTTAGATCCTGTAACTCCCAGAACAGGCAACTGACTGGATCAGATTTTTTCTATCTTCCAAACTTCTTTTCTTACTCCCAGCTCTGCAGAAAGTGGCCAGCATTATGGGGACTTTCAGGTGTTGCCTAAGCTCAATCTCCATCATTTATTTATTGCAGTTTGGAATGTTTTGCCCACCCATGTCACACACAGTGTCTCAAAGTGGGAGCAACTCATTGTCTTGGGGTGATTTTATGAAGCTTGTATCCCCAAATCGTCTGTTCTGTTCTGTTGGTGTTGAATATGGAGTTCTTCAGCTTTAAGACTGGTTCCAAGAGTGAAGGGGGAGAGAAGAAATGCAGAGTTTGTTATGAGAGACGGCACTTACTGCCCTGCATTCTTCACACAGACCGTGTTGTCCGTAGTGGACAGAGGTCTCTCTTGCTTTTTGGTTAGTTTTTCAGGCTAGCTGAGGCAAAGGAGTCCCCTGGACTCTTTTTTCCCTTTTTCTTGGAATTGTTTGAGCCTGCTTTGGACTGAAAACTCAGAAGAGCACCGGGAGCTCACATCTGTGGCCCACCAAGCCTGGCCTGGGCTGCAGCATTTCCCAGCGCTGGAGGGACTGAGAACAACCTGAGAGAGCTGGGCTGGGACCCAGGATAGGGACTGAGAACAGCCTGAGTGAGCTGGGCTGGGACCCACAGAGGGACTGAGAACAGCCTGAGTGAGCTGGGCTGGGACCCACGGAGTGGACTCTTCTGAATTTGACATTTCTTCAGTTCGGCAAGAGGCTTTGCTGTTTAGTATTGTTCATTTTCTTGCTGGGGAGTGCTTTGTCTGTTATATAAACAAGTTTTTTCCACTTCTCTCTGAGGAAATATTTTTTCCTGAACCAGCTGGGGGAGGGATCCCATTCAGTTTTCCTCCCAAATTTGCTCTAAACCAGGACACTCATAAAACCCAGGATCTGCCTGGGTGTGACTGACCAGGTGTACTACTGAGCAGATAACTGATAGTCCCCTCAGGGTTTATGATATGTCAATAAAAAGTTTGGCTTAATGGATTACCAACCTATTGCTGTGTGAAGTCTTTATAAAGCTCTGACTGCTGGGCAGTCTGAGAGCTCAGGAGGAGAGGTGCAGTCTGAGAGACACAAAAAAGGCAGAGAAAGGCCAAAGCAGAGGAAATAAAATCTGTCCAGGTCAGGAAGGGCTTGGCTTTGCTGGCACTATGAAGAGCTTTCTTTCCTGGACAGTCCTGGCAGTCCTTGTCCTGGTGCACATCTCCCAGGCAGTCTATGTTCAGGTGAGCTTTTTTTCTTTTATTTGTTGTTATTACAAATTCAACAAAGAGCTGATATTTTTTAAACTTCTGGCTGCAACAGGAATCTTGACCTAAATTAATAGACCTGAATTTTTGCTTTGCTCTGCGTTGATTTCCACCTGCATGTCTCTGTGCTCTGGGTCTTCCTTCTGTAAAACACTTCAGGTATCACTAAATGCTGCTGCTGTTTTTTTACCTTCTCCAGTCAGATCTCTGCTCTGAAATCCCTTAGGGACTGAGGTGTTTCATGTCCACTAGACCTAAAGCCACGTGCAGTGAAGGTGCTGACTTTAGAGAGTGATGAAAACAAGGTGTAACAAAGGAGAAATTGTCTTGTGTTACCTGGTTCTAGGCAGGAAGTTCTTTGTGTAAATTATCTGTCTGTTTATGGGATGGAGCCTGTCAAGAAAAGACAAAGAAGAGTTCAGTTGGATCCAGTTAAATATTAATAGGTAGAGAAGTGATTAGAGGAGCCTCTGTGAAATTTTCCAAGTACACAGCACCCATGGCTGATATTCCATGCGACGTGGAAGGGGTATAATAAGGTACTTCAGGTCCCTGGTCTGTCATTGGGAAAGCTTTGGATCTCTCTGCACTCATCCTGAGAGACAATATGGGAGATTTCAATCTGATTGCAATGTAAAAAACTTCCTCTGGTGGCCAGGAAAGCTAATACTTGTTAAACAATTATTGATACTCTCTTTGTGTGTGCAGCAGTTTCCAGGAATAAGGTATCTTTGTGTCCTGGACAATCCTCTTTTTTGTCCTTTGGATGGCAGAGATATCCAGAGGTAGCAGGATAAAGCTATTGCTTTCTCTCAAGCCATTCTTCAACATTTACAGTCTCCAGAGGAGCAAACAGATTCCTACTCAGTGAAAAACATCTCAGTTTTCTACTTGTAGCCATAAAATCAATAAATAAATGAGAATGGCTGCTTCTAGGTTGCATAAAAGAGTAGGAAGTGCACATCTGGAGTTTAAGCTGGAATTCTCCTCTCATTAATCATTAAATCTGTGTTTTCCCCACTGTACTTGCAGTGAACTCTGAGTGTGTTGCACTCCTTTCACCTGAGGTCTTTGAGGTCTGGCTGATTCTTTGATTCTTCACTCCACAAAGATGGCTTCCACTCTTCTTCCCTGAAATCGTTCCCAAGACTTCCCTCCTTTGTCCCACAGTATGTCATATTTAGCTCTCTCTATACATCTTTCTTATTTGAGGTGGCAGGGTTTTGTCTCTGTTTTGCTGTTCCTTTGCTCTTTTTTGTCCCCAGGACCTGCACATCTCAGGGTTTGTTCCCACTTCTTGGTTTCTCTGAAATTGTGCCTGTGGAAATCTACTCTTTTTTTAGTTCTATGGGTTTTGCTTCTTAATTGTGTGACCAACAGCTGAATCTAGAGCTGCCTTTATTGAAAAATGTTTCACAGGCAGCCAGGCTGATCACAGAATAAGAAACTTGTTTAGGTTGGAAAAGCCCTTTAAGATCATTAAATCCAACTGTTCCTCCAGCACAGAGAGATCCACCATGTCCCCAGGTGCCTCATCCACATGTTTTTGGAACACTTCCAGGGACAGTGACTCCACCACTCCTGTAGGCAGCAGTTGCCAATGCCTGATTAACCTTTATAGATCATTAAGGTCAGAAAAGATCTGTAAGATCATTGAGTTCAACTGATAAATTAACCTGAGTAAGGTCATAAACTGATTGCAAGAGAAAAGAATTTGACTTCTAAAGTCTATCTGATCGGGTTTTTTAAACCTTTAACTCCAAAATAATGTCATTCTGTAAAAAACCCTCCAAAACCCCAGTCAGAATCAAATTCCCTCCCCACTTATCTTACACCATTCCCCATTGGACTCATGGGGATGTGAAACAAATGCTAATACTTGGTCATGTGCTGTATCAGAGTCACTGAATTTTATTTCTTTGGATAAGGAGCTGTTACTTGATCCCAGAATCTCAGGATGGTTTGAGTTGGAAGGGGCATTAAAGTTCATCTCATTCCAAACCCTTCCATCAGGTTGGAACCACATCACCTTACTGATTATATGTTGGCCATGAAACCATGTTAAAACAGTAGATAAAAATCAGTTTGAAAATGCTTATTTGTCTTTTAGGCCAAACTCTGATTATCTGCACATGGGTACAGACTTTGTGCACCTGGTTAAACAGCTGCAACACCCACAACTTAAATTTATTACCTCAAAAGAGGGAAGTCTCTTGAGGGAATGACCCTTAACCGATGCACAGGGAGAAGCAACTAAAACATAGAGTAATATTTCCCAGAGTCCTGTCCCAGCTTCCTTAAGTTTCTGGTGTGAGCTTTGAGTCAGAAATGCCATATTTATTCTTCCAAAAATTTGTTTTTCACAAATTGTGTGGGCAAGTTTTAAATTGTCACAGGGTGGGATTGATGGCCATCTGTGCAGGGCCAGGAGCTGGAGTCAATGATCCCTGTGGGTCCCTTCCAACTCAAGAGATTCTGTGAGTCTAAATTTATGGAAACTTTCCACAGTGTCTTGGGGTGAAAGGTGTAAGCCCTGAACAATGTGTGGTGTGGTGTGGTGTGGTGTGGTGTGGTGTGGTGTGGTGTGGTGTGGTGTGGTGTGGTGTGGTGTGGTGTGGTGTGTGGTGTGGCGTGGTATGAAAGAGCTGGTCACACCCTGCCAGGTCATAGCCAACACTTGACACTTCCACTGCTGTGTTAGGAGTAAAGGTGAACCAAATAAATTCCCATTTATCCCCATTCAAGTAATTTTGTAGATCTCTACCACGTATCCCTGGAAGTGCTGCATGGAGCTTGGAGCAACCTGGTCTAGTGGAAGGTGTCCCTGACTGTGGCAGAGGGTGGAATGAGAAGAGCTTTAACCCATTCCAGGATTCTTTGATATTGCCCAGTCATCTCTTTTCTAAGCTGAAGATTCCCAGCCTGGGATCTTCCTATCCCAGATTTTATGAGTCTGTCTCATGGGGATGAGCAGGCCCGAATTCTCCCTCTGTCCACTGCCTTCACCCAGCACAGGTTTTATCTGGGCTTTCTTTCAATACCATGTTTTCCTTCTGTTATATTTTTTGGGAGAGCTCTTGGTTGAGATGGAATGGATTTGCCAAAGGCCTGACTTTCTGACACTTCTTTTTTTCTGGTTCTGCACAGGATGGAGACTTGAAATTCCCCCTTGAATCTGTGAAGAAGCTTAAAGAGCTCATGGATGGGAACAGACATATCAATCCTCGCATGATGGTTCCCATGGCCAGCTATTCCCCATGCCAAGAAAAACACCTCCCTGAAGAATTCCGACCTGTGTGCAAGAGGGAAGATGCACCAATGATTTTTAGGAGGCTGAGTATGTTGTTCATATTTTGTAGTTTTCATTTTTACCACAATTTTCAACCTTACACATTCCAATAGCAGGAGGCAAAGCCACGAAATTACTTCTGTGTCACTTCCAGGGTAGCTGGGAGGGTTTGTGCTGCCTTTGTGCTGCCCTTCTCCTGCAAAGGTTGGGCTCCACAAACTCACTAAAGAAAACTCCTGCAGTGCTGAGCTGACCTGTTCACTGCGCATGTTCCACTGCTATGACCATGGAAAAGTTCATCCAAGTAGAATAATGGAATCACTGCTTTGGGCACCCTGTACCAGGGCCTCACCACCTTCACAGGGAGGAATTCCCTCCCAATATCTCATCTAAATCTACCCTTCTCTAGCTTAAGCCATTCCTCCTTGTCCAAAGTCCCTCTGCCATGGGCTGCTGCAGTAAAAGTGTTTGCTTTTTAAGGTTTTTATATTGCATGTATCTACTGTCCAGTACAAGGGACATTTTAGGATGAAATGGTGCCATGTCCTCTTGTCGTTTTGCTTCCACATGTTTCCATTGCTTCCCAAGGAATTCAGGTTTGATTTTATTCCTTCAGCCAGATTAAAATCTTAGAGCAGTATTTCCTACAAAGATCTTTCAAATGATAAAATAGGAATGCAGAAGAGTCTCCAAATGCTTTGACAGGTGTCTGTGCCCTCCTGGCATCTGACTGAATTATTTCTTTCTCCTGAAAGGCCTGGCTGCCGAGGATGATCTGTGTGAAGTCTGTGCCAATGCTGCCTGCGCCGGCTGCTTCTGAGAAGGTGGAAAAACTCATGCAAGGCATGTCCAGTTGGGAAGTTAGTGCATTCCTGTGGCAAGATCATATACTTTCACCAATCAATACTCCTGGACTTCATCTCCCACTCCAGCCAAACTGGAGCTGGCAGATCGTGGGGGCATCCCTGCAGTCTTGCAGCACCTGGATCAGGGGCCACTATCAGAGCAGTTCTGCCAGCAAGGAAGCTATTACTCCTCTGAGAGGTGCAGGCACTACAGAAGTTGTGTGATACTGGAATGGAAATGCCCTATTTTGCCTGAATTTGAACAAGCTGGGTGAAACTCAGCACCTCTTGCAGCCTTTTTAATATCTAATCTTTAATATCTAATATTTAATATCTAATATTTAATATCTAATATTTAATGTCCAATAAGTAGTATCTAATTATTAATATCTGTATGTGATTTGGCCTCCCCTACATACAACACCACTGTGTTATTCCCTTTCCCAGTCCCTCCTTCCTAGTGTGTTGGATCCCTTTCCCTCCCACCTGTCTGCAGGTGACACCTTTGGGTCCATAGCAGAACTGCAACAAGTAACTCGAGCTGAATTCCTGGTGTTTGGGAACACTCTGACAGCCAGAAATCAGACTGCTTCTTTTACTGATTGTTGTTGATTTAGGGAATGGGTGTAGAGTAGCACAGGAACACTTCTTCCCTGGATATCAAGGTTCTTTAAACTCTCTTTGGGAGAAAGGAATTCCAAAGTGCAGTGCTAGAATCGAAATGAAAGCATTGCCTGTTGTTTTATTTATTGGTGGTAAGATTGCAAAGAAATTATCTGCCCATGTTTATATGCTGTACAGGAAATAAAAAGTAATAATAATTAGGATTTTTTTTTTTTGCCTTGTTTGTTTGCTTGTTCATTTGTTCATCCTTGCCTCCTTGCTTTTTCCCCATATAAGGCGTTTCATGTCTGCGGCTTCCGTAAATAAAAGATACATTTTAACAATGTCCTGAACTTAAATCAATTTGTAGTCACAAAATGGCAGAACTATTTGGTTTGGAAAAGCCCTTCAGGATCATTGAGTCCAATCTGTGCCTGATCCTCATCTTGTCACCCAGCCCAGAGCTGGGTCATGCCCAGTCCTTCCTTGGGCACCTCCAGGAATGGGGACTCCACCACTGCCCTGGGCAGCCCCTTCCGGTTTCTGACCACCCCTTCCATGAAGAAATTTCCAACCTAACCCTCCCCTGGCCCAAACTGAGGCCCTTCCCTCTCATCCTGTCCCTGTTCCCTGGAAGCACAGCCTGACCCCCCAGCTACACCCTTCTGTCAGGGAGTTGTGCAGAGCCAGAAGGTTCCCCCTGAGCCTCCTTTTCTCCAAGCTGAGTACCCCCAGGTCTGTCATGGTAATGCAAGTCCACAGCAGAGATTTTAAATTTTCCCCTCCTATTTTTAACTGTTGAACTGTGGAACTATTATTTCCATTTTTATACATGGAGTCCTCAACTCAGCAACCAAGTTCTACCAAGACTCTCAGTGCTCCAAATCTGTATTCTCAGCCCTGGAATTTAGAGCCTAAATCTAGGATTGGTGTTAGAAAATTATCATGAGGTACATAAATTCCTACTTCATTTGACAGGAAAACTGTGAGGGTGTAGAAGAGTACATCCAGTGTTACATCCAGTATTTTGACTATCCTAGGACAAAATGCATCCAGAGCAAATTCCAAAGGTAGAGTCCCTCACTAAGGCTCTTCCTGCTGCCTTGAAGTTGGCATCTCTGGGAAATGGGATTCCCTGACTCAAACACTGCAGGGGCTTCTTTTAAACCTGAAGTTATTTGTCCGAATAGAGAAGGGACTTACTATTTTCCTTTAAAACTAATCCTCAAGGTCCCAGCACAGCAGCTTGGACCAGCTCCTGAGAAGGAGGTTATGGATTTTGAAAGGGAGAATTGTTGGAAACAGGATTAGAGCTGAAATGCTGTTGAAACACTGCCAGTGCTCAGGTGGGGCAGGAGGGCTGGACTGGAGACCTTCCTGTGGGCGCTTCCCAAATCCAAAATGTGTTTCACTCCACTGAAAAGTACAAAATGTCTCTATACTTGCTCTGAAATAAGTACCTCAGAACAGCTGAGAATTACCCCCTCAACCCTGGCTTCCCTTCCCTACAGAATTGTTAGGGGTTGGAAAGGTCTGCTGGCATTCCCTGACAAGATATTGAGGGTTTGGACACCAGTCAGAGAAAAATGGTTCCACATAGATCTGTTATCTGCAGAAGGTCAGCAAATGCTAGGCTTAGCTCTACAGGAGTAGCTGTGATTAACAGTCACAGAATCACACCACCAAACCAGCAGCATTATGAGGCTGGGACTGGCTGCTCCTGGCCCCAAAGAGCAGCCTCTGATGGTGCTTCCCACGGAGCACAGCCTGCACTGCATTTTTAAGCTCTAGGTCTTTTGGTGATCTTGGTTGCAAGCCCTGACAGTACTGAGGGAGCTCTGAGGATGTGAGGTCATCTGAGTCCTCCACCTGCCCCTGGCCTGCATTTTCAGTGAGCTCTGGGCTGTGTTGGAGGGTGCTGCTCTCCACCACAGCCAGGTACCACAGGGGTGCTGGTGCCCACCACCTGTGTGGGACTGGCCATCGGCCAGATGATCAGGACCCCAATCCACAGATCACCCCTCTGGCTTGAACTGGGACCTGTCTCTTCATGATGGACCTGCCCTGTGATCACAGGGCTCTGTCTGATCCTCTTCACTGTCCCTGGACCCCATCGGTCCCTGACTTGCACACTGGCTTCCCAAATTAACTTCAGATCTGCCTCATCCAATGAATCCTTAAAATTTGAACTCTTTGCAGAACCTGATGACAGTTTTTGTCTGCCCTGCTCAGCTCACCCATGTGCTATGGACAGGACTGCTCTCAGGTCCCAGCCCTCATCTCACAGGGAGCAGACAGATCTCACTGGTTTGACAGCATCTCATCATCTGTGTGTTTATAACCCAAATGCTGAGTTGAGTGAAATGCCACATCAGAATCAGAAAGAACTGATTTTTGCAGACCTGAATTCTGAGCATCAAGTAACAGCACCAAGCCCTTTCTGAGGGGTCCAGTAGGAGATGTCCCTGCCAGGAGCTGGAACTAAATGATCTTTGGGGTCCCTCCCAACCAAAACTATTATGTGATTCTATGATTCTTCAACACCTCAGTCCCTGAAAAATGAGCTACAATGAATTGTCTCACTGGTGATAAAACTGGGTAATTTGTATTACGTGAAAAGACCATGTTGATTCCCTTATTTTTCACCAAACCATCAGGCTTGTATTACCTCACACACCCTTCTTATTTCTAAATCCATTATTTTCTCCATTCCACTTATTAAAAAGTCCATTCCTTTTCTCCACTTGTGTTCTATAAGTGACTCCTGAATACCACTACTTTGCAGGGATGGGGAGCCAAGATCAGGTTGGACAGGGCTTGGAGCAACCTGTTGGAAGTGAGAAGTGTCCCTAACTGTGACAGGGGTGAGATGGGATGGACTTCAAAGTTCCATTCTGGGTTCTCTGATATGATTGAGTCTCTGATTTGCTATTAATGTTTAATCACTAATGAGAGGACAGACGTCAGCCCAATGCTGTTATCTTTCTCCTCCCCTCATATGAGATTTTACTCACCCTAACATTCCTTTATTGCCACCTCCCAACAGCAGAGCTTTTTTGCAGCTGTTGAGCACTGAGATGACAAATTCCATCAGTTCTGTAATTCCAGGAGTTCCTTGTAGCACTGGTTAATCCAGAGACTGGCAGTTCTTCTCTGTGTCCAGCACTTGCCACCCCCAGCCCCTGATTCCCCTCGTCCCTTTGTCACTGTGTAATTCTGTGTTATGATGTCTACAGTCATCAGGAGGGTGGGATTTTCCCCTTTCTCACCATTATTGGATGCACAGACTTTTATATCTGTTTTCCCTTAAATTTGCCTCATATTTCCCCCCGAATTTCTCTTACCTTTCTCCTCGCTTTGCTTGGCTCTTCCACATTTCCACATTATCCAGGCCTTGCCTGATACATCCATTTATTCTACTTACTGGCTGCCAGTTCTGGCTCTTCCTACTGGCACCATCCCCAGACTCTTATCTCTAATTTTTTGAAGTTCAGGTTGGCTTTTTTTCCTCCTTGATTCTACAATGTGGCTCTTTATCCAGCATTCATTATTCCTCCCCTTCCATTCCTGCCCCATGACTCTCTTGGTCCTTATAGGATTTCCCTGCCCATTTCTCCCTCTATTCTGCTAAAGCTCAAAATTTCCTGATTATTTTTTCTTAGTTAAAAAATATATTTTCTACATATTTTTCCTCTCTTCTCTAGTTCTAGCCACTAGTGTTCTCAAACAACCAGCTTTAGATCCTATCTAAAATACTAATTCCATCACTTTTTTTCCAATTCCCACCCTGTATCCCTTTGATCCAGAAATGTTGTGTTTATCTGCTTCTATTCCCATTAACCACTGGCTTCCCACCAATCTGGCAAATAGCACCTCCTGGTTTGCCCATATTCTTCCTGTATTTCAGAATGTTTGTTAACCCTTGCCTTTTTCCTTTCCTCCCATCCACACCCTTTATTTATTTATTTATATTTTCCATAAAGGGATAAATCCAGATAGCATTTAAGGCAAACAGTAAAATAAGTTGTTTTAACAGCAAAAAAACTTTCTTCCTTTCAAATGTACAAAAATATGAAGGCTGAAATCCATTTCTTCACAGAATCCTGGAGTGTTGAGGTTGGAAGGGACACTGGGGGTGATCCAGTCCCACCTCCCTGGGACCTGAGTGCCCAGGACCATTTCCAGATGACTTTTGGATGTCTCCAAGGATGGAGACTCCAGAGCCTCTCTGAGCAGCCCATTCCAGTGCTCCGCCACCCTTCTTTTTGTCTTTTTGTTCAATATCAGTGAATTTCTGACTTGCTTCCACCTAGGAAAAAGAAGAACAGAAGCTTTTTCTAATTTCAAATGAAGCTTTTTTTGAGGAAATTTCAGTGCTCTTCATGGAAAAAAAGCAAAAGGATTAGAGGTAATGCTGATGGGGTTGGTGTCATCCTTGGGTAGGGCTCTGCTCCCACCCCATGCAAATCCAAGGATCCTGCAATCCAAGCAAACACTGAGCACACAAAGATGGGATTGTCCTTGGGGTAACATTTTAACTAAAGGGTCAGAGAAAGTACCAGCAATGACGTGATTTGGTTTATAGGCAATAAAAAGTCCATAAAAGCAATGGCACACCCAAGGAGAATTTGCATTAAATATTTTGCATATTCAGATAAAAAATATCAAGGTTGAAATAGAAACACTCTTAGATCTTTCCAGAAGCTTTTTTTTTTTTTTTCTTTTTCTTTTTTTTTTATCCCCTCTTAGGAATCTGAAAGACAAATTCCATGTTCTGCTCTGCCTGGGATATTTGCACAATCAGGCACTGGAATCAGAATTGTTGATAAAAGTATTTTATTTCATTCCTGTCATGGTGAGACACTTTTTGACCAGGTCAGTAAATGTTCTGCTTTGCTGTTCCAGTGGATAAGGTGACAGTGAATCTCAATATCCCTCTCAGCATTCATCTAACATCTGTTAGATGTTAGACATCTGATGCCACAGGCATCTTTGACTTTTTGGTATTTCCTGGTAGATGTCCAGCCTCTCTCCTGGGACATACCTGTGAAAAAATCCTGGAAAATCCAATGCAGGTTGACCATGGTGGTGAGGGATCTGTGGCACACCAAGTAGGTGAAGATGAACTTCTTCAGATTGGGAATGAGGAGCGGGAAAGGGTGAAGGGTGCCAGGACAAGGAGCAATGGCTTCCCACTGCCAGAAGGTAGGGTTAGAGGGAATATTGGGAAGGAATTCCTCTGCGTGAGGATGGTGAGGCCCTGGCTCAGGTTGTCCAGAGAAGCTGTGGCTGCCCCATCCTTAGAAGTGTCCAAGGCCAGGTTGGGCAGGGCTTGGAGCAACCTGGGATAGTGGAAGGTGTCCCTGCCTGTGGCAGAGGGTAGGACTGCATGAGGTTTAAGGTCCTTCCAGCCAACCTCTCTCTTCTCCCTTTCTCCCTACACAGGTATATAGGAAATATTATGAATGTGGAGGAAGGGAAGTAGAGGATCCTATGAGATTTACTGTAGGAAGCCTAGGTGAAGAATCAAAGGTGGGGAAATGGAGGGTGTTGGGAAGGATGAATCTGAAAAATCTTACAAATATGAATGCTTAGATTCTGAGAATATAGAAACCACAAGTGAGATAGAAATGAAAGCCGTCTTTGAGATACCAAACCTCAGTTACTAATTAACTGTAAGACAATGGGATGGCCAGCTGAAGGTAATCTCCTCTTGATTGAACAATTGGACTTGCTGGAGAAGCAAGTCCAAAGGTCAAAGACGACCCTGCTAAAGGTCCAAAGAGTAGTTTTTAGAGTTTAAAGTGTAACACAGTATGGTAATGCAGTGATTCTTATAGGCTGTATGTAAATGCTATAGAATTTGTATCTTGTGTTAGATTGGTTAGTGGAAATTAGAATATGCAACACAGAAGATTTATTGTATTGTAAATGGGAAATCGCTCTCTTCTTTCTCTTCTCCCTCTTACCTCCTACCTCTTATCCCCTTACCCCTTACCCTCTCTCTCTTGTTTTCTTACTCCTCTCTCTTACTCTTTTCTCTTCTCTCTCTCACTATCTTACTCACCTTTTCCTTCCTGCTCTGGGCTGCAGCTGGCAGCTCTTAGCAGGACTTTCTATACCCACGCCCTCACACTAAACTGCAACATTATAGCTAGCTTATACAGAGCTCCTGAGTTTGTCCTGGATGTCATCCCCCGACACAAAATAACCCACAGGAGGGGTTGATGGAATTTGAAGAGGAACAAACACAGGACAAAAATAAGGCTCAGGGGACAAGAGTGGTCAGTAAAGAGTTTACTGGGTAGTGTGATTCTGAGCCTGATGGGCCTGTGGCAGGATTCCCTCTGTTGGGATCCCAGATTCTGCACCTGTCCACGAGAAGCAGTGTCAAAAAAGAGCCCTCAGTTAAATTAGTCAAGAGATTATAATATCTTAGAGGCACTTTTGAGGTTTGTGAGTACATGTCAGGAGACAGTGGGCTTGGGAAAGAGGCTGAACAAATGAACGCAAATAAAACATGAGCCCTGCCTTGAAGAGTTTATGGCAGGAATAATGTTTGTTCCGTGTGAAATACGGGCCATTGCAGATCCTGGTTCCTGAGGCTGGATCACTCAAAGCTGACCAAGGGCTGGGTACAAAACATTCTTGTTTGAGGTGAAGTTTTATGGGAGGATGTGGATGTTCAGTCAGATGGTATCCAGGTCCTTTTCTCCCACAGTCTTTCATCTTCTCCTTCATAAAAATAACAAATCCATTCCAACAAGCTGGCTGTCAGGGCTGAGTAATGTTAACATTTATTACCTGATAAAGCTCTGCGCGGGACTGTGACATCATTTCTGAGTGCTCCAAAACGTGCCTCCAGAAGCTGTGCCCACTGTCCCTAGGTGGGTCACAGCAGTCAGCACCTCATGCACCCCATCTGGAAGGGGATGTCCTACACCTGGGTCACAGGTGTCTCTCCAGGACAAGCCAGGGAATGATCAAAAAAGCCTCCAGCCAGAATATAAGCCTTGGGAGAGAGAAAATCCTTGGGCTGATGACAGAAGTACCTGAGGCAGAGGAAAGTGAAGGAAGAGATGTGTACAGGGAGGTTATAGAGAGGAGTGTGAGGAGGGACACATACCGACCTCTGCTCTGTGACCAGTGGCAGGGCCCAGGAAATGGCTGGAGCTGTGTCAGGGAGGTTTAGGTCGGATATCACAAAAAGATTCTTCCTGCAGAGTGTGGTCAGGCACTGAACAGTCTCCCCAGGAAATGGCTGTGGCCCTAAGGCTGCCAGAGCTCCAGGAGTGTTTGCACAGTGCTCTGAGGAACAGGGTGGGATTGGTGGGGTGGCTGTGCAGGGCCAGGAGTTGGACTGGATGAGAAGAGCAACGAGGACTCTGGCTGTCGGACTGCCAGATGCCACCTCTGAACTGACAACAAGACACTAGGGGGCTGAAGTTTGTTTCCCATGGAAAACAACCAGTGTTTGCAGCCAGGTCCTTTGGCCAGGAGTTAGGTAAGGGTTAGGGCTCAGATTGGGATTAGGGCTAGGCTTAAGCTTCGGCTTAATGAAAATATACATGCATAATGAAATGTGTAAAATTCTCTCTCAACAGATGAAGATAAGAAAATGTCTCTTTTTCTTTTCTCATTTAAAGTAGAAGTCTCTCCATTAGCAAATAGGCAAACAGATCAGTTGCTTCTTTACATTTCACAATAAGTGGCTCACACAATGGCAAGCCTGCCACCTTTCTAACACTGTAGGTATCACAACAGATCGACATACAGAGGACAGCCACAGCACAGGACTCAAACATGAGACATTTTTCTGTGTCCCTGACTTCCAAGATCATGCTGAAGGGAAATGGCTCCAGCTTGCGACACAGTATCTTTTACTGAAAGCCACTTTGCCTCAAACACAGGCAGCCCTGTCCAATATAAGATGATGTTAATGAAACCTTCCTGTGCTTCCAGACACCTCTCGCAAAGTGGGTTTGACTCAAGTCCTTTCCGAGGGATTTTACATGTTCAATAGAAAAAAAAAAAATCCCTCCTCCCTCTTTCTACCTCATGCGACTAAGTTTATCTAAATACAAGGATTATCTAAAGGTGACATAATAATGTTTCAAAACCAGAACTACACAGAGAAACACCTTTCAAAATACTTATTTTTTTAAAAGCTACTTGGAGACAACTAGAATTTTACAGAAGCCCAGACTGGTTTTTGTTCCACCCCCTGCGACAGGCAGGGACACCTTCCAATACCCCAGGTTGCTCCATACTCCATCCAGCCTGGCTTTGGACACTTTCAGGGATGGGACAGCCACAGCTTCTCTGGGCAGCTTGTGCCAGGACCTCACCACCTTTTCAGGAAACAGATCTAAATCTAATCCTACTCTCTTTTTATTTAAGGCAATTTCTTTCCCAGTACTTAGTTAGGAAAATTTCTTCTTAGGGAAAGAAAATGAGAAAATAAGGTTTTCCAGCTACCAGCCATGTGGAAGAGCAGCAACCACCTTAATGGTAAACTAGTGTCAAAACCAGAGAGGCAGCCTTCAATTTTTAGATCTATTTTACTGATTCTAATCTTGTACAAAAGGACAGTATATTTTAAACACTGAACCCGTTGAGACATTTCAAAGAATTGTACAAGAATTGGCTTCCCTCCCCCTTTTTAAACGAAAGCAGGGCTTGGTTTGGATTTAAACCCTGCCCTGCGGCGGCTGAAACATCGCAGTGTCGTACCGGTGACGCACACGAGTACAATATTTAAACCCCCGCCCCAAAACCCTCCCACTGCAGCAAACCATAAACAAGTGCGAGAGCAGCCAAGCTTTCCGTGCTGAGGCTCAGGAGCACGCAGCGAAGGAGGGCGGCTCCGGAGCACCGGAGCGGGGCTTTCCGCGCTCCCTTCCCGGCAGCTCCCTGAGCTCCGGAGCGGACACGGCACCGCCCGCTCCGACCCCTCCGCGCCCGGGCGGGCTCAGGGCTCGGCCGGGCCGCGGGGCCGCCCCGCCTGGCCGCCACATTCCCGCACAGCGCAGCGGGACACGCCGGGCAGCGCCCGCCCCGCCTCGCCTGGCGGTGCTGCCGTGCTCACCGCCCGGGGCCTGCAGCCGGCGGCATCCACCGCCATCTGCTTCCTCCCGGCCCCGGCGTCTTTCCGACACCAGTCATGGAATAGAGCCGTGCTATAACCCGGGCTGGAAGTGACCCGCAGGGACCATCCTGTCCAACCCCTGTCCCGGCACAGACACCCCAACAATCCCACCCCGTGCATCCCTGGGAGCGGTATCCAAATGCTCCTGGAGCTCGAGCAGCCTCGGGGCCGTGCCCGTTCCCTGGGGAGCCTGGGCAGTGGCCAGCACCCTCTGGGGGAAGAGCCTTTTCCTGATAGCAACCCAAAACTCCCCTGGCACAGCTCCAGCCATTCCCCTGGGTCCTATCACTGGCCACAGAGAGCAGAGACCAGAGCTGCCCCTCTGCAGACCGTCTGCAGGAAGCTGCAGACCCTTAAGGATTCTCATCTCCATCTCTTCTCCAGCTGAGCAAGCCCAGGTACCCTCAGCCGCTCGTGTGGCTCAACACGGTCTTAGTGAAGAGCCTGGAGTTTTGGAGAAAGACTCCACAGCCGCCCGAGCCAAGGGGATTTTCCCCGTTCCTGTCGCAGCTGCCGTGGCACAGCACGAACAGGGCGGCCGAAGGCGAACGACCCCCGCGTTCTGCGCTGTGGGGCGAACACGAGCAGGGCCTGTGCCCCTGTGCCGTACCTGTTCCGGGGCCCGTACCTGTTCCGGTTCCTGTACCGCCCGCAGCTCCCGCTCCATCATCCCCGCAGCCTCCGAGCGGCGCAGCTGCTGCTGGCTGATCAGGTGTCGCTGTTCCATCTGTAAGGTCCTGTTTTGCTCACTGCCTCTCACAGCTTGTACGGTAGCTGAAATCCCAGCTATACAGTCCTGCATCGGAACTTCTGGCTTAATGTTAAGTCTTGCCAGACGATTTTCTTCAGAGTAGTGTTTCAAGGAAGGGTTGCAGTCAGTGTGTAAGCTGAAGTGTCACTTTGTGGGAGAGTTTGTGTCTGTGTCTGCCTGTGCCTGTGTGCTGACTGGTTCTAACCTTGTGTGTATGACTTTGGCCCTTCCGGTTTTTCAACTAATTTTAAAATTTAGAATAAAAAATCTCCATCCAGAGGATTGGGTTTTTTTCCCCCCAGGCTGGGGGTTTTTTTACCTCGGTCCCAGCCAGTCTGCGAGGAGATGTTCATTGCCAAAGTTTGGGTGCAGATGGTCCTGGTGAATCATGATTTTAAAGAGTTCAGAATTTTTTGCTAAGGGTAGAAGCAATTTCCATGACCAAGATGTAAGTTAGGTAGGCAAATGGTAGGTTAATGATTACTAGATGCTTAAGCTAGAGCTAATTGCTATATTGTCTGCTATGACAAGCTTGTGTATAGAAGAATGTAGAGTAAGTGAACCGTTGGAAGATCAAACTGAAACCAGTAAGAACAATGGCCAGCACCTGAACTGCATCACAAAGTATGGGGCCTTGGATCGTGCCAGAGGCTCACTGAGACCTGATGAAGACTCTCCTGACTTCATCCTTTGAGACCACTAGCCCAATTCAAGAGAAGAATTTCACACGCGTGAAAGATTAATAGCCTCATTTTAATACTGAATGGGGATGAGAGGTGCTGGGGTTATGTATATGTATTGTATGTAAGATCTTGGGAAATAAATAGATGGCAAAGAACCTTGTTTGGGGAGGTCACGCCTTTCAGAGGTGACTCCCGTGCCACCCGCTGGTGAATAAACATACCACTTTCTAACTTTAATTAGTTTGAGGGTCTTTGTCTGTGATGATATCGGTTTTTAACGATTCACTGGGACCGGGGTTTTTGTCAGGCAGAACGATTTTGAGGCTCCCAGGAACCCTGTTCCCAAGGAGCACTGACGACCGTGGTGTAACGGAGCAGTTGAGATAAGAGTGACAGAGAGTTTGTGTGTAAGATGAAGGAGGCACGTGTGGTGGATGAGTATTATGTTTTGTGTACTGCTTTTGTTTTGGGTTTCTTATAACAATAAAACAAAATGTAATGAACATTTCAGAAATAGAAAAATGGTTATATTGTGTTAATATATATTTGGCTTGTATTGCCCTGTATTATTCTGTATTTGCATTTGCTGCTGCATTTCCATGTATTGCTCTGTATGTAAATTGGACTTTTACCAGTGTGTATATGGATTGTATTTGTATTTGCATTTGTATCTGTACTTGCATTTGTATACATTGTTTCCATGTGTTTTGCTGACATGTAATAAAAAAAATCACTCAATAAAGTTTAATCAACCCTAATAACAATATCCCCTGCCTGCTACCCCTCCCCCTTTTGGCTCTTGTCTTTCTTTGGTGTGATTTAGTAATTTTTTTTCACTATATTTCTTGCTTTGCTTCTCACTTTATCCTTCAGTCTATTTCTTGCTTTACTTTTCTAACTTTATTTCTGTCTGTCTCTAACTTTGTCTCTCTCTGTCTGCATTTCTGTTCCTCACTGCTTCTGTCTCTGTGTTTTTGTTTCTCACTGTTTCTAACTCTGTCTCTCTGCCTCTCTAACCTGTGACTATTTCTCTCTACCACTATTTCCCTATTTCCCTCTATTTTTTTTCCTCTGTTTCTCTATTTCTTTTTCTCCCTAGCTTTAAGTCTCTTTCACTCTATTTCTCGCTCTTTCTTTTCTACTTTAACTCTATTTCTTTTCCTCTTTATTTCTCTCTATTTCTTTTTCTCTCTAACTTTAACTTTCTATTTCTTTCTCTCTCTTTGTTTCCCTTTCTAGTTTTAAAATGAAAAAGCAGCAGTAGAAACTTTCAGGCTCTCTGGGAGTAAAAAAACCCCAACTCTAAATAATAATTTAAAGAAAAACATTTACTCCCCGTGAGCCTGAAAGTTTCCACCACTGTACCAGACATTTTTTTTTTCTTTTTTATATATACTATATAATTGGCACTCCAGATAGGAGTAACTAATAGTAAACTTGATTAAGCATTACATTACTCCCATCTGTAATACTAATTAAATAAGACAATTAACTAATTAGACAACTATTTAGTTATTTGGGTAATTACTTACTTAGATAATTTCCTAATTAGCCAATTTTCACCGCGCAGCGGCATCTATCACTCATCCTAAGCCCCATCACACAAACCCTGCTCCCGGCACCATCCTCCGGGTCCTCTCCTCACGCCACCCCTGTCCCACCCCTGCGTGTCCTCACATGTCACCCCCAGTGACGTTGCCCCGCCCCGGCTCCTCCCTCCCGGTCGCATCATCGCGTCCTTGCGGCGGCTGCCCCGCCCTCCGCCCTGC